>JAQFVV010000057.1:1667273-2004773 GCA_028023455.1 Epiperipatus broadwayi | reverse complement strand
GTCAATGGGGTTACCTATGGTTGCACAAATTTGTAATTTTACATTATCAAAATATGAAGATATTATATTTAATTCTTATACCTTTGAATGTATTAAAATTTGTACTAGATATGTTGATCATGTTTTTGTTTGTGGTCCTCAAGATATTATTGATGTTCTCTTGTATAAGTGGAATAATTTAAATAATTTAAATTGGACTATTGAGAATGAACAAAATAAAAAAATCAAATTTTTAGATTTACAAATATATAGAGATGCTACTGATTTAAATTATAAATTAATTTTTAAACCTGTTGGTAAAAGAGGATATATTCATTTTAAGTCATGAGTTCCAATGATGCATAAGATGGTAAGTCTGAAATCATTTTTGCATTGCAATGATAAATTATGTAAATATGGTAGTGATAAAATTTTAAATATTGAACATTTTGCTAATAAACTTATAAAAGTTGGTTGTGATAAAAATCAAATTTTACATACAGTAAATTCATTTAACAATAAAAAGAGGATTAGTAATGAAGTCTTGGATAACAAAAAGTGGATATCTATGTCATTTATAGATAAAATTCAGTCTAAATTAATTAAGGATATATTTAAAGAAAAGTATAAAATTTCATTTTGTGTTCCTTCGAATGTTAATCGATTGATTAATAATTCTAAGAGTATAATTCCTAAAATGCAAAAAAGTAATATAATTTATCAGATTTCATGTGGATGTAATAGAATATATATCGATGAATCGAGATGTTCTGTGGAAAAAAGATTAAAGGAGCATCAATTATTATATAATCAGATTAAAAATACTGTACATAGTCAATTTAATACAGCTTCAGTGTTCTTTGACCATGAAAAAACTTGTAATTGTAGGTTTACATTTAATATTAACGAAATAAAAATATTAATGGAAGAAAGAAATCATAAAAAAAGGAAAATTAAAGAAGCCATTTTAATAAATAAATTTAAAGATAATGTTAAAATATGGCCATACACAGCTTATGAAAATTTATATAACATTAAAATTTGAAGTTCATTTATTGCTGACAAGAATTACTGCACAATTGAAAGTATTACTAAGGAATTTAAAATGTAATATTTTTGTTTTACCATTAAATTATTTAAATTGTTTGCATATTACATATAATATTTTTTCATAATGGGTATTATATATATACTATATATATATATATATATATATATATATATATATATATATATATATATATATATATATATATATATATAGTATGCTAATATATACAGAATGAGTCAAAAATTATCACCACTCCAGTTGGCCACACTGTCTTGCCAGGGCTTTATATATGAGGTCACTTCTTCACAGTCACCACTGTGTAATTTTGAATATGTTGCAATTGTTCAAATGTGACCATGGTATGAGAAATAATGGCTACTCAATTTGTGATTTGCATGAGAGAAGAGCAGAATGCAATAATCCATTTTTTTGTGGCTCAGGATATGTCTTGTGCCCCCATTTATTTAAGACTTTGTGAATAGTATGGAGAATGTGTTTCTCATAAAGAAGTATGTTAACAGCAATGGAATGGAAATATTGTCAATCACAGACCAAGACATAATTCAAAAGTCAAACATCATCTGGAAAATTGATGCTTCCAATTTTGTGGATGCTCAAGGGCCAGTATTAAAACATTATCTGGAAAAAAGTTCAACAATCAATAGTTCTTGTTACAGTAAAATGATCACTGAAGAGTTGAAGTCTAAAATTCAGATGAAATGCAGAGGACTGTCATACAAAGTTGTTGTGTTTTGCATAGATAGTGCACATTCACACTCTCACACTGTTGATACTCTCCAAAAACTTCATTTTGAGATGTTAAAGCATTCTACCTGCAATCCTGGTCTTGCCCAGATTGACTGTTTAGTCTCCTGAAAGAAGCCCTACAAGGTGAAGATTCATATCTGATAAAGAGGTGACGATAACCATGCATGCAGAAACACTTTTAATGAGAAATTACAAATGCTTATTGACCAATGGACAAAGTGTAGTGAAGACAACAGTGCATTTATGGCTTCGAGTTAAGGCAGAAACATTTTTAATTTGAAAATACAAACGCTTATTGACCGATGGACAACGAGTAGTGAAAAACAGGGGGATTATATCGAAAAACGATGCATTTGTCTTTTCTGAAAGTTGATTAAAAATAAATTTTACAACCAGAGTGTGGATAATTTTTAATTCATTCTTACATTTACATATAAACTTTAAATCTAGTTCCTTTTAATAAATAATCTGTCTGTAAATATATAAAATAATCTTATATCATTTTTGTTAGTTTAGACTTTAAATTATATTAAAGATCAAATATGTCTTTCGTATGGATTTATAAAAGTTGAGATATGTATTTAATTTTTAATAGTATTTAAAGTATATATAAGGGACTAAAGCTGATCATCATTATTAATGAGCTCTTTATTTTGGGTAATTCATGAAAAGTTTAAGCAGTGGGATTAATAAACTTAGCCATGTTCTATAGATTTGAGCTCCAGAGACTGCACTAAATCAATGCAAGGCAAAAAACATTTCTGATTATTTTATAAAAATTTTAATAACTTCAAATCTAATAAAAATGTTTTAAGATCATTTGTATGTTCATAAAAAGATTGTTTTTTAAATAAGGGCTGGTTGAAAGCACTTATAAAGTAAGTTTATGTAATTGATATAGTTAAATACATAATAGCAATGTAAGAATATTGGAAATGTGAAAATAAGAGTCATAGATCACATGATCCTATACTCTTAAGCTTGTAAGTTATAAACAATCCTCATTGTTTATAACTAACAAGCTTAAGAGTATAGGGTTATGTGATCTATGACTCTTATTTTGACTATTTATAGTCCCTGCCTTAAGTCTTATGCAATGTTATATTGCTAAAACTACTAATATATAGAATGGCTGAAGATCTCTCAGCACCATATAACTATTTGAGTTGGATAGCTGGGTTTGAAGGCATGTAGGTGTCTGAAAATTTCACATTTTTTGCTCAATAGATAACTTTTAGTTAAATGCTTGGCTTTGGGTTAGTGTTTTTAGATCTAGTGTCTAACCTATCCTAGCACCTCTCTGAGAAGTGCCAGAGCACGAAACCATGGTCAGAGGATTGGAGGGGGTCCTGACAGAGATATTTTAAATGCTTTCTCTAGGTAAGCATTTATCATAAAGCTTGTTGAGGAATTGGCAATCCTTATTGTTTATCGGAAATGTGGTCTGTGTTTGGCAGTAAGTTTGTGTATTCAATTTTTCATAATTTAATTTTTTAAAACCTTACAAATTTATTTTTTTAAAAATTATTATGCTATGATAAGTATTTTAATTTTTCAGAAGAAAAAACAGTCAATCATAATATTTTATTGACAAATCCAGCTATTTTTAAAGATAAACTCAAAAGTCTTACTTACCTTATTAGAGATGGTTTTTAAAGTATCACTTCTAACATGGGCAGCATCTAAACTGAAGTGAAAACTTGCAGCAAGTTCCATTTGCTCTGGAGTGCAGTTGACTTTATTATCACTTTTTAGATACCACTTGTTTGAAAAAATGCCTTGAAGAATCCAAACATATTTAGGTCCAAACATTTTTTCGTGATAAGCCTAAAAACAAACGGTATCCGTAAATCATACTAATATATTACATTAACGTTGCATGCTAGCTAGTTTGTAAATATTTTATTAAATGAAGTATATATATATATATATGTGTGTGTGTGTATGTGTGTAGGCTGATTAGTATAGGCAGTGTTGAGTCACTCTAGAAATATTAATATGCAGAAAAAGAAAATTAATCTAGTGCAAGAAGCATCATGCTAATTTGCATTTCAATGAAGTCTTACATTATGCAAATTAGAAAAGTCAATAAAAATTCAAGCAGAACTTCTAATGATGTCAGAGAAATAAAAGAAGGAACATGAACTAGTGAAACTACCTAGAGTGAGAACTGACTGTGCAGTCGTAGCCATATTAGCAGAAGAGAAGAATTCCAATCATAGTCTAATTTGATTAACTCAAGATATGGGTGTGAGCAGTAAGGTATTTATTTTCTTAAGTGATAAATGGAATGACCAATGTAATATGGATTATATAAAATGTAGATATTTTATGACTCTGTCAATAGTTGTAAATCTGTATATAATATATATCTTCTGAGATTGGAACTGTCACACGATGAATATTAATATGTTGTCAACTAGTAAGTTGCCAGTTGATTTACAAATCCCATCTACTAATAATATTGTTATTTACCCTAAGTGATCTCTTGAGATTATTTATTAAACTTGTGTTGTTCGTGTTATTAATTTATTTATATAAATGTACGGCTGCCGGATTATAGTCTGGGTCTTAACGTATTAATTATAAACACAATGTAAATATCTTAGAACACTAATTATTTCCCTCTTTTTGTATAGTTATTGACAAATCTAATTGAAACCAGATTATAAATGTAAATTGAAGCTTTAATCATGGCTAAAAGTTTTTCAATTTGTGTCACATATCTTTTCAGAATTATTTATTTTCCCGAATGGTAACAAAACATTATCTTTTATAAAAATATGAAAATGATCATGTTATGAATTAACTTTACAGTATTACAAGCCAAAATCAGTTTTCCTGAACTGAACATTAAAAAAAAAAAAATTCAATTAAATGATTTGGCAATGATTTCTATATAAAACAAGAAATTATAAAACAGTTATCAAACTATTTGCTATAATAAAAATCAAAAGAATATGTTAATTAATAATTTTTATTAACCATTTATCAGACTAGACGCAATCCACTTAATGCGTAATATATCTGTAGTGTAATTTTCACTATATCACTCTCCCACAAAGTGGTGACGGATTTCTATCCACTTTTAACAACTTTTGGTGGGGTGTATGTCCAAGATGTACATTCCGTGCTGAATTAGCGATCATCAGTTGGCCCAGATTGCAATCTCTCACACAAATTTTTATCATTGTTCAGCGGGTATACATAGCCAATTATTACAGTTTAATTGATATGTGTCAAATTTACCACCCTCACAACTTTGATACAAACCACTTGATGGAAAAAAATGAATAATTTTTATTAGTCATTCATTAGACTATATATTATTCACTTAATGAGTAATATTTCTGTAATGTAATTTTTACTACTCCACTATCACTCTAGGCAAGAACTGGCTTCTATCCATTTTTAACACCTTGTGAATGGGTGAAATTATAAATATATGATCAAAGATAGAGATGTATTTATAAACATATGGTCATATGTTTATGATTGCACCCTTCCACAAGGTGTTAAAGAGCTGATAAAAACCAGACCTTATCTTGCATGTAAGTGATGTAGTGAAAATTATGTTACAGATATATTATGCATTAGATCAGAGTTTCTTAAAATATGGGTCACAACCCCAAATGGGATCATGAAGCAAAAAGTTGGGGTTGCAAAAATTTAATTCTGATGCATGAATTTAAAGAAATATTAGTCGCAATCTTTAATTTAATATATTACATTTTCTGTACAGCACAATTATAAAATCATAATGATGGTCAAGTTGAGCTGTAAATTATATTTATATATAGAAAAATAACACCAATAGTGGGGTCGCATTGCAATTTCAGCATATAAGTTATTTCAGAATCAAAATATATGCTGCAGAGGCGAGAATAAGGTTGGCACCACTGTGATTATATAATGCATTTCTGGTCAAGTTATTTTTTTCGGTTTCATTTCAACAAGTGACCACATCGCAAGAACAATACAATATTGAATTTTACTGTTTTACTCGATTAAGGTTAGTATTTATTTGAATAAATATTATGAAAGATGTTATATATATATATAAATGCTTGTATATTTTTTTCTCACTTTTTTATTCAAAATTTATCATCCTATTAGTTATTATAAAAATTTATTTTTTATTTGAAACTTATTGTCATTTATTTAGTAACAAGTAAAAACATATTCCTATTTTTTTAACTTAACAGGAAATTTATAATTGATTTATTAATATTTTTTAAATATTAAAAAATAAAATATACAGGAGTAAATAGACTTTGTATAATTAAACAAAAAACCTGGCTGACACTTGGTGTCTCTGCTAACTAATAAGTACTGTTATTTTATTTATATTTTAGAATAACAATATTTTTTACCCATGGATAAATGGTTGTACTTGAATACCAAAGCTAATGATGCAGATGGCAATGCTACAAAGTCTCTTCAAGCAGGATTTCATAATCAGAAAGAGGCATCTAAGATGGGAAAAAGAAAATATGAGACATTTCTTCAATTTGGCTTTACTTTCAACAACTGTGGTGGTAAAGAGCAACCTCTTTGTTTAATTTGCAATAATGTTCTGTCTACTAGAATATGAAATCATCAAAATTAAAAAGGTGTTTTGAATCCAAGCATCCTTCATATATCAATAAACCAAATCAATATTTCGAATGACTGTTAAAAACTTCAAATAAAGAAAAATAATATTTTGAGAAATTTATAACTGTTAATGAAAAATATTTACTGCATCATATGAAGTTTCATATCTGATTGCTAAAAATAAAAAGCCATACACCATTGGAGAAGATCTTGTATTACCAGCTGCTATTAAAATGGTAGAAATACTTCACGGAAGTAAATATGGTGATGAAATTCGGAAAATTCCTTTGCAAATGACACTGTCACGAATAGAATTTCTGAAATTAGCAATGACCAATTTGAGCAACTTATTACTAGACTTAAAAAAAGCCCAATATTTACAATTCAGTTGAACGAAACAACTGATATTTCAAAAATAGCTCAATTATTAGTATATGTCAGATGCATTTATAAAAAAAACATTGAGGAAAAATTGTTATTTTGTCGTTCCTTGGAAGAACATACAGAGGGGAAGACATATACAATAAAGTAGACAATTTTTTTAAAATTAAAGGTTTAGAATGGAAAAATTGCTTTGGAGTATGGACAGATGGTGCAAAAGAAATGACTGGTGAAAATATTGGTTTTAAATCATTTGTTAATTTTTCTGGTAATAATCATGTAACTTTCACACACTGTCTGATCCATCGAGAGGTCCTTGCAGCAAAAAAATTAGCAACAGAATTGAACGATGTGCTTCAGGATGCTGTCAAAATTATAAACTTTATTAAAAGACATGCCCTTAACAACCATTTATTTTCAAATCTTGGTAAAGACATAAACTCTGAATACAAAAATTTATTATTATACGCAGAAGATGGATATCAAGAGGGCAATGTTTAAGATTATTGTTATTAAAAAAAGAAATTATTGTATTTTATCCAACAAAAATCTGATCTTGCTATTTTTCAAAATGATTTATGGCTATCAAAGTTGTACTATTTGTCTGATATGAGAAGCTAATTGATCTTAACTTGTCTCTTTTTTTTTCTCAAAAACATTTATTAAACTAATTAATATGGGTGATATATTACAAATATGGATAATGAACAATTACAATATTAGATGAGTTATGGAACTAACATTATTGAGTTAAACAGGGTTAGGTATTTAGTGGTTAAGTTCTTTGTTAACTTTATTAGAGAGTCTGATATAGCTTCCATGTCTCTTGAAAAATGAATGTTGTGGCAAGAGTTTTGTCTCTTTAAGGAAAAAAATAGCAATATTTTTACTTCGAATGATAAAATTGAAAGTTTTATTAGAAAGATAAACATTTGGAAGAATAGGGTGGAAAATGATTCATTGGAAATGTTTTCGACTATCGACAGTTTTATAATTGAAAAAAGTAATAGTAAAACTTTAATTGCGAAAATTATTATAGATCACTTAAATACCCTAGAAATACAGTTTTGCAAATACTTTATATCGAATTTAGATTTCAAAAAGTTATCTTGGATTCAAAGACCATTTTTGATTGACATTAATGAGATTAATCATCTGCCATATAAAGCCCAAGAGGAATTTGCTGAGCTATCGAGGGATTCAAACTTAAAACTTGACTTTCCACAAAAATCCTTGACTGAATCCTGGATCAGAGCTAGAACTGAATTTCCCACAATTTCTGAAATGGCATTAAATGTTCTTCTGCCATTCAGCACCTCATACTTAAGTGAAATGACTTTTTTAGCTTTAATTTATATTGAATCCAAATATTGTTCAGTGCTGAAAAACGTTGAAGATGCTTTACGTCCAGCATTATCAAATATTTCACCAAGATTTAATTTGATATGCAGCAAAAAAACAAACACATCCGTCTCATTAAAAAGTGGTTTTCTTTCATTAATTTTTGTATACTTAAAACAAATCCTAAAACGATTTATTTTCATATGTATATTGTTTACCAAAGAAATAAATTATTTATAGGAATATTTATTTCTATATCTATTTTATATTTAATATCTGGGGTTGCGAAAAAATCTCCATGACAAAAGGAGGTCATGAATGAAAAAACTTTCGTTTTTTATTAATCTTAATTTTTGTTTTATTATTAAAAAGGGTTATAATTTTTTTTCTTTTTACATCCACCATTTTAGCAGACCATTTAAGAAAAGGATAGTTTTTTGCAATAATAAGTCCACTTTCAGTGAAAGATCTCTCCAACAACCTTCACAGAATTATCAATTACCAGATGGTAAGAATTTGAATGTTTTTTTTTTTTTTTAAGTGTCATAGCATCGGCCGGGACGCAAACTCGCAACCCGGGCAACTGCCTGCAAATGCAAGGCATTCGCGCTGACCTCTTGACCACCAATGCAAGACAATAAGTAGCTAGATACTTATTTACTAGCCAGTAATGGATAGTTAGGAGTTTTGAGAAAAGACTACTTAATCTTTTTACATGACTACATTATTAAAATTGTTCAAATTTAACATTTGTGTGTGTATGTATAGGTGATGTGCACTTCAAATATTTTTTAATATTTTATAAATGCTACTTAATCTCAAACTCCCACCATATGACAACTATCCACTGGAAAAAAAAAAATCAGATCTATCCAAACCTCCCTCCTACTACTATATATATATGTATAGGTGAATTAGAAGGATTAAGCACTTGGACATTCATATCATGTTGATAATTCAATATTTTTCCACTACATCACTCTTTCGAAGGTGATGAATGATTTCTAATCATGTTTTGACGTCATTTTGACGTCAAGTAAAAAAGTGAATATTGTGCTGTATAGATAATAACAATTTTTAAAAAAAATTAACAGCACATTTTTTATCCCAAATCCCATTATACCATAACTGTCAACTAGCATAGAAATTAACTTCGTCAAGAAACATGATAGAATAATCGTAAAAAAAGAAGGCACTATTCGTGAGGTTAGCAAACACCCAGGCAATCAGCTTTAAGATTTTCTTCGTTTTGTTTATCCTTTAACCATGTATAGTTAGATTCGAATTTACCAATAAACAATCAGATATTTGAAGTTTGAGCTAACTATTGGAAAAAAAATATTTGCTTACAAACTGGGAAAGAAGTTTAAGTTTCATCTGACCCGAATTCGAACCACAGGTATAGAAGGGAGAGGCTAATGCTATGACATAAGGTTGTTTGATATTTAATAATAAATACTATTAATTATCCTTTGGATACTTAAATATTTGAGTCTCAAGATATAACATATACTTACATATACATCTTGGATTTTTTTCCTGACTGAGTAATAAATTATACTATAAACTTATGGAGACCTTTTTTTTTTTTTTGTAAATTATTTTGACGTAAAAAGCAATAATTTTGCAAATTTCGGCTTATAATATTTAAAAATAAATTTCAAAATTAAAAAAACCCATTGTAATATTTTCATGGAAGTTTGGACTAAAATTTAATGCAATGGATATTTATCAAAATCTTTTTATCAGTTTAACAAATGTTTTAGATTTATTAATAATTGTAATGACATAATTTTTAGACAGATCATAGCTTATCAATAAAATAACATTATTCAAGATTACAGCAGATGGCGCTAGAGTTAAGTGTGGTGAATAGATATAGTTATTTGGGAATTATTTTAAGTAATCAGAAAAATTATTTGGATGAATGGGAGAAAAAATTGATAAATGAAGCAAAGAAAAGAAAGGGATTGATAAAGAAATTAACAGTGTTTTCATATAATAAATATATAATATAGGGTATATGAGCACAGACTTTCAGATGACCCATCACTCTTCACTCTATCTAATAACACTGATACACTCAAGCACATATATGCTGAAAAGATAAATAATCACCAATATACGTATTTCATGCTAAACCAGCAATCATCAGTTAGTCCAGATTATCATCTCAAACACATATATACTATAAGTGCTCAGATATATATTAAGATAGACAATCTTCATACTTTAATGGACAGGCTTCAATCTACTACACACTCCAACTCTTCAACTGTCCATCCAATTCAAAATGTCCATGATGAAATGCTTGAAGGCCACCCTGAGGCCGAGATTCTTGTCACACTCAGCCTCAGGGTGGCCTTCGAGCATTCCATCATCAGATTTTCAATTGGATGGACAGTTGAAGAGTTGGAGTGTGTAGTAGATTGGAGCCTGTTCATTAAAGTATGAAGATTGTCTATCTTAATATATATCTGAGCACTTATAGTATATATGTGTGGGAGATGATAATCTGGACCAACTGATGATTGCTGGTTTAGCATGAAATACGTACATTGGTGATTATTTATCTTTTCAGCATATATGTGCTTGAGTGTATCAATGTTATTAGATAGAATGGAGAGTGATGGGTCATCTGAAAGTCTGTGCTCATATACCCTATATTACATATATAGACATAGGTATATAATAAGCCTATGTTTCAGTTATATAATAAATATGATGTAGTTAGAATTATATGGAAAGGAGTTGAAGTAGCAGGGTTAACATATGGTAATGATGCATTATATGTTAGTAAAGAGATAGCATATAAAAGCGATTTACCCGCTGACGAAGAAGCTGCAAAAACCAAAAACAATTAAATGGGCCGAGCACTTTTGAGGTTTTCCCTCATATTAAATTACTTAGAAAAAGTTCAAAGGGATGTAGGAAGACATGCATTGGATGCAGATGTGTGGACAGCAAAAGAGGCAATTCAAGAAGAAATGGGATGGTCAAGTTTTCAAATGAGAGATGCAAAAAGTAAAATGAAAATGTTTGGTAGATTGCAGTTTATGGATAATAAAAGAATAGCTAAAATAGTATTTAATTGGGTTTATGAG
Source organism: Epiperipatus broadwayi (assembly GCA_028023455.1). Taxonomy (NCBI): domain Eukaryota; kingdom Metazoa; phylum Onychophora; class Udeonychophora; order Euonychophora; family Peripatidae; genus Epiperipatus; species Epiperipatus broadwayi. Next base: position 1,993,553 of record JAQFVV010000057.1, on the reverse strand, counting down.
TAAAGGGCAGGTAACAAGATGGGTGAGAAAGGTAATGCAGTATGCAAAAGATTTGGATAAAGAATTTATATCAGTATTGTTAAGAGGATTGTTGAGTGTTGTAGTAGTAAGGAATGGGATAAAAGAATAGATTTATTAATAAAGAATAGGGAGTTAGAGAGATGGAGAATATGGAGAGTAAAAAGAGTTTAAATATATATAGAAATAAACAGAATATTAGGTGTGAGTTAATATATGATAATAGTAAGGAAAGTAGTTTATTATTTAAGGCTCGAACGGGATCTTTAGCTACAAGAGAATAGACATGTAAATGGAAAAAAATGGGTGATTTATTTTGTAAATTTTATAAGGAAGGAATAGAAAATATTAGGCATTTGTTAATTGAATGTAAATGCTTGAAAACAGAAAGGGTACATATAATGAAGTTATGGAAGAATAAATATAAAAAAAGTGATTATACAGAAAGTGAATTATTGGTTTTTATGCTGGGTTTGGGAAAAGATAAAGGGGATTTAGATATAAAGATTATAGAATTGACAAAGATTATGTTGTGGAAATGGGATGGAGCAGAATATGGGAAAATTGAGAGTGGGGAATGGAAAATAAAGTGGCTAACAGGTTTATCTGCCCATAATTGTTGAGATATTCTTGACTTCGTTTAAGGAGAAGCCACAATACATCACATCACATCACATCACTAACTGCTCTTGGAAATATATGAGCTAACATGAAAATCCTGTGACAATGTTGTTGGTAGTTTTTTTTTTGTTCTTTATTTTCTTTCTGTTTTTCCCTGAAATTAAGATGTCGTTAACAATTATCAATGATTGCTAATAAAATTAATGTGCAATATATAAATAAAAAATTCTTACCTGACAAAAGATTTGTCTTAATTGAGTTTCAAAACCAAAAGCAAGAATAATTCTTGCATCCTGCTCCTAAAACAAATAAACGAAAAACAACATATTAAAATTCATTGAAAGTTTTAATTCAGTATAATTCTGAAATTAATTTAAATAAAAGAGTATTTTCAAAAATAATGATGTTTTAATATATATGTAGTACTATATTTAGTTTATAATCTTTCACTATAGGAAGTCTTTCTTAAATAAAAAAAGATTAAATTGCTTTTCTATTCATTTGAAAGCTGCACTTTTTACTCTGCAAGTTTTTATAACCAAGAATTTAATGTTTTCTTTGGCTTATCTTCAAACAGATCATTTTAGTTAAAAAAAAGTCTACGATAAAATCTTCAGCATAACAGAAATCATAAATTGAAAATATATATATTAAATAAATAAAAATGAATATTATAAACGTAAATATTAAAAATATAACGGGAACTGTAATTGCAAACTCTTCATACAGTAGTGCTATCCAGTGAAAGGTTAAGTAATTAATGGATGCTTTTTAATCCAAGGTACCTCACAGATGAAAGCGATAAACTGGAAACAGTCTGGGAATATTGGATGAGTAGGCACTAGATAGGAATTTTATGCACAAACTGTCTTGCATCCATTGATTATTAAGGCTTGCACTGGGTGGCATTACTCTATGGAGAGTTTATTACCGTATTTTATCAATATCTTGTGTAAGCCTAGGAAATGGCAATCATGTAATGTTTTAGTGGTTTTATACCCTTTCTATCCATAGGACAATGATGACTGGAGTTTTTAAAAAACCCAAGACACCAAAATCTATAAATACTAACCTGGATTCAGATCTGTATGCCTATATAAGTGAATGAGCTTAGATTAAAAACATTGCTGTGTTTTTATTTTTAATTCATAGCTTTATAGTTAAACTAAATAAATAAAAGATGTCTGCTGGAGATTCCATTAAATTCTAACATCTAGATGCAATGCTCTCAGATCCCAATGCTCCTCACAAATGAAAGTCACAAGCTAAAAACTAGTCTGAGCATATTGGAAGAGTAGTCACTAAATGGAGATTTTATGCATAAACTTTCTTGCATCCATTGATTATTAAGGCTTGCACTAGATGGCAGTATTATATGAAGAGTTTGCTATATATTTTATCAACCGCTTGTGTACGCATAGGAAATGCCAATCATGTGTTGTTATAGTGGTTTTGTACCCTTGCTGTCCATAGGATAATGGTAACCATAGTTTTTTAAAGAACCAAAGGCAGCAACATATATAGATACTAAACTGGATTCATGTCTACATGATTATACAAGTAAATAAGCTTGGATTAAAAACATCTGTTGTTTTCATTTTCAGTTCATAACTTTATAGTTGACTAAATAAGTAAAAGGTGGTAGCTAAATGTTGCATTAGATTTTAAAATCTAGGTGTAGTGCTGTCAGATCCAATGCTTCTCACTAGTGAAAACTACAAACTAGAAACTAGTCTGGAGATATTAGATGAGTAGGCACTAGATAGGGATTTTATACATATTTTCTTGCATTTGTTGATTACTAAGCTTGCAGTACTGTAAGAAGAGTTAGCTATTGCATTAACAGTTTGAATAAGCATAGTAAATAGTGATCATGTAATGTTTTAACTGTAGAGTGTGATTAACTGTAAAACAACAGAGCAAACACACAATTAAAACTGGCATTACAAATTGAAGTCATGCCATCTACTAATAGATTCTTTGACTCAATATTAAATTAAAATTGAAACCACTTTTAGGTCATTATTCTTGATCAGCAATTCTCAACCCATTAATTACACCTCAGTGTAAAGTCACTTTAAATCCCTAAAGGATTATGGAATCACAGCTGTTACTTGCACCAAAATGATAAATCAGTGGAAGGATTAAATATATTCAAGGATGGTTTCATTATAAATTTCATCATATAATGTCCATTTGTTAAACACTTTTAGAGTAATTTCATATGAAAATTTAATTTAAAAATAAGTCAGTTTTAATTACACATCTTGGTACCAAAATGGTTCCATTAATGTTTTTCTGAAGGTTTGTGAAGATGAGTTTTAGTTGTATTTATATGTTAGACTATTTTCATTATCTAATATTAGTATTGAATGTCTTTAGAAAAATTTAACTTTATTTAAATATTTCAAATACATTCAACTGTTAGAAATAACACACAGATTAGTATATGCATGTTTTTTCAGGAGTTTTTGGCCAACCAATGACAGTACTAGCATGGGAATTGAATCTGGCAGAATGGCTCAGTTAGTTAGAGAATTACCTTAAAATTCCATATTCAAGAATCTAAGGGTCCACATTTGATTCCCATGCTAGTACTGTCACTGGTCAGGCCAGCAACACATGAAAAAGAGGGGAGAATAATACCTCTCAAAACATTGTGCATATACTAACCTGTTTGATGTGCTATAACTAACAGTTGAATGCATTTTGGAATATTTAAATAAAGTTATATTTTTCTAAAGTCATTCAATACTCATATGAGATGACAGAAATAGACCAACATATAAATACAAGGTTCCATTAATTTTTCATTTTTCTTCTGAAGCATCAGTTTTTATTGTGAAACTAACTCCTAAATAATAATAATTATTTGAACTTGAATATTTAATCATTTTTTATAATAATTACTTTTACCATCAAATCTAGTTTCATTTAATTAATATGATTTAATTATGTAATTGTAATAATTTCATATGTTATAATATGTTGGACTATTTCCATTATCTACCATTAAATGTTGAATGTATAGAAAATTTTAAACTTTAAACTTTTCAAATACAGACGCTGTTAATAATAACACGCAAATAGACAACACAGATTAGAAGAGTACACAGAGTTTCTAATGGCATTTTTTCCAATCCTCCTCAGCATCACTGGTTAGGTCATCAATATCTAAAAAAAAAGGAGAATAATACTATACCGCTTGAAACATTGTATAATCTACTAATCTGTGTTGTTTATTTGTGTGTCCATATTAACAGTTGTTTTTGAAAAGTTTAAATAAAATTTAAAATTTTTCAGACATTCAACATTTAATGATAGATGATGGAAATAGTCCAATATACTATAACATCTAAAATACCATCAGCACAAATCTTCAGGCATATAATAATACTTTCATGTTCATCTATGAATGCATGCATATTTAAATATCAAGCAATTATTTATCTTTTGCATGAAAATCAAATAATTTCATGCTGTTTACATTTTATAAATATAATTTAAAATAGGTTATGTAATTTATAGTCAAATATCAGCCTTTCACGCTAATTGTGCATACGCTTTGCAAGTGTTAATAATAAATGAATACTTTCTCACCAATACAAGATATAGTATTTATGCAGGAATAAAAGGAATCCTCTTATTCCTACAACTCAAACGCTTATATATGAGCAAATCTGAAGTACTGGCAAAGAAAGCATGATGATGGAACAGTCACTTTAAATTACTATATATGTTGTCTGAATGAATGACGTCGGTGAAATTATCTAGAATTTACTAAACGTCATTCCAACTGAAACTTAATAATATGTAAATAAGCATTTATTTTATATAGCATATGTAAACAATTGTATTACAGTCAAATATCAGCCTTTCATGCTAATTGTGCATACGCTTTGCGAGTGTTTAAAATAAATGAATACTTTCTCACCAATACAAGATATAGTATATATGCAGGAATAAAAGGAATCCTCTTATTCCTACAACTCAAACACTTATATATGAACAAATCTGAAGTACTGGCAAAGAAAGCGTGATGATGGAACAGTCACTTTAAATTACTATATATATTGTCTAAATGAATGACGTCAGTGAAATTATCTAGAATTTACTAAACGTCATTCCAACTGAAACTTACTAATATGTAAATAAGCATTTCACCGATTTCATTCATTCAGACAACATATATAGTAATTTAAAGTGACTGTTCCATCATCATGCTTTCTTTGCCAGTACTTCAGATTTGCTCATATATAAGCGTTTGAGTCGTAGGAATAAGAGGATTCCTTTTATTCCTGCATAAATACTATATCTTGTATTGGTGAGAAAGTATTCATTTATTATTAACACTCACAAAGCATATGCACAATTAGCATGAAAGGCTGTTATGTAATTTATGAAAATCTATTTTATTTAAATCAATATCTTAGATATACATTTAAACGCATGACTTACCCATAAGTATGCAAACTTTTAATTATGAAAGGCCATTTGAACTCCTCCCCCATCCCCATTAAATAGTTACAAGAGGTGAAAAATATATTCATGAAAGACATGAATCTCTGAATGACTGGGATATATTTGAACATGTATTTTAATAAGAGATCACAATAGAATCTCTATATATCCTAACGAAAATAAAAATTATCTTAAAAGTAAATAAATAAAAACAAAAAGTGCCTTTGATAGTTTGATTTATTCACAAATTTATAATATTTAAATATTTATTATATACAATAATTATTATTCTATAATAAGACAGAATTCAAGAAGCAAAGTTGTAATGTGCATTTTTTCTTTCTTAGAGTTATCAAAATATTTATTTACAAATTATAAGAGGAAATAAAAAAATGTGACTTTGTTTGTCATGATAAAAAGAGCTATAAAGTTGAGACCAAAGAATTATATTTCACCCCTAAGCCATAATTTGCCAATCCTTGATCTGATGCTTTATATTAATTTACATAATTAAGGCTCTCTTATTGTAGTATGAAACTCATTTATTTAATAATTTTGATATGATTATTTTTTCTTTATTATTAATTTACATATTTGCATGTGTTAACCTTATTAATAACCTGATTTCAAAATGGAGTCAAGGGTAAAAACATTGTATATATATTATATAATGAGTATGAATAGCTCTTAACAAGCTTTTCCAAATATTTTTATCCACAGAATGTTTTCTAGATGTTGGCTTTCATCAGTAAGGAACTATTCATGCTCATTATATAACATTCATAGTACAAGCTTATTAAATTAAGTTACTAAAACAGACAAAACTCTCCAAACAGTAGCACCAATCAGTGCAAGCCAGAGTAATCAATGGATACCAGAAGGCTTGTGCATAAAATACATATCTAGTGCCTACTCATCCAATATCCCCAGACTAGTTTCTGGCTTGTGGCCTTCGTCAGTTATAAGCAAGCATAAGAAATGGAGATCATATGATGTTTAGTGGTTGAAATTAAGTACCGTGATGTATGACTTGATTTCTTTGCAATATATATTATACTATATATATACAATACTGGAATCCCAACTCAATCTGTTAGCATTTCATTATGTACCAGATGAAAATTGATGGTGAGATATGTTAACATTTATTTAGCATTGCAATATTGGTCTGAAAGTGGATTATTTCTGCAGCTATCCATCAATATTGATTTACATGATTTGATTACTGAAAGTGTGGTCTCAGTGAAGTAATACTGATAAAATAATTATATTATCGTAGCAACAATTGCTTTTACTCATTTCTCTGGACTCCCTATTAAAATAATATTGGCTGTGGCAAATAATCTTGTATTTGTTTTGATAGTAAAAATACTTCTACCGTTTCGATTACCATTTCTAGTTTTGAAGGACAGATTTACCTATTCTTATTACTTTTTAAATATTTATTCTCATCTACTAAATGTGGTTTAACACAATTATAAAGCACTTTGAACTCTTTTCTGTACATATATAAATGTATACACCTACATATATAGACACTGCATGCACTTGAAGAAAGAACCAGTTGTCTTTTTACTGGAACACATGGTAATACATTTACATGATAAAAATGAATATTGTATAAATCACAGCACTATATACAATTTATATAAAATCTTAGAATCAAATAGTGCATATATAGTTGTTCTATTTATATGTACATATATGGTTTAATTTTGTAGTTGGAGTGCAGTTTGAAAGTTATAATTGACTATTTATTAGCATGCTTTCAGTATAAGTTATATTTATCTGTTTAATAAATTTTATTTAAACTTCTTTGAGTTAATAATTTCATTATCTGTAATCACGATGCATTCTTTAGTGTATATTTAAAGATTTAAACTAGATTGCCATGACAACAGATTGAGATTGCTGATTGTTATTGATGTTGGTATCAAGGATTGACTGCTTTCATATAGTTACATATTTGTTTGTATGTTAATGTAAGAAAGAAGATAGTATTATAAATATAAATTCCAAGAATCATATACACACACGTTTGTTAGCCATTTTTTTTATTAAACTAATATTTTATGTAAAATGAACAATGACTATTTTTATATATTTTCTTTTGATTGTATAAAAGACCAATTTTAATGTATGATCTTATTTTAGACTGAACTTCAAATCAAACATGGTGGTAATTAAATTCTTTTTAAATGCAATCCAAAATTAGTCTTCAAATGGCAGAACTCAGTTTAAGAATATTTTTGAAGAAATAATTTATAGTCGAATATAAAATAAAATTTTAAATACAATGGAATAAATAAGTGTGAATACTAAAGTAACAAAATTTTTACATTTAAATAAATCGCCAGTTTGATAAAATAATGCTGATGGTTTTATATTGAAGCACCTGTAAGAATTGGCCACTTTAATATTTAATGTGATGTGTGATGTGATGTAATGCACTGTGGCTTCTCCTTAAACAGAGTCAGGAAACTCTCCATACAGTAGTGCCACCTAGTGCAAGCCTAGGTTTGTGCATAAAATCCCTATCTACTGCCTATAATATTCCCAGATTAGTTTTTAGATTGTCATTTCATCAGTGAGGAGCTTTGGATCTGACATCTAGGTGCAGTGCTCTTAGATCCAAAGCTCCTTACTCAAATCCACAAGCTAGAAACTACTCTGGGAATATTGGGTGAGTTGTCACTAGATACAATTTTTATGTCTGGGTGCACACTGAAGAATTTTCTACAAGTTATTAACAACTTGAGTAAGTATATGAAATGATGATTATGTGATGCTTTTTAACTTCAATATTTACATTGTTTTATTACATTGTATTTAATAATCTATTATTATAAATTTTAATAAGCATGTAATGCTGTGAATATAAATCCATTCATTGAAAATATGTCTATGTACATTATTAAGATAATTCACAGGTGAGATTCCCAAAACATCATTTAAATAAACTTGGAAATAATGTCCAGTCTATATTATATCAGTGCCAATCTATTTTATTTAGACCTTATTTTGTCCCAATAAATTATTAAAACAATTCACAGGCAAGATACCCAAAAATCATTTAAATGATTCTTTGGCAATCTTGCTTATGAATTATCATAAGAATGTGTTCTTGATTCATTGATCCATAAATGGGTTTATACAAAGGGATACTCAAAAATAATTGGAATCATTTTCTGCAGGGTGAGCACATACTAGTACATGGTTCTGCTGCTAGATTCTTCTTGCTGATACTTTCCTACAAGAGAATATGCATGTAAATGGGGAAAAAATGGGTGATTTGTTTTGTAAATTATGTAAGGAAGGAATAGAAAATATTAGGCATTTGTTAATTGAATGGAAATGCTTGAAAACAGAAAGGGTACATATAATGAAGTTATGGAAGAATAAATATAAAAACAGTGATTATACAGAAAGTGGATTATTGGTTTTTATGCTGGGTTTGGGTAAAGATAAGAGGGATTTAGATATAAAGGCCAGAGAGTGTGACAGAGATTATGTTGTAGAAATGGGATGGAGCAGAATAAGGAAAAATTTAAAGTGGGGAATGGAAAAATAAAGTGGTTAACAGGTTTATCTGGGCATAATTGCTGAGATATTCTTGACTTCGTTTAAGGAGAAGCCACAATACATCACATCACATTAGTGTGATAACAGTCATCGTTAAGGAAAATTGTGTTGTGGCATAGTAAATATTTTTATTAGATGCATCTCACATATCTGTTGATATTTGAAATGGCTGAAAAGTTGGAGCAATGTGAAATTCTGATTTCTCTTAGAGAAAATCATAGGAGAAACAATTGTAAGGTTTGATACACTTTATAAGGAAGTTCTTCTAAGAAAAACACAAGTTTACAACTCATTTAATGAAAATGTCAAATTCACATCCTAGAAAAACTTGGTGAATGAAATCTGATGTGAAGACAATAGTAATTTTTTTGGATGCAAATGAAATAGTTCATTCAGAATTTTATTAGAAATGATCAGATGTTTTACCTACATCTTGTAAAAAGTTTGCATGATGAAGTAAAACAAAAACATCTTGATTTGTGGCAAAATTCCTCCACAACAATGTGCCAGCATAATTAAAAGCAATATGATCCAGATTATGTCAGTTATATTCATCTGACCTAGCTCGTATAATTGCTTTTTATTCCCCTGAATAAAAACTGCCTCAAAAGAAGAAATTTTACAGATTAGAAAGAGGGGAAGAAATAAACGACAAAAATGTTAAAAGGCATCTCTTTGTAAAAGTTTCAGGACTAATTTAAAAATAAATTCATTTATATCAGTGCACTGCATCAAATGAACAGTGCTTAATAGAAGATTCAACTTATAACCCTTAAAAATAAATGCATATTTTTTTACTACAAAATTCTGATTTATTTTTGGCTACCCACTTGTGTATAGGAGTTTTCTGTGTGCATGTACTTAGTTAAATATTTTTACAGATAAATTGATTTATATAAAAAAATTTAATCAGGTAAATTTTATATACACATGGTTGAAAATTATCTGGTGTATAAAGCACTATTGTTTCACTCAACCTTTTTTGAAAAGATATTTTGTTGCAGTCTGACACTATATTTTGCAGCAAATACAGTTCACAAATTATTTATCTGATTCTCTAGAATTTATACTATCTAAGTAGATGGAAATTATCATGTGATAACAATAGAAAAACTGTTGTTTTAGTGTGATTACACACACCTTTATTACAGTTTTGGTGTTACCCAAAAACAACTGGAAAATTGTTTATTTATTGTTATAAACTAATAATCAGCTTTTTAAGCTAATGCACATGTGCTTTGTGGAACTTAACAATAAATGAATACTCTCATTTTCCAATACAAGATAAAGTCTTTGTGAAAGAATAGAATGAATTACCTATTCTTTCAACCCAAATGTTTATGTATGGGCAAATCTTAAGTACTGGAAATGAGAGCATGATGATATTAAACAATCACTTTAAATTACTTTTACTATGTCTGAATGAATGACGCCTGCAAAATTTACTAGAATTTATGTTACATTATTCTATTCTTTCACAAAGACTTTATCTTGTATTGGAAAATGAGAGTATTCATTTATTGTTAAGATCCACAAAGCACATGTGCATTAGCTTACAAAGCTTATTATTAGTTTATTACAATTCAAAAACATTGCGCTATATAAAATAAATATCTCATTTACATATTCATTTAGGAATAATGAATCGTAAATTCTAGTAAATTTCGCAGGTGTCATTCATTCAGACATAGTAAAAGTAATTTAAAGTGATTGTTTAATATCGTCATGCTCTCATTTCCAGTACTTAAGATTTGTCCATACTTAAACATTTGGGTTGAAAGAATACGTAGATTCATTCTATTCTTTCACAAAGACTTTATCTTGTATTGGAAAATGGGAGTATTCATTTATTGTTAAGATCCACCAAGCGCATGTGCATTAGCTTGAAAAGCTGATTATTAGTTTATTACAATTCAAAAACATTACACTATATAAAATAAATATCTCATTTATTTATTGTTATAAATTTCATCTCTTTCAAATTATTGTCCATTTGATGCAATATATCAGTCTAAACATGTTTTTAATTTTTCAAAGTAATCCAGAGACATTTGCAAATTAATGCCTTTTAATTCCTCTAGCATCTTTTTTCATTACTTCTAAGTCTGCAAAAAATAAAAAAAATTGAGTTTTTTTTATTTCAGAGATTTAAAAAAATGACATGACATGACATTGAGCAAATATAGTTGATAGATAAACTGGATTATGCAGAATTCAAGTAAAAAGTCAAGGCTTTGAGATATGACAATTTTGTTGGGGTAAAACTTGCACTCCTTCCTTTGCCATAAAATGGTACATTTACATTTTACCACACCACATAAATATTTCAGAATTTGCATCTAAAATGCATGGCCATTATGAACTGCTGTTTGCAGCAAACAAAACATCAGTATTGTTTCGACTTTGGATTTTATTTGCCATGCTTTTTAAAAATGTGGTGAATTTAACATTTCAATTAAACCACTCATAAACTTCTCTTTCTACAAGGTCAGCTTGCTTGTAATCTGTTTCAAACATTAAAAATATTTTCCCTGTCATTTTTTGTAAACAAAAACAGAATTTTACATTGTTCAAATGTTTCAGTCATTATAAAAATTGAAAAATACAAGAAATGCATTTTACAAAAAAATGTGCTTCATGGTACCATGATTTAACATGATAATGTCATGTGGCAGATTTATCAGAAGAGTTCCTGCACAAAATATGTAACAACAGAAACATATACTACAACAGGTGCACAAACTAGAGAATGATTTATTTTTGGATCCCCACCTGATGAAGCTTTCTTTATTTTTTTAACTTACAAAATGTACTGTCTTTAAATTTTCATATTTTTTTCAGATGATATAATTTATTTAATTTGAAATTTTCATGGTCTCTAACTTCGCATTTTCAAGCGCACACTCTTGAGGTTTATTGCCTTAGTAAATATTAATAATAACATTGAATATTTTGTAAAATTTTAGAAAATAAGCTTAGACTGAAAAATTAACAAGTTTTCAATTTGGCTAATAGTTGGTAATATAAAAAATAGTAAAAAATGGCTTCAATAAAAGACACATTCGATTCAAAAATTCCAAAAGAATCCATCATTTATAAAAATCATAAGTTAGACACTAGTCTAGGATGTTTGGGTAGACAGCACTGGATAAAGATTTATTACATCTATGGATTACTAAAAATTATACTAGATGGCATAAAAGTGGTCAGAATAGAAGAATTTACTAACCAATAGCAATGTGTAAACTGAAGTCATGTAGTGTCTCGTTAGTTTTGTACCAATTTGGGCTAAGAAATTGGAAGTGCCTAATGTTACTAAAAAAAATTCAGATCACTATAATGCACAGAAACTGAAACCCATTTCAGATCTATGTAACTCTAAAGTATGTAAGCTTAAATTTAAAAAATTAACAAGTATTTTGATTTGTAATGGTAGCTTAATAGCAAATCAAAATATAGTTGCTAATGGAAAAGTTGATTAGATCCATAAAGATCCAGAGTATTACTGTTCAAAAATCCTAAACAAACCAATAGCAATAATTAAAACAGGCAAAACTCTCTATATGTATTGCCACTTAGGGCAAGTCAGAGTAATGAATGGATTCCAGAAGGTTTGGCATAAAATCTCCCTCTAGTGCCTACACAGATAATGAGCTTGGATTGAAAATATTATAATGTTTTCAATTTAAGATTCATAGTTTTGTAGTTAAGTGAAGATAAAAGGTGGTTGCTGAAGAGTTGCATTAGATCCTAAGATCTAGGTGCAGTACTCTCAGATACAAGGCTCCTCACTGATGAAGGCCACAAGCCAGAAACTAGTCTGGCAATATTGGATGAGTAGACACTAGATGGGTATTTTATGCACAAGCCTTCTGGGGTCCATTGATTACTCTGGCTTGCACTGAGTGGCAATACATATAGAGACTTTCCTGTTTTAATAACAGTTATAGGCAAGTATAAGAAATGGTGATCATGTGATGTTTATTGGCAAATAGCAAGACTTGTCACTGATGAAGCCATGAGCTATAAATTAATTTGGAGACATTTGAAAAGAACAGCACTGACTAAGACTTTATTAAGCCTTACCATCTGGCATCTATTGATTACTGAATCTTATCCTAAAGGGCAGCAATACATAAGTTATTTTTAATTTTTGATATTTTGTCAATTTTTGCTGGAATAAAATTTCATTGAAATTGTTTTTGATATCTTTTTATGTTTTCTTCCTGTTACAGATTTTCTTATTCTTCTGCACTGTATTTAATGGTAATGAAACTTCTACAATACTAAGAAATACATAAGATGAAGATTTTAATAGAATTAGTAGAACATGGACCAATATGATCAAAAATTATTATTAGAAAATCTATGGAAATTTCCTAAGATATAGTAATAAAAATATAAGTTAAATAAAATAAATGCTATTTGGAGAACTGGCAAAAATAGAATATGTTTAGCCTTCAGCTAAGAAATTTCAAAAATAAAAGATCAAGTATCTTCTTACAATATAAGAGAAAAGTGAAAACATTCTAAATGTTCTTGATTAAATTATGAAAGTATATATTACCGCATTATTAATCCCCCTCCCCATTTTCATGTATGATTAACTAATTTTTTTATTTTAAAAATGTGATCGTAATATTAGACCAAACAGATTAAAAATCACATACAAATATAATCACAAACCATAAGTGCACATAGCTGATTGGTTATCATATGAAAATCACATCAGGCCAATGAATGCTTAAAATTAATCAATAAAATATCAGCAATCTGTTGTCAAGACAACACTCACTGACATCATATTGCTGACATTTAATTTGCTGGTGTAATGTGTGATTTAAATACATACATGCATATATATATATAGATGCGATAATTAGAAAATAAAAATAGAAAACATATATTACACTGCTATTATCCATCATTATTTTAACTCTAGTCTTAACCCTCTCTGGAACTAAAAATTGTATAATATTACAATCAGTATAGTACACACTGATATGTCACTTAAACTCTGAAAGGACTTACTTTATTTTCTACATAAGAAAATTAGATACTCATTTCAGCTAGATCATTAGACATAGAGTATCTGTTTTAATTTGGAATATTCTGAGCTGCCTGAAAATAAAAGGCTCTAGTATTTAAAGACTTAAATATACATCAAGGCTTGTGGTCTAATTAACAACCATTATGTTGTGAAGTTATTCATGATCATAGATAGAGAAATTCAAAATCACAACTGATAAATTTTGTACACTCTTTCTATATAAATGTAAGTAACTTATAATTTCTCTGTGTATTTTTTAGAACATTTTTAGCTATGATGGAGGAGACAAATAATGGCATTGGAAACTGAAATCATATGTCATAATAATATTTGTCTGAAAACTTTTAAATTAAAAAAAATGAAGCTGCTTTAGTTTATGTCCTAGAATTTTGTAAAGGAAGTAAATCATTAAAACATATGCATGAAAACTAGATCATCATCATCTTCATCAGTTTAATCATTATTGATTCACTACAGGATGAAGGTTTCTCCAAGTTCAAACCCTCTTCTCTGATCTCTAATCTTTCATCTTCACATCACTCCAGCACACTTCTCTATTTCATACATCCATTTGACATGTGGATATAAAACTAATATTAAACTAGACATAACTTCCTAAATATTTTTACAAGGAAATAAAGTTCTCCTGCAAAGAGTTGTACATAATAGTAAAAACATCAATAGATTGTTAGATGTAAATATTAGTTATTGTAACACAATTTCTCTATACATGTTTAAGGAAAATTTCAGTTAAGATGTAATCATGCAAAATATAGATTAAAAATTGATGTCACAAACTAAAATTATACCATCTAGAAATAATATTCTTTGATTCATCTTTAAACAAAAAGTAGAACTGCTTTAAATTTATGCTCTAGATTTATATAAGGCAGAGAGTTTAACTGGTACTTTAGCAAGCTATATAATATCCAAATTTTATGTAATAACTACAATGGAGAAATCTTCTTTATATGATTCAATACATCTTTAACTAATGAACTAGTCCAGACTCCATCTCAATCGGATCGATCTTACATCATTATTGACTAACGGATATATAGAAAAATAAGATATATTCAACAGAAAAAGCAGGTCAATAGATGTTGCTGCTCAATAAATCCAATTGTTTTTATTATAGAAGAAGAATTGCTTATAAATACTAAGTAAAGATCAATCAATAACAAATCATTGTTGAATTAAATGGCAGTATGCACATAACTACTATATGGCTAAAGCAGTAAATTCAAAATAGCTAGATCAAAAACTAGGCATGAGGTAAGCTGTCACAAAACAGATGGAAGTGTTATCATAACTATACATGAGGTAAGTTATAACAGTGCAGCTGGAAATGTTAGATAAATCTAGAAGGGCACCTCAAGTTCCTTGCGTTAATAGTTCACAGCAACTAAATGCTATTCTTAGCCAACATATCAGGTGAAGGCACAGCAAACAGTCTTAAATATATTGTGTGAATATAAAAGCAGGTTGCCTTGACAACGGTTTGAAATTGTTGATTGTTATTGATTTTGGATTGTCTAAGTGTTGACTGGTTTTTAATGATTATATACAAATATATATGACATATATACCTTAAGAAAATATTTAATCGTATTTATACGAGCCAGTGATTATTACATTTATATATAAACACAACACACTTTTAAATTATTGATATTTACATCTAAAAGCCCATGAAAATCTTTTAATTAAAGTACACACACCGTACTATTCATATACAAATTTGTAAATTCAATTTTATTTCATATTTAATTTATTAAATACTGAAGACTTACCTTTTAACTATTAGAATAAATAATCTTTTTGCAACTTCAAATTTTTTTTTTTTCAAAAACAGTAATTAAATCAGTCTAAATGACAATTTTAAAAGTTATTACAGACATAATTCATTTTATCAACTTACAAAGTACATGCAAACAATAATATTTTACTCTTCTTACAAACTATCGTTTGGCTAATAAGCCACGCTTCTTAGACATTTCTCAATCATTATTTTTGAAAATAAATAAGATTCTTAGCTATAAGAAAATAAATTTTTTGCTGTATATATAAAATAAATGCATAACAGAGAGCAAATAGAAAAACTGCGTACATATATATATATATAATCACTAGATCAGTAAACAATTTAAGTTGATGTGATGTGCCTTGACTTCTCCTTAAACGGAGTTAGGAATCTCTCAGCAACTATGCCCAAAGAAACCTGTCAGCCACTTTATTTTTCTCTTCCATTCCCTACCCTAAGCTTTCCCATAATCTGCTCCATCCCATTTCCACAACATAATCTTTGTCAACTCTATGGCCTTTATATCTAAATCCCTTTACCTTTTCCCAAATCCAGCATAAAAACCAATAACCCACTTTCTGTATAACCACTTTGTTCATATTTATTCTCCCATAACTTCATTATTTGTACCCTTTTTGCATTCAAGCATTTACATTCAATCAACAGATGCCTAATATTTTCTATAGCTTCCTTACACAATTTTCAGACTAAATCACCAATATTTTTCCATTTACATGTATATTCTCTTGTTGCTAAAGATCCCATTTGAGCCTTAAACAATAAGCTACTTTTCTTACTATTATTATAAATTAACATGCACCCAATGTTCCGTTTACTTCTATATATATTTAAACTCTTTTTACTCTCAATACTAGTTCTCCATCTCTCCAACTCCCTATTCTTTATTAATGCATCTATTCTTTTAGCCCATTCCTTACCACAATAACACTCAACAATCCTCCTAACACAATTTTCCCACCTTTTCTACAAGTATACTGATATAAATTTTTTATCCAAATCCTTTGCATACCACATTACCTTTCTCACCCATCTTGTTGCCTGCACTTTACTCATACCCAATTAAATACTATTTTGGCTATTTTTTTATTATCCATAAACTGCAACCTACCAAACATTTTCATTTTACTTTTTGCATCTCTCATATAAAAACTTGACCATCCCATTTCTCTTTGAATTGCCTCCTTTGCTGTCCATACCTCTGCATCTAATGCATGTCTTCCTACTTCCTTTTGTACTTTTTCTAAGTAATCTAATACCCTTTTACTAACACATAAGGCATCATTATCATATGTTAACCCTGCTACTACAACTCCCTTCCATACAATTTCTAGATACATCATATTTATCATATGAAAACACTGTTAATTTCTTTACTGAACCCGTTCTTTTCTTTGCTTCATTTACCATTTTTTTTCTCCCATTCAACCAAGCAATTTTCCTGATTATTTAAGATGATATATCCCCCAATAAAAATTCTACATCTTCTCTTTTTCCATTATTAATCATCATTATATTTGATTTTTTTTCACTAAATTTAATCCCCATCTGTCTACCCACCCTTGCACATGTCCTCAGCATAACTTCCATATCTTTTTTCTTTATGCACATATAAAAATATCATCCACAAAAAAATGACCCAGCAAAATATATACTCCATTGCCACACATTAATGGTATCTCTATCCCTCTTCCTAGTCTTTCTATTGCTTTCTCCATTTCACTCAAATACAACAAAAACAAAATAGGTGATATAAGGTATCCTTGCCTTAATCCCACACCATTTTTAACTTTAACTGATTCTATATCCCCTAATTGGTAAGTATAGTAATTATTCTCATATAATTTATTAATTATATTTACTAAAGTTTCATCCATTCCCAAATTTTCTAACCTTACCCTAATCTATTTCTATTTACTCTATCATATGCCTTCTCTATATCTATAAAACTCTTATATAATGATTTACCTGAATTCCTACTCATATCGATAAGTTGTGTAACTACAAATAAACTATCTCCTATATGCCTATCTGACCTAAAAGCTCTTTGCATTTTCCCCACTACATTATTCTCCTCCATCCATTTTACAACTCTTCCAACCACCATATATGAGAAAACTTTATCTAAAACTAATGTTACCACTATTGGTCTATAATTATTTAACTTTCTATAATCCTTACCCTTTTCTTTAAATAATAATCTTACTCTTGTATTACTCCAACTACCTGGAAAAACTGTCTTCTGTGCCATCTTATTAAAACATAATAACTTTGCTTTTGCTCTATGTCCTAAATTTATTATCATCTCTGCTGCCCATCCATCTAAACCTCTCACCTTTCCACTTTTCAATCTCTTTCCTGCCTCATTCAGTTCATTTTTTGTGAACATAATATTCCCATTACTAAATGCTTTTATGTTTTCTCTTACTAAGTTCTTCACATCTAACATCTTTTCTAAATTCATTACATATCTATTTAAGGTTCTTTCTAACTCTTTTCTAGAGCTACACTCTATTCCCTCATCTATTAATACTATCTCTCTCTCCTCTATATTTCTCCTTTTAATGTAATTCCAAAATTTTTTACTCCCATCTCTTCACTTTTATTAATATCCTCCAACAATTTACTATTCAACTTCTCTAATTACCCATTTTAGCCAACTTCTTCTTTTCTAAGTACTTTCTCCATTTAGCATTAATATTGTTTTCAGTTTCTTTGTTCTTAGTAGCACACTTATAATCTCTGCATGCTTCTCTCCTCAATTTTACACTTTTACTAACTCTCATTTTTTTTATTACTTTTATTCTTCTGCATATTCTCAACTAAAACCCTATTTTCCACTTTTTTTATTTCACCACACCAGTCCTTATACTCATCCCCAACCAACTGTTCCATGGCTTCTTCAACTTGTATTTTATACTCTTCCAACTTATTCTTATCATTCACTCTCCATCCACATCTTTCACTATTGTTTTTATCTTTATTTTTATCCTCCATCACATTACTAACCATTTCTATTACAATAAAGTTATGATCACTATTACATATTCTCTCTTCATTATCAAACACCTTAATTTTCTATATTTTATTCATTCCCTCTTTCTCTACCAATACATAATCTATTGTGTGAAATACATTATTCCTAGACCATGTGCATTGTTCCTCATAAACATTTGATAAATTTCCAATGCTCTAATTTACTCTTTGACAAAATTCCTTTAAAAACTGATCATTCTTATTATCTACATGATCAATTTCTTCAATATGTCCATTTATATCCCCTATAACCATTATTCTCTTCCCCTTTTCTTAAAACTCTGTATATCCTTAACTATGCATTCATATATACTACTGTACCATTTGACTATCTCCAGTGACTATATACACTACAGCCACCATCCATTCTTGTCTACCCAACCTTATTTCAAACCACAAATGCTCTTGACATTTAACAATATTTAAATATTTTTTCGATATAACACCTATGCCATCACTCCTTTTTTTCTTTTTCTTTTCTATTTATACCCTGCCATACCACATCTTCCAAAATAGGTTCCTCTTCTTCTCTTAGATGGGTTTTCACTACTGATAATACCTTAAGCTCTTCATTTTCAATTGATTTATTTAATTCCAGCCACTTTTCTGGTCTCCTACCACCTTGCATATTTAAAAACCCAATTTTAACAATTCTTCTTTCCTAACTACTCTTTTATAAATTCTTTTGATTCTTTCTTGTCCATTATGTTTATAAAAAACTTTCTTACCATTAATCTTTCAGATCCATTCCCTCTCCACATCTACACTTATATCTAAATCAACCATCTTTTGCTAATATCTTATATCCCATCCATTCTTCTTCTTTTTGATAATATTATAATTTAAAAGCCCACTCCTCTTTAAAAGTTTCCCAAATTATATTTTTTAAATATCAGACTCCCTAAAACTTTCACTTCTTGTTTTCCTAAATGCAATCCATCTTTACTATATAACTCCCTCTTTCCAACAAACCAATCCCATACATCCACAAACATAACATTATTTTTCTCACACATTTGTTTCAATCTCTTATTTATAGAACATACCCTATCTAACAAATGTCTCTTGTTAAATCTTGGTAATATTCCAACTAGCCTTACTCTTCTTTTAATCTCACTCAAATTCCTAATCAATTCTACGTACTCATTTCACTAGTAATATCAATGCACTGCCCTCTATTTTCAGAATTAGTTTTTATAAAGTAACTTGAATGTTTTTTTAAAAAAAAGAATTCATAATATAAAGTTTGTTTTTTTTTGTCTGCAAACTCCACAATTCTTGTCCTCTTTTATTTCTATTACCATAACTAAATTTACCTGCAGCACTTTGATTTTTCAATTGTTTACCAATTCTAGCATTAAAGTATCCCATGACAATTTTAAAATGTTGTTTACTCTGATCAAAAGCCTTTTATATATCCATATAAAAATCTTTTACTACTTCATCACTATGAGAACTTGTTGGGGCATAAACATGAATTATCTGCATTTGATATCTGCTATTAAGTTGAATAACTAATTGTGACATTCTGTCTGATACACCATCAATCTCCATAATATTGTTCTTCCACTTTTTACTTATAATGAATCCTATTCCACTTGTACTTTTAATATTTGTGCTTTTGTACTTTGTAGTAGAGTACATAGCTACTTTTTATATCAATTGTCTCCTTACCTTTTTTTTAACTTCACAAAATCCCATAATATCCCATTTAATATTAGACAGTTATTCCAATTCTTACAATCTTCCTTCCTTTGAAATTGAACTGTAGATGTAAGTACCTAAATGAAAAGTCATCATCAAATGGCAGCCTAGGTCTGCAAGCAGGGGATTCTTAGTATCCTCCATCTTTGGCCACCAACTGCTGTTTTGGTTGGAGACTTTACAGCCTCCTAGAAATAAGGCCCATGATTTAATTTTGTCTGTCATGGTTGTAAATATCTACTCTATTAAAAGAAAGTTCATTCACATTTTGCCTTAAGAAAACTCAACTAGTATTTTAGTTAAGAACTATCAGACAATTGAGAAGAAAGATAGTGGTGTTTCTTGATCTTAAACTCAGAAGTAGAAAACCAATAGACTCACAATCATGGGTAATGCATGTTGCTGAACAACCCATCCATGTTTAACTTTATGAATAATCACATAATTATAACAGCTGCAATGACAAGAACAGATTTAGTGGACATTAGAAATTTACTCTGCTCAGTTTCTTTAGGCCCCAAAAAGAATCAAATGATTTTTCAGTTAACAGAAAATAGGTAATTTTAACAATAGAGGGCAGTGCATTGATGTAATTAGCACTTATGGAAGAATAAATATAAACAAAGTGATTATACAGAAAGTGGGTTATTGGTTTTTATGTTTGGTTTGGGAAATGATAAGGGGGATTTAGATATAAAGGTCATAGAGTTGACAAAGATTATGTTGTGAAAATGAATGGCAGGATAGAGAAAAATATGGGAAAACTTAGGGTGAGGAATGGAAAGGGAAGTTAAAGTGGCTAACAGGTTTCTCTGGGTATAGTTGCTGAGAGATTCCTGACCTTGAAGTTACAGTTCATCACACCAAATCACTTGTTAATTTATTGGACATTCTAGTAATACCATATGCAGCCAGACTTGTAAAGGCCCATGTCTCTTTTTAGTTAGCTGCTTTAACAATTTTTTTAATGATTTAATGTAAATTAAACAAAACAATTTAATATTATATAAATAAATTTCCAAATTATAATAAAGCTAAATTAAAGGTGCGCTCGAATAATTTTGACAATAGATAATCATTAATGTAGAACCACACCATATATAGTCATTTCAATCATAGAAATGTTATGCATTCGAACTAGCCTATGTATCATCATTTTATTAATACTATGGGATGAATACTGGCCACTCCAGAAAGATCAATAGAAAATAATTGGGTATATAAATCTCCAAACAACTGATTGTGAGGGATTGGGAGGATATCAGAAAATCTGCCTCTGGAAGTGTTGAAAACAATGGGTAGGTTGTCTTTTTACAGGTCATCTTGACCTTGTATGCCACTACAGCACTATTAACAAGTGTATATATGTACATACAAGTTAAATTAATAAACTATGTTATAGTCTACATCATCTCTCTCTTAATATTCAAAAATAATTAAAGGTGCTCCATTTCATGTTCTCCAATCGACAAATCTAAGAGGCACGACTGCATATGGTTGCCACACCTGGACACAGCAAAATGATAATTTATTTTTTGCTTTAAATTAAATCCATGCCTTTTAAATATCATTCTAAACAATTCCCATTTTTTAAATAAAAATAGTAAAACATTTTTTATTGACAGTTCGAAAACAATATATTGACATCACAACATTGGTTATATTTTTATCTCACAGAATCACATTAGTAAGCAAATATTATTATATGACTATAAATAATATCATATTTTTAAATATTAATAAATAACTTGTAATTAAATGGATTGGATCTTTCAATAGCTCACTAAACTCAAATACTTCTCCATTAAATCCCAGAGACGAACAATGGACGAAAAGATGTCATTCTCGCTCTTTTTAACTGTTGGATGGTGAAGTAATAGTATTATAGTTCAGGATTCAAACCCTAACAGACAGATACACGTAATCACTTTACCTCCAATCTCTTTCAAATTGATATTTATTCTAAGTAAAGTAAGTGTGATTTTATATATAGTTTTTAAATTTAAATGTTTAAAAAGCATTAATTTTGAGTGCTAATCATAATATATATGGTATATAATTTACAAGAGTAAGCTAGATTTTAATAGAACTATATTTTAAAAATTATCATTTTATATGAATCTCCCAAGACTTGAAAATTGATATAATTTGGTTTTATTTAGTTTATTATCTTGTCAGAGATAATGTCAACAGTTTTTTTTTTAACATCAAATAACAATTTATCATTATTAGCTGGTTAGTTCTTAACATATGCCTAACGTCAAAGGAATCAATTTTTCAACCAGCTAAAAAACTGAAACATTTATTTTTTCGTGGTAAACTTTCTTAAGAATTCAAAAATCAAAGAAAGACAAATTGCTTTTCCGGTATGAAATTACTGATGTGAATATTTTTTTTCTACTATTGATGCATTTTATTTTTTAAAAAAATCATTTTTCAAGTTGAAATATCCCCATTAGAATGCAATAAGCACTTCTATGTAAAGAAGAATTCAACCTTCTTTAAATATAACTATTTATTTTACAATATTATATATAAACCTGTTTATGTAATTAAGCGGAAGTAACACTAAACCACCAGTGAGCTATGTATAAACTAATAATTCACCTCCAATAAAGAAAAAGAATAATGCCACCTATTCTTTTACCTCTGATGGTATTTTTCTATTTTTTTGTTTGTTTATTGCTTAGTTTATACGTAGATCATGGAAGGGGGTTACGATTACTACCATTTCAATTTCATATTAAGCTATAATTATTTATAGTTACAAGATAGAGTGGATGACCTGAGGAAGTTTGAAAGTCTGGGCTCAAATCCCCTCTAATTACATCTAGATTAAAAGTATATATAATATACTTGTATTTAAATATTAAATCTGTTTATGTGTACATATAAAAATTAAGCCCCACAATTTTACCAATAACAATTAATAGGAGCATATATATTATGTTTATGAATAAATATATAATTGATAGTAATAAAACATACTATGAAATAATATTACACAAAGATCACTATACAGTAATGATAAATTATTCCTGTACCGACTTTGACTGTCAGGAACTTCAAATGACATGTCTTGGTGTGAGATGAGATGATAAAATATTGACATTTAAAGAAGACAATCTTTAGAACTTCAGATTAGGGATTTTAGTTCAACTCATTTTTGCTGTTTATTATAAATTTTATATAGTAAGCATATTCACGAACTTTGCTTTGAAGATTATTTTTATTTTAATTGTGATCCTCTTCTCTATTTTCAAACTTTTTTTTCAACTAACAATATTAGCATGTGGTCATTTCTGCAGCTTTTATATTACTTCTGTACAAATTTCAGTAGTGTAGTGAAATTTTCTTAAAAGAATATTAAGCTCTTTGAAGGAATATAACTAATCATTTAATAATATATATACACCTTCATCCCACTTAGCAAAAGCAATTGATTCCCCAAATCTCATCATTAAGCAAGAATATCATATAAGAAACAAATAATTCTAATGGTTTCCTATGGCAAAAAATTTGGCTGGTTACTCCAGCCAAAAATCATACTATAAGCTATGAATAAAGAACTTAACATAGTATATATAGTAATTTAAGAAAAACCTTAATGTACATTATATGCTTGTATAAATTAGGCGATGTGTATTATGCAGACATGCACTTAAAATATGTATGTATGTATGATAATACAACTTAAATCAATGTTAAAAAAAACTAAACTTAAGGTTGTTTTTCCCCATGATTCATTCATCAGTCATAATTATCCAGCTTTCAAAGCCATCAATTGCTCATTCTATGGTTCATGATTATGTTTTAAATCCTTTGATCTTGGGTTTTGGAAGAGTGCATCAGATATTGATGATGGCTGAAGACCTCTGGAGAAAAAGATGAATAGTTGGTTTGGAAATTCTTTTCATACGGGATACCATGATTGTGAAAAATTTTGATACATATAAATAGTTTGAGGACTGTTCTATTTTGTCCTTAGTTTTTAAAAGTAGTGCAACAGTAAATGCGAGGAATCTCATAAAACAGATGTCTCAATTTCCTTCTATTTCCACTTGCCATAAGATATCCATTTCAATTTCAAAATGTAGAGATTTTTTGATTTTTTTATGGTCAGATTAGTTGCTGCCATAACTTTAGTTAAAAATATATGCAGCTGTGCACTTTTAAATGCAATTACTAGAAATAAAAGCATTTGTTAACTCTCCAAAATTGTAGCAAAATGGACAATGAAGTAAACGTAAGCCAGCAGTTAACACTTTTCTGTGTTCTTCTGTGCAACTGTTTCTCATTGCACTGAAAAACAATCCATATTGAAGTTTTATTTTTTTAAATTTGTACTTCCATTAAATTATTTAGGTAAAAAATGTTTAATAACTTATTTAATTGGTTATAAAGACTTATTTATCAATAGTGTAGGAAAAGCAGCAAAAGTAGCATATTGTAAATTGTCAAAACTACTTCAAAAATGTATACTTTTATATATTAAAAAAGAAATAAAAATGTAATGTATTCTGTGTTTGAATATTATAATCAATATTAAAGGTTTTGTTTACAATATGTATTATGCAAATGTAAGCGGCCCTTTATATACAAATATTCAGTACTTACGTATTAGACCTGCTACGCCTTTTCAAACTTGTATCAATCTGCTGATAAAATTCTAATCTTGTGATGTGACCAAATAATGGGTACACTTGGATTTTGTACAAACTTAAAGAGACAAATTAGTCCAAATGAACCACATGTATATAATATTTTTGCAAGATTTACAAAGTTATTGGGAGTCTGAACACATACGTGAAAAGGCATAGCAGTTCTAATACATGACAGTAATTGCGTCAGACTAAATCTACTGATACTAAAAATATAAATTTCACACAAAGATAAATCTGAAAAATTTATATGCCATTTCATAACGTTACTTTAAATATGAACAAAGCAATCACTAAATTACAAAATGCTTAAAATATACATATACAATACTTACTGTGTAATATATAACAGAAATTGTCATAATGAAACAATCAATTCATCTGTTCTACTTTATTTTAAGTAGATAAAATTTTGGTTCAAAATAAAGACTAAAAGTAAATTTTTTTATTTTTCCCAAAATGGAGACTTACTTAACATATGATTGTGCAATATAATGCTTGTACAGGATCTTCACCAGAAATGTTAATAAGTAGTAAATGTACTTTTTCCAAAACACACACACACACAAAACTTAAATTACTACACTTTTATTATTTCTTCAATGTGGTGGACTAATTTTTTTGATGTCATCCAGTATGATTCACATGAAAATGGTCAATTCAGCAGGTTTATAAACTTTCCAACGGTCTGAATAAATTGTCGATTCTTCTTCCACATTTTGTTTGATGGCTTCCATAATATTTCCACTGTTCTACCATGTATTCTCATGATGAAATATTCATCAATCTCCCTGTTCAAGAAGAATCCATCTGGCTTGTTTTTTTTTTCTTTTTGTGCAAAAGACCTCATCAATTTCAATGATTTTATTGGGCCTTCAATTTTCTGTTTTCCTCTGCTAAACCAAGCTCTGTGATAATTTGCAATCCCAGCTGTAAATAAACCAGATTTCTGTCAAAAATGGAATTCTGGAACTCTTCAATTATATTCTCTTATGAAGGCCTATTTTATTATTACATCCTCGAATGTTACAATGCTATCACTT
Source organism: Epiperipatus broadwayi (assembly GCA_028023455.1). Lineage (NCBI taxonomy): Eukaryota > Metazoa > Onychophora > Udeonychophora > Euonychophora > Peripatidae > Epiperipatus > Epiperipatus broadwayi. Next base: position 1,967,555 of record JAQFVV010000057.1, on the reverse strand, counting down.
GTCTAAAGTGTGGATGTACTCAACCGCATTGATCTCCATAATGGGTAAACTTCAAATGTCAACATTTTGTACATTTAAAATAATATTGTAGTATTAACCAGAAAATTGGAAAAAATAAATCAACACTGAAGTAAAAAATACTTTGAGAAGAACTTGCCAAACAAAATCTGGACAATAAATGTAAATTTATCACATTATTGAATGAGATCAGATGACATCACAGGGTTTATTTGATGGGATCACAAGATTAAACATTCATCACAAATGTGAAAAGGCATACCATCTCTCCTATGTTGTCATGAGATATCACCTTTTATTAAGTGCAGTAGCTATTTTCTTGGAAATGACTTAATTATTTTTAGATTAGTACAAATGAAGTCAGAATATGAACTATTTAAATAAATATTAAAGGTATGAATCTTTTTCAGCTTATTTATATAGCATTTTTATTATACAAAATTTATTATTAAACACATATTGTATGCAGTTTTGTTCGCATTTTTTTAAAAGTGAAAATACATTAGCAATACAATTGTGATAACACTGCAACTGTGAAATAAATAACGAGATGTTTTAAAACCAAACAAACAGATTACGTGTTACTTTTAATTTAGATAAAGTAATTTTTGATCATACAAAGTTCATTATTATGAAATCAGTTTTTTTAAAAATAACAATTATGAAAACTAAATTACAAGATGGTGATTGGAATTTTTACAGCATACAAAGTACTGTCAGGAAATTTTTTAATTCATCAAAGTAATGTACATATTTTCAAATTTAATACTGTATTAATATATTGTCTTGTTGTTCATCATTAAAATATGATTTTGATTATTTATTATACTGAATGAAATACCCTATTTGTTTTTGTAATTGTTAACGACAATTTTTTTTATTTTGGATAAGTCATTTTTGAAGTATTAATTGACTTGCAAGAATTCTGGATGAAAATTAAATACTATACTGTGCATTCATTAATCGTATTTTAAGTTTATAATCAAAATAATGTATGCAGCATAAACTGTATTGTGTATTATGAATAAACTCTGTACTGTACAATTTCAATATGGAAATTACTATTTTGCTTTTGGATGACATGGCATTAATAACTAGCTTATGACATCATCAGTCTTACAAAATGGTGACCAAAACATTAAAAAAAATTTTTTTTAGGATTGTTATGGTAAAATAATCAATTGCAAATCAAAACAATGGGCACAAATTAATGATGATTGCTATTGTGAATCTTTGCATAATGGCCATGCATTAAGTGGTGTACAGATGTATAAACCTGAGTATCGTTTTACGCAGATTTTTTTAATGCAATTTTGAAGTTATGCGATTCATGTTTCTTCTTAATATCTTTTTATGTGGTGTTCTTTTAATGTGATAAAGAAGTTTATATTTCACTTAAAATTGGGAATTCCCATTTTATATACACACATTATATTTTACATACTTTAAATGCCTGTTGGAAAAAGATTTGGCAATAAATTTAGATACTGTAGAAATTTAGAAAAGATAATGAAACAAAATTGGAACTGATTTGTTTCTCAGCAAAAATGATTCGAAAAAGTCTTTAACTTTCTAATCAATTAGACAATCATTTTTTTGTTAAAGACATGAATTATAAATGAGCCCTTAAATTCCAATGAAAGCTAAATACATAGTTATATGTTTGGATATTGCAAGCTTCATAAACAATTAGTAAAATCATCATCTCAAAACTTAATCACCAATTACATTGTGAACAGAAAACCATTAACTTTTAGACTGAAATTTTTTTATTGGTTGAGTGAATTAAAGTTTTAAACTTTCGATTGGTTCAATTATAGAATCAGTAGTAAAAATATGTTTGTCTTTTAATATTATATTCATTTGTAAAAAACAAATTAATAATTTGTCAGATTATGAAAGTGAATGAAAGTTTTTCCAAAAATAAATTTTTATTTATAATTATAAAAATATTATATAGCAGAGAATCTAAAAAGAACATTCGTAACCTATTAAAAAATGCTGTGTACATCGTTAATTTTTTTCTCAATTTATGTTGGTGTAAAAGTAAAGAATTTTTACTAAAATCTTAACTATTTTTCTAAAATAATTATATTTTCAGCAGATTTTATCAAAATAATTTATAATATGTAAAAAAAATACGGAAAAAACACTCTAAAATATACATTTTCATTTTGAATGTCAAACGCTCCCTTTGGTTCAAAATGAGCAGCAACAAATCAGCACCTTACAATACATTTTAAGCTTTAAAAAGACCATAAATTCACTATGATAATGGCAGTTTTAAAATGACTTGAAGCCATGAATGAAAATTTTCAGTTGATGCACTTATTAAACACAGCATGAGACTGAAGTTGGCACTAATTATATTTCCTCTTGTGACAAATCTGATTTCTTATCAGTTCTCAAATGTATCTGCATATTGTCAAATAGTGTTAATAATTAAAATATGTTTGAAAAAATGTAAAATAAATTTCACATAAAAACATATTGTTTTGAATAAAATAAAATAATTAATAAAAAAAGTAAAAAACATTTGTCTTGTAACAATTTTTTATTAGTCATACTCTATTTCCTTTTTTTAAAGTGAATTTTAAAATTATTTTACCTTGTTGCTTTGTTTTTATGCGATTTTCAAAAATTATGGAATATATCCCTCATTTTTCAATGTAAGTTAAGTCTATTTTTGTGTGATTTCTTTTATGCATGTTTTTTGCGGAACCTATCTACCACATAAAATGAGACCCAAGTGTATATCATTCACATTTGTTCACATTCGTAAAAGAAATCTGCTGTCATATACATATATATTGTAATGATATATAAATATGTTGTTACATTAATTTAAAATAAAAACTTAAAAGTTCGCAAATAAAAGTAAAAAACTAAACGCTAAAATTAAAATGTTTGTTAAACGTATATACATTCGCACAGATGCCAAACTTCAAAATTTTTTTTTTTTTAAAAAACAAATAAATAAGTATTTGAACGTACTTTTTTATAAAAAAAAAAGTACAAGATTTAAAAATAAAAACAGGTATTAATTAATTCTTGTAATCTGTAAATGGAAATGATTGTTTATAAATTGTTTGAAAAGCAAGCTAGCCTTGGGCTCTTGTATAATTAAAATGATCTGATGAAAGATAGATAAGAGGAAAAGAGAAATTAGCTTGACCAATGGAAGCACTAAGCCTTGGCTCGGACCCTAATGAAAGTGATGGATTAGTGACGTTTTGTTGATTGAATCCGTGTGGATTAATATAAAAAGGGAAATACAGTTTTTTCGGGAGTTCCAGCGTTGTGTGTTTGAGAGGTGGTAGGACGCATATACCACACTCTCTATTTAAAAAGGAAAAATGAAAAGACTGTGATACCTTGAACCAGCTATTGCCATCTCCAGAACATTATCTTCCAATGGAGGCATCGCGGGAATTAAAAGCAGAAACCTGGACTCTTCTACCATGAGCTATGAACTTTACAAATTAACAACAACCAAAAAAGTAATTAAGAACTTTCGTCATTGATTTTTTTTAAAGATTCAGCTAATTTAAATTTTAAAATGAACTCTTATTTGATTTTCAAATTAATAATTGATTGTTTAAATTTATATAGTTAAGTTTTGCTAAAATCATTTCCATTTTATTATTTTTATTTGTAGTAATATTTATTGTAGAAATTATTAAATGCATTACATTTAAGTTGGGTATAGACGTTGCAGAGATTCGTTAGCGGTTGATTATGTTGTGGTTTTCACAGTCGATTAGAATATATAAGTCAACGATGTCATAGGGTGTCTTATGATGAACACCAAAGGGTCTCCTGTATTCCCTCAGCAATTGACGTTATCGATTGACTTTGTATTTTGATCGGTTGTGTTTAATTTGGAATGTTTTTGACCGTGGATCTGTGCAGCCGATCTATACTCGACATTATAAAACAAATTGTATAAAATAATCTGTGCAAACGTATTTAAATGTTAAATTTAAGTCGGGCGTGAATGGCTATATAATTTTGTAAAGTTATATTAAGGGAGGATAATCTTAGGTTATTCATTTCATAGTTGAATTGGTTCAATGGATTGGATATATTTGTGTAATTGTAGATGTAGTATGAGATCCGCTATGGGTAGGATTATAGATATATGCCACACACCCTCTGTTTGCCTATGGATGGATTTGTAAGACGGCAAAGGACCGTAGTCCATTCCTATGGAGTTTTATGTTTATTGTTCTACTCGCCAACAGATGTCACATTCCTGTTGGTGGAGAGACAATGTCTTCTCTAATCTACTTATTGTTCAGATGTACATTCCTGACAATATAGTATTTTGTGTTGTCGTATTATGCTACATTGAATACATGAATGTATCAAATGGATTGGCGCCAGTTTGATTGCAAAATTTGTTGCCTAAGGTTAAATCAGGGAAGAATATTTTCTTTTCAAATGCAGATCTATGTAGTCTATTCATACTTGACTATCTAAATAAAATATTAAACTCATTGAAACTTAGTTAAATGTAAAATTAAAAGATTAATAGAAAAATCTAAAATGTTGAATTTATTCCTCAAAATTTAAATGTTATTTTATATGTGCGTAAATAAATATTTTTATGTGTTAATTTCTGGCAGTGGCTTTTATTTATTGATATTTAAGATATAAATTAAGATATAGATTTTTATCTCTGCGTCTCCACTGAGCTAGTGACTTAGGCTAATGATCTGAATATTTAAATAAAGTGGAATCTTAACAGCACGTATCTGCCTACTCTATAAATTTTTCTAGGTTTAAATGCCTAGATGGCGCCTTGAGAGCAGATATCGTAGTTTGCGGTTAGATTCGATCTTCACTTTCATTTCATTATAATATGATCTATATGAATGAAGCCTACTTTTAAGCAAGAGCAAATAAAATCTACCTTTGAGAAAGATATATATGTGTAATATCCTTCTTACATGATTCCAGAAGTTGGAGGAGGGGCAAATCTAATTCTTTACCTCATAAATGTAAAAAATATTTAAATTTCACCTAATGTTATAATACTAAAATAAACAATTTTTGCATAAATTAACAGATCCCTGTTTATGGAAAGCAAGATCAAAAGATTTCTAGTAAGAAACTGAAAATTTTAAGTCACAAAAAGAAAGAAATGTTCCCAGGTAACTTTGCTTGAATTTTTGAAAAATACTACTTGATTGGTTTGTAAAAACTTTAAAAATAGAATATAATTAGTAAGTGATTTTATTCAAATATTGAATGGAAGATAAAAATCCAGATTTTGTATTAATATATTTTGCACGTCATACAATTAGGTTGCAAAAATGATTTATTTTATTGGTTAAGAAGCTACAGAAAGGAGTTTGCTATTAACTGAAAATAGTCTTTTGATTCATTTTAGAGATGAATTGAGAGATGTAATATTCCTTATATCCATTTCATACATTTTAATCTTTGTAATTGCTATAACCTTTTGGTAATTCAAATAGTAAAAGAATATGGATGGGTTGCTCATTAACACATACCAGTCAGCCTAATGAGTTTATTTGTTATTAATCTCTGATTTAAAAATCAAGAAACAATATAATCTTCTTTCTCAGTAACCTGATATTTCTAAACTGAAATATCAGTTGAGTTTTCTTGAAAGATGTGTGAATAATTTTTTTTTAAATATGGATATTTACATTCTTGGTAGTTGAAACTAAATTATGGTCATTAGTCCCAGGAATCTGTAAAATTTCCAGACAAGACACTGATTGGTTAAGAGGTGGAGGGTACTAAAAATCTCTTGATTATAGGTACAACCATGTAAAGACAACTTTCAATTTAAGTATCCACAATTGCATATTGCTTTCAAGAATATTGCATGAATTGGGAAAATTATATAATATTATGTGGGATATTATGGACTTTGTGAAGTCAGAAGATAAAATGAAGAGAGAGTAATTTTAAAAAATAGACATGCTTTTACTACAAAGATATATTGGAAGCAAAAGTGATGTGGGATTCATTTGTAAAGATTGATGTATATCAGACAAAATGGCAAGCAAGATTAAGATACCAAATGAAAATAATTTATGTTTATGCATTAGCAAGCTCTCATTATGACAAACTAAAGCATTTTTAAAATAAATATGCAAAATGCTTTTGATCAAACCAAATAACATTTGAGACTTTAATATGAAATTATAGAATTGAAAGTGCTGTGAACAAATTTCATTATGATAACAGAAATGAAAGAGGATATAAACTTTTGGAGCTTTTTATAAAAAAAGCAACATCTGTATATTAGGGATTTTTTCTTTTAAACAAATATTAAATATAATTGGACAGAGAAACATTCAAATGAAGGTACAACAAAACTGGATATTTTAAGTAACAGAAAATATATATTTCCAGGATTGAAATGTTCTTAATGAATTCAACACAGAAGTGATCATCAGTTAGTGGAATGTAAAATACAAGTTAATACAAAACTAGAAAGATAAAAACCATTAAGAAGCCAATATTAATAGTTAACATTGCTAACCTTTAGAAACATTCAAATAATTATAATTTAGAGCCTGCAAACCATTTTAAAATATTAATATATTTTGGATATAATTCAGACTTGAGATTTCAATAAATAAATATAAAAAAACTGATATTCTATTAAGAACTGCAAAAAAAAAAATAGTTGATACAAAAAAATCATCAATTCGCCAGTCAATTTTTTGGCAAGACAATGTAAGAAAAAAAGAAAGAATAAGAAAAATTTTAAGAATAATCAATTAAGAATTGAATACTTAGACTAGGATAAGATAGGATGACATTTTTATGTTATGTGCAATTATTTATAATGTCTAGTATGGCATTTATTCTATTCTTATATTAGCCTAGATTGCATTATGGAATATTGAGATTATCCAATTAATATCTAAAATAAGATGTTTTATTATTAAGAACATTTCATACTTTTGATGGCTAATGCTAATTTGAACATTTAGCCATTACACACACACAAAGTTTTTTTTATAAATGAAAATGTTATTTTAAATGTATAACTTAATAAGTTTAATAATTGAATCAAATTAATAATCCATATTTTATATTAATAATTTTTTATTAATCATTCATTAGACTAGAGATTATCCACTTTATAAATTATATTTTTGTAGTTTAATAATATCCACTGCACTACTCTCATGAAAATAGGAACTGGTTTCTATCTGCTTTTAACACCATGTGGAGGGTTACAGAAATATGATATTTAAATATCTTTCTCGTTTTAATTTTTTCATTAATTTAATTTGGGCTGAATGAATGATGAATGATAAATTCTTTAGGAAGGTCATTCCGTAGATAGCATGCATTAATATGTAAAATTAATTGAAAAAAACGTACATAACGTACATGAAAACCAGACCTCATCTTAATAAACTTCTGATTAAAAACAATAAATTAGTATTAATCGATTTATGTTGTGCTAACATTTGATATAAGTTAAAATATTAGAAAAATTTACATTTTGTAAAAGCAAACTGTTATTTAAATTCATGGTAATACTAGTTTTTATGATTATTTAAAAGTTTTATTTTGGTTTCAGTTATCAAAATATATCGCACATTATACACATTGTTTAATTACAATTTTTGTAAGCCTTTAGATAATAAGAGAACTTTAGAACATTTAACACCTGATTAAAAATTCAAAGTACCAATAATAATTTAAAAATTAAACATTATTATAAAATTTTTAATTCTGATTAATTATTTAAATTTATTATGCAATTAATATATTGTTTAATCCCAAATAAACATTATGAGACAATGAAATGAGATGCACTGTGACTTCTTCTTCATGAGAGTCAGAAATCTCTTGGCAACCATGCCTAGAGAAATCTGTTAACCACTTTACCTTCCTTTTCCATTCCCACCCCAAGTTTTTTCCATATTCTTTTCTATTCTGCACCACAACATAATCTTTGTCAATTCCATGACCTTTATATCTAAATCCCTCTTATCTTTTTCAAACCCAGCATAAAAACCAAGAACCCACTTTCTATTTGTTTATATTTTTTTCCACAACTTCATTAATTGTGCTCTTTCTACATGCAAACAATTACATTCAATTAACAGATGCCTAATATTGTCTATGCCTTCTTTACACAATTTGCAGACTAAATCACTCATATTTTTCCATTTATGTGTATATTTCTTTTTTGGTAAAGATCCTGTTCAAAACTTTCCTTGCTATCATTATTAATTAACTCACACCCAATATTCTGTTTTCTTCTATACATAAATACTTTTTACTGTCTATATTAGTTCTCCATCTGTCCAACTCTCTATTCTTTATTAATGCGTTTATTCTTCTACCCTATTCCTTGCAATTATTACACTAAACAATTCTCCTAACACAATCACCCCACATTTTGTATAAGTATACTGATATAAATTTTTTATCCAAATCTTCTTCATACTGTACTACCTTTCTCACCCATCTTGTTGCCTGCCCTTTACTCATAACCCAATTAAATATTATTTTGGCTATTCTATTATGTCCATTAACTGCAATTACCAAACACTTTTATTTTGCTTTTTGCATCTCTCATATAAAAACTTGACTATTACATTTCTCCTTAAATTGCCTCCTTCACCATCCACACATTTGCATCTAATGCATGTCTTCCTACTTCTCTTTGTAATTTTTCTAAGTAATGTAGCACCTCTTTACTTACACATTAGCAAACTCTTCATGCAGTAATGCCACCCAGTGCAAGTTTTAGTAATCTATGGATGCAAAAAGGCTTGCACTGTTTGGCATTACTATATGGAGAGTTTGTTTCTGTTTAAATAATTAATGTAATCAGAGGAAATGGTGATCATGTGATCTTTTAATGATTTTAATCTCAAATAACTGAGATATTGCCATGTTTGAAAAATAATCTTAAGAGAAAAAAAGATTACTTAGATGGCCATACTATTTTATCAGTGCTAAAAACATTGGTTAATAGTTGTTTAATGGCTAGTCAGAAGAAGAAAGAAGCAGCGAAAATATTTATATTCACTACTCTTAAGTTTGATTCTATAACTAGATTATATTTATTTCCAGGACCCATAGAAAATGGTAAGCTAATAAGAGAAAGTGATAAAATGGTGCAAAATTAAGAATACATTTTTGCTATTTTATGAATATTAATTAATGTGACTTGATTCTTTATTTTATCAAAATATGTAAATACAAATATATTAAAATAAACAATCAATCCTTGACATGCAATTTGTCAATTTTGATTTCATACAGTTTGTTTTTCTCTTACGATACTCTCAGTTGTGTATTTCTTATGCTGGGTTTACACAACCGTATTTCATATCACGTTGCTATGTGATGCGAAAACAGAACAGTGTTTTACTATTGCTACCCATTCCATTTATATATATCAACACAACAAATTATAACAGTACCTGATAATGTTAAAAAAATACATATAAGATTAAACATGTAGATTCATGTACGAGTGCGAATAAGTTCAGTAGTTGAGGCAACATAGTTCAATATATTGCATTGGCCTATTTCACAAAATTTATTATTTATTTTTCTAATCAGTGAATTACGCAAGTAAGTTAATAATAATATCAATATTATGAGGTGTATTTATAATAAAGATTAAGATTAGGCAGCAAAGCGAGCAGCTAAAAGGCTAAATGGTTATTTTCTATGTGTTGCAACCTCTAATGTCTATAATGTATGAATTCCTTCTTGAAGTTAAAGGTATATAATAAAATTTATCTACTCAATTAGTAGAGCATGTACTATAGGAATCAACATTTTTAACCTAATGAACTTTTAATAACATAGTTGAGTATTAAATACAGCCTATACTACACGTATGTATATAAAATCACGTAGAATTTTTCTTTTTTTTTGAGGGGGGGGGGCACCAATTATTGTTTTGCATAGGGGCACTGGTGATCTTTCCTGTTTTAAATTTCTTTTAATTTTTTAACTTGAATTTGTTGTTTGATTTTTTAATAATCAAGAGAAATTTTATTTTACCGAAATGAAAACACTGATTTTTTAAATTACATATTAGATAACAAATGCATATAGTGATTAGCTTTATAGTAAAGACAGCTTTTTTCTGTTCTATGTCTAACTAAGAAATGTTTTTTTTTTTATTAGTTTAGACAATTGATTTACAGCTTTTGTGTTTGGCGTCTTCTATACTTCGAAGTTACTGTCACGTGACGCTTGCTCGATAATAAACACATTTTGACAGATCGGATTTATTTATTTTTTAAAACTAATGGAAAAGCTAATTATCTGAAATAAAACTAAGTAAAAGTTTTATATTATAAAATGTTGGCGTTTCAAGTTTTCACATGGTTGATTACGTACCTTAAAGTAAAAGATTATTTGATTAAAAATCAACTCTTCGTGTATAAAAAAATTAAATGAAAAGGATTTTCAGTTTCATAAAAAAAAAAAAAAAGCATTTCTGTGCAATAGTAAAGAATTAATATATATTTAGAAAACAGTAGCAAGAAAAGACCACATTAACATTCTAAATAATACTGTTTAGTCCAATAGATTAAAATATTGGCAGCGAAATTTAAAAATACGCAAATATTTAGTGATAATATATCTTCAGAAATGAATATAATAACTATAATGAATATAATAACTATAATGTCGATATTTATAAAATTAATATATATAAAGTCCAGTTTAAAGAATCATTAAAATTATATTTAAAAAAATTAATATAAAACCACTAATTGTAATAACGGAAACACAGGCTTATTATATACCTGTGTCTATATATATGTAATATATAGGGTATATGAGCACAGACTTTCACACGACCCACCACTCTCCACTCTATCTAATAACACTGATACACTTAAACACATATATGTTGAAAAGATAAATAATCACCAATATACGTATTTCATGCTAAACCAGCAATCATCAGTTGGTCCAGATTATCATCTCCCACACATATATACTATAAGTGCTCAGATATATTTTAAGATAGACAATCCTCATACTTTAATGGACAGTCTTCAATCCACTCGACACTCCAATTCTTCAACCGTCCATCCAATTGAAAATCTGATGATGGAATGCTCAAAGGCCATCCTGAGGCCGAGATTCTTGTCACACCCATGCTGACCTAAGGTCAATCTGAACCCCACATGTACAGGATATAATCCATTTAATACATATGCAAGGATGGGCAGACATCTCTACAATGTAATAACTGAAACACAGGCTTATGATATACCTGTGTCTATATATATGTAAATATAGGGTATATGAGCACAGACTTTCACACGACCCACCACTCTCCACTCTATGTAATAACACTGATGCACTTAAACACATACATGTTGAAAAGATAACCAATATACGTATTTCATGCTAAATATATATCTTAATATTCTTAATATATATCTAAGCACTTATAGTATATATGTGTGGCGATGATAATCTGGACCAACTGATGATTGCTGGTTTAGCATGGTGATTATTTATATTTTCAACATATATGTGCTTAAGTATATCAGTGTTATTAGATAGAGTGAAGAATGGTGGGTCATGTGAAAGTGTGTGCTCATATACCCTATATATCACTAATTGTAACAACTAAATCAATTTCTTCTAAAATCCACTCACAAAGAAATAAAAATAAAGAAAGGAATAAATTAATGAGACAATAATAATAAAACAATAATGCAATAAAATAATAAAAAGACGAGTTGAAATACAGAGTTTGAAATTTCACTTTTTGAATTTGAAATTTGACACAAAAAATTGTTTAAACCAACACAAACAAAAAGTAATGTATTGCAATTAATTAGTAAAACATCCTAATTGTAGAAGGGATATTATATACCACTATCGCTGCCCTACTAGTTTGAAATAAAATTTATTTAACATGATAATTACAGGTAATGTGTTTTACATACTAATATATAAACAAATGTACAAATAGGTTATTTTTTTACTCAGGGATAATGAACAATACAAAAACTAAAATATAACATAAAAATATAACAAGTAAAAACATTAAAAATACATACAAATAATTTTTCCATATTAATGTGCAAATAGATAATTATTCACTAAAATAAAGAAGATACCAATAGCTCTAACAGGCTTTATCAATAAATGCCACAAGAGAAAGCATTTAAAATCTCTATCTAGAAATTATCTCCAGCCCCAGATCAGTTTCTAGCTATTGACTTTCTTCAGTGAGGCACTAGGATAATTCAGACACTAGATCCAAATTACCAATTTAAAGTCAGTACTTATCTGATAGTTAACTTTTTAAGTACAAAATCTGAAATAATACCTATATGTCTTCAAATCTAACTATCTGGTAATTTGGATCTAGTGTCTGAAATATCCTAGTGCCTCACTGAGAAAGCCAATAGCTAGAAAACAGTCTAGGACTGGGGATAATTTTTGGATAGTGATTTTAAATGCTTTCTCTTGTGGCATTTATTGATAAAGCTTGTTAGAGCTATTAGAACACCCTTTATTTTAGTTTATAATTACAAGTTTATCAAATTAAGTTATATGATGTATAACTTTATTTTAATTATTAAGATAGATATACAAATTAATTACATTTTACTAGAAGCATAGTGAATATAAAAAATAGAAAGTGAAATTTAACAAAAGAGATCCATATTTCACAGTGGTGTTGGTAATTGTACCAACTCCATGACACTATAACCATATCTACAGGAGCAAAGGCTTGATCTCTAGTTTTAATTTTTGTCAGATTGTTAAAAAAGAGGGTTTAAGTTTATGTGATGTTGAATTGAATAAAAAAGTGGTATCTAATAAACCAGAGTGTACATAAAATAAAAATTGTTATCCAAATAGTTGGAAATAATCCTCTTTGAATGTTTTCTATGTAGATTTTTAATGAGTAGTTTGAATTACTAGTTATTGATAAAATAAGATCCTAATATGTTTGTAGGGAATTATACTGAAATACAAAGTGCCCCAGCATGTTATCTTCCCTATGACATAAAGTACTAATTGCATCTGTATTAGCAAAAGCCATTTTGTCAGCTAGAAAGGCATTGATAGGTAGAGCCTTCAGATTGATTTTTATTTTAAAAAAATCTACATATTTAGGCTCCAAATGCCAAAACCTGATTTTTCAGATAATAGATTTATTAGTGATGATAAGAAAAGAGATTGGTACCTCAAGGGGATCAGGATTAGTGGCTAAATGATGAGCTTCCCAAAATTTTATTTTTTTGGAAAACATTAAGAGTATGGTCTTTATATTTGAAAATAAAATTAAACAGGCTATTAATAAATTTATTTTTAATCAGTGATGGGGTGTCGGCAGAGGATATGGGAATAAAAGCTTGAAAATTATGATAGATAGTAAAGAGTGTAGTTAATGCATTGAAAGTTTTCTGTAAATAAAATATTGCAATTCAGTGTAATTGACAAGTTGTTTAGGCTTATATGTTTCTGCATACTTTTAATGCATACAGGTACTGCTTTCTTATTCCATATGAGCTTTGTGCAAAATGAGTTTACTTTTTTGTGTGAATGAAGTGGTAAATTTAATGATTACTGCATAATAATTAATTTTTGAAAATATAGGTAAAATTGTTATTATGTAATAAGAGATATGTTTTTGAAAGAGAGTGTACTACTTTTTCAATTGCAGAAATAACATGATGTTGTATCACCAATCTCATTGCATTAATTGGAAGATGAACTGGGACACCAAGGAACTTATGTGGAGGAGAATTGAAAACTGAATAGATTTGGTTACCATAGAGGATGCTCCAAATAGTTGTTTTTTACTGTTAATTTAAAGTATAAACTTCAGAGTAATTTTGTAATATTGTGTAAAGTTTAGGACATGTGTTTTAGAAGGGTGAAAAATTATATCATCCATAAATGAAATATGACTGACTGATTGATTAATAATGAATACATTTATTCCTGGCAATTTAGATTCTATTTCAAGAAGGAGGAGGTTAATGTATGTAATAAATAGTAATGAACTAATGGAAAATCCCTGGGGTAATGAGCTGTGAGGGTGAAGTCAGGAGACTTGCTGCCACTTAATGTAATATGATTCTTTCTATTAATAAGTAGGTTGGCCATTATATACATCATTGGTATTGGAGAATTACATTGACTCAGAACCTCTAATAGATTTTCCTCAGGAACAAAACTAAATGCAGCCTCAATGTTCAGTAGTATACATATTGGCGCTGACTTTCTTGCTAGTCTTACTTTCTCTATTATCATTTTAAACAAAATAAGTGTTTCAGAATTTGAGAATCCTTTCTTAGCAAATTGAAATTTAGATATAAATAGAAGAATAAGAGGTTGAATTTTGTCCTTTATAAGGGACTCAATAAGTTTGATATTAAAAGAGGACATTGAAGTAGGTCTTATATTCTCTAAAGGAGAAGTAAGTGTATTATTTTTAAGAAAATGAACCAGTGATGCTGGATAAAGTTGGTAAATATCATGAATCTATTTTGAGAGGTAATTTGTCATGTTATGGACTATTGGGACACTGAAATGACTGAGACGAGCTACCAAAAACTTAGGAATGTCATATATACCTGGATGTTTATTTTCTGGAATAGAACTCAACTTTAGGGTGATCTTATGTTCTGTGACATTATAATCATCTGTGGTAATACCAAAATGGAAGCAGGAAAGCTTAGGAAATGGAAGTCTTTGGAGCCTAGCCTTAAAGTGAATATATATTAGAAGCATATTCTGTCCAGAAATCATTTTGAATCTTTAAGGATTAATTAAGATATTAACTTCTTTGGAGTCTAGTCTAGAGCCCAATGAATATAGCCCTTGGATCAGTTATGCATATTGGCTAGAAAATTTTTAGCTTTTTTAATTGAAGGATAATCAGCAAATATGAGTTGAGTCTGCTTGTACTCTTGTTTTAGAAACATTATTGACTCAACTGATGAGAGACCACATGATGTTTTTTTTTAAAATTTTAAATGTAGCAAATCCAATTTCTTATCAAGACTAGTGGGAGAATAATTTTTAGAAGTGAACTGTCTAATTGTCAAAGAAACTATATTGAAAAAAGATAATCAATCTTCTACTGGGTTTAGAGATAGTATTTCTATCTTTTTAAAATATAGATTTTTAGGAGCTCTGATTCAAGGGCAGTTAGTTTTAATAGGAGGCAGGTGGTATTATTTAGAGGATGAATTAAATGATATTACATATTTATCATCATCTCTACATTAAGCACTAAATGGCCAGAAGATGTGACAGAGTGAAGGGATGGCTTATTATAAAATGCAGATCTGGATAATAGAAAAGAAGGTCTATTAGAGAAGAGTGCTTTTTACTATAGAAAGAAATAGAATTAGTGAGAAAAAAACCTTCTGCACTCATAAGATTCTTATTAATTAACTGGAAGTATTTAAAAGTAAAACTTATGTAGGACATGTTGAAATCACCTATAATTACTGTAGGATAAGAGTTTGTTGCTACAATTAAAATTTATTTAATTTATTAATTGATGGATTAATACTGACTGATTATGTAAATACAATGTTACTAAGGTAAGAGCAAAGACAAAATGATATAGTATCATTATACTATATGCTAATCTAAGAGCAATATTTTAAAAGATTGAAAAGACGACCTATGTTGAATAAGAATTCCAACTTCAGAAGCAGTAGTATTGGATGCTAAAAATTTACAGTATCCAAATTTACTTAGATACTGTGCAGAATTGAATGTAGAATTATAGAGCACTTTGTTTCTGTAAATAGCAGGATATTTAGGAGAAATTTGGCTTATCTAAGTACCAAGTGCAAAAATACATCTCCTACATTGAATGCTGTAATTAAAAGAACCATATTACTATGTAAAAACCATGAAGAAAGGAATAAAACAGAAAATATTAAAAGTAAAACAATAAAATGTTGTAGTAAAATAAAAACTAATATAAAAGCATCATTGTGAAATTAGTGGACTTATCCTTGGTAAGGATTGTTTTTGGGTAATAATTATTAAAAATCAAGAATAAATATTATTACATATTTATTTTTTACAGAAATGTTTTCTTTTTAAATATATATAAAAAATATGCTTTGAATGTTGTTACCATAGAGATTGCCGCCACAGGAAATACAACTGTCTAGAAATGATGTCACCCAGCAGATTGTTATAATATTTAGTGATATTGTAAAAATTACAAAAAAATTGTAAACTTTTAAAGGATAAATTGATAGATTTAGTGGTTATTAAAAATAATTTGGTCAGATTTTAAAAATGAACATCAAGTACAGAAGATTTCATACATTTTGCAAATTGAATCAGCTCTACCTGAAATTTGATGATGTGACAGCATTTTGTTTTGATTAAAATCTAATTTTTAAAATAATTCCAAAAATTGAATGTGATTTTTTAAAATTTATTTAATTTCTAGACAAAAGTATCTATCAAATGAGGTCAAATTTATTATATTCTGAGAAATAATAATGATTTAATATCAAAATGAAAGTTGAAAGCTTGAATCTAGTGAGAACAAAGAAATCTATCACAATACATGAGGGTTAATATAAAAGTATAAAAAATTTAAAATCTCATACCATGCACATTAAAACAAACATTTTAGATGAGTATTTTCTGGTATCTTTGGAAGTATTTCAATGCATACTGTTCTGTCAAAGAAAAATCTCAAACTTTTATCATTTTGCCAAAATGGTAGTGACAGAAGTTTCTGAACAGAATTTATAATCGATTTATTAATTTTTTTAAATATAGCAACTAACACATATTTGGTAAAATAAAATTAAAAAAAAAATAAATACTTGTATGCCTCTGAAATTGTATATTTGAATAAAAAAAGCTGTCAATCCTGATAGACAGTTAACACACAAATACCAAATTAATTATAAAAATACATACATTCAAACACATTATATATATATATATTGTACTGTTTATTTATATATGGTACAAATATATTGGCATTTGGTAAAAGTTAAAAAGAAAAAGTAAATTTAAAAAAAAATCTTTAAAAAGACACATTTAAATTTTGTTTCTGTTAATGTAATTTATTTTTTTAAAAGTACAATGAGAGTCCATTTTTTTGTTTCAAATTATTACTTTGATTAAAAATTAGGAGTTAAAATATTGGAAAGAAAAAACAACACACAGATTACTAATCCAGACAAATAAAAAGAAAAATTACAAAGTAAAACATTACAATCATTAAAACTTTTTTTGGAAGCTAATTAAAGATGGCAGAAATATGCTGAAAAAAAGACTTTGTAACTTAAATTTAAGAACGAATGTACTGGATTATTATCTGGTATTCTGATAAAAGAACAAAAGAAAATAGATCCACAGAGAAGTCTAAAAACATCCTGAATATAAAAGATCAGAAAAACTTCAAACAAGATCTTGTCTTTTCTGTTTTTCTATAGGCTGGTCCTGGCTCATGATGAAAGACACAGGACCACCCTATGCTGAAATAATTATTTATGCTGCAGTGGACCGAAGCTTTTGACATTGTTCATCATGAAGACCATCAACACCAGAAAAGCTTTCATGACTAGTCTTTAGGATGGACCAAAAACAAGTTTAAAACCAATTGGCCATGAGCTCATTTTACCTCTCATGAAAAACCATGCATGGTAATCAACAACTTATAAAAATGTTGATGGAGTAAAACTAATTAACTTCAATGAGCTTTTCAAAATGTGTACTACAAAACTTACCGGTAAGATTATCCATATCCTGATTGTGACTAAATTAAGCTTATAATATAATCCTGATAGAGACATTAATTTTTTTATTAAAAAGACTTTCATTTAAATAACTTTCTAGAAGAAACTTGGAAGTGAACTTTAATGGTGAAACTGTTTTAATTAATTGATTCATGTCTGGATTAGCATGTGTGTAGGCTTTCCAACTTATTAGTAATTTGTGTTTTTAATATTTTAATTTGTTAGAATAAAATATTTCTAATATCAACTATGCATTGTGCATTATTAATGATAGTTATTAAATTTATTAATGTTAGTTTATTAGGATTTGAGTATAATTTACCTTTGCCAATCATTATTAACTAAGCCCTGGGTGTAATATTCTCTGAAAAGTAACCAAGTTATGGGAAATCATAACCCTGATCTTTAAAATTATTTTCTTCTAAATTTACGATGTGTGACATGATGGACTTCAGCAGATTCTTGTATGAACCCTGGTGCCCTTGTTAAAACAAATAAAAAAGCTGATTCCGCCGGCAGCATAAGTCGCAATAATTAGTAGGCCACTTAATCAGGAAATATAGCTATGTTTTTAGAAATCTGAATGAAATATTTACATTTTCCATTTTCATAGCTTGATTAACTTTCACTTCATAGTGCGTAAAAAAAGACCTACCAGAATCTATCAAAACGTGAAAAACATTACAATATATATATATATACTTAAAACTTTGCTGTAGCACACATTCTTGAAACATACAAATAATAAAAGCTAAAATATATTAAAAACTCTAAAGTTTCAGGTCACAATGGAAATTTCAAGTACCTTCATTATTTGCTTAATTTTTATTAATACCTATGAAAAGAGATTGAAGTTATTCGATGAATTTATATTTAATTAAAAAAATACATTTAATTATTAGCTAAGGTTTAAAATTTATATCTGGATTAAGGATAATCTCTACTTTAATAAATGATTAGTAATAATCTTTAATATATTTATCTAGAATGAATCTTGTCAAAGTTGTGAGGGAAGTAAGTTGGACACTTGTAAATCGAAGTATAATAATATATATAGATTTATATATATACTATGCAGTTTAAATTTATTTTTACATTGGATTTCTCATTTTTGAAAATCATCTTCAAAAATTAAAAAAAATACAATTAAAATAAAAAATTAATTAATCACAAAAATAAAGTTCTTGGGATGAAAAAGTATCTTTTCATAATGTTATTTTATACTAACCTTCAGAAAAAAGGAAAAAAAAACGAGAATAAAAAATAAAAAGGAATTGATTAAATAATACATATACAAATATTAAAGATGTTTTTTCCTGTTAAAAAAAATACTGAAAGCTGTAATAAAAATAAAACTTTTTTGAACAACTTTATTCTGATCAATTTTATTGACAAAAATATGAATACGTTGTAATTGCTACAAGCTTTGTAACAAACATTTTTTTCTTTATTAATAAATAAACTCAAAGCAAAGAGTATTATCTCAAGTTATTTATTGAACAAAAACTTTCGTAATTACGTTTAAAACTTTAATTAAATTACATTCAGTAATTTATCAATAAAACATTATTTTTCTCAATAAACACCTTAATTACAAATAATAATAATGACACAATCCAATCTAAAATTTATATGTGGAGCAAATAGATATAAGACCATTTTAATCTAAGATAATCATGGGTGAGAAAATTTACAATAATTTAAACTGTTTTTAATTCAATTATATAAATGTAGTTCGCTATAAAGAAAAGATTAATATTACATATTAAATATAACTTAGCACTGCTTTCGATCAAGCAGATCATATTTATAATATTAGATAAAGTCAGATGTTTTTAATGTTAATTTATTTTGTATTTATAGAGGACTATAAAAATAAAATTTGGCAACAACCTGTCGCTATAAATATTTTAAAATAATTTAGCCATGCCGTTATAATTTTTATTATTTCACATTTTAAATCGATTCAAATTGTATATCTTTGTGTTGCGCCACTAAATACAATAATAAATATATTAATAATTTTTATTAGTCAATAATTGCTTAGTGATAATCCAATAATGAATAATATTTATGTAGTGTAATTTTCATAACACCACTCTCACGCAAGGTAGACACTAGTTTCTATCCACTTTTAACACATTGTGGGAGAACGTAATTATAGACATATGATCAAAGATGTCCAAAAAGATGTACAAATCACAAGATACACATTTTGTGCTGAACCAGCACTCATCAGTTGTCCCAGATCACGATCTCTTACACATATCTTTATCATTATTCAGTATATATAGATAACAGATTATTGCAGTTTATGAAATCATATTAATTTTTATTAGCCATTCATTAGACTAGAGATTATCCAATAATGAATAATATTTCTGTATTGCCATTTTCACTACACCACTTTCATACAAGGTAGGGACTGATTTCTATCCACTTTTAACAATACCTCTATTAAATGGTTTGTGTCAAAGTTATGAGGGCACAAGTTGACACATCAATTAAACTGTAGTAATTTGCTATTCATATATAACTTAACAAGATAAAGATATATGTAAAAGATTGTGGTCTGGACAAGTAATGAGTGCTGGTTAAACAAGGAATATGCATATTGGGTACCATCCATCATTTTCATATGTCCTTAGTTATATGTTTATGATTACATCCCTCCACAAGGTGTTAAAAATAGATAAAAATCAGTCCCCACTTCATGTGAAAGTGGTATAATAAAACTTGTGTTACAGAAATATTTTTCATTAAGTGAATAATCTCGAGTCTAATGAATGACTAATAAAAATTATTAATATACTTCCATCAAATGGTTTGTGTCAAAGTTGTGAGGGCAATAATTATAACACATCAATTAAACTGTAGTATTTGGCTATCTACATAGAACAATGATAAAGATATGTGTAATGGATTATGATCAGGGACAATTGATGAGTGCTGGTTCAGCATAAAATGTATATCTTGTGTAATATACATCTTTATCATGGATTTTTAGTTATGTGATTGCAACTCTCAACAAAGTGTTAAAAGCATATAGAAAGCTGTCGCTATCTTGCATGAAAATGGTATACTGAAAATTACACTAAGGAAATATTATACAATAATAAACACTTTGATATTTTAAAGATTTGCCATAGTTTCTTATGAATTTCTTGCCAATATTAAAAATCCATATCTTCAAATTAACATTAAGCACAACGTATAAAATTATATTTATGTAAATATAACCAATCAAATTAATTTTTCAGTGCTCTTAAATTGCAGTACTGAAAAATATGTCAAGTTAACATCTCTCACTATTCATCCTTTATACCAACCTTATATTCAGCTGCAGTTTTAAGGGTCATGTAACACGATATTTAACATGGTCCTAAAAATTACCGCATACCAATTAATGGAAAATTGCAGCTAAATGTACCCTTAATTCATGAAATATTTATTACAAAATTTTACAAAATCTAATCTCTACACGCTGATCACTTCTTTATAGATACACACAAAATCATCTCTTCCAATCACTGTGAACACGTTCCGAGATATCTGGTGTTAACAAGTGATTTCATTTCAAATAAATTTCATTAAATGATTCACAGTCTTAAAAATAAATGTTGAGGGGAGAAAATCACAGGCCATTTTGTAAAGGCACCCAACATGTTGAAAATATTTCCAATTTAAAATATAATATAAAATTTAAGATGAGTTTATTAATTCTTCATATGTATGGAGACCTTTGGCAGTACTGAAGTATAGCTCTATGCATATTTTAATTTCATATATATATATAACTTTCAAAGAACTATAATCTGTTCTTCAAGTGAGCTAGGGATATGACTATCTATCTTCACATGAAGTATAATAACGATTTTATATATAATTACTGTGATAATGAGATACTATCTGATTTTAAAACTTGAATATATTCACAATCAAATATGCTTATATACAATATTAAATCTTTTAAATTGTAAACATAACATTATAATTGGACATTATTTTTGTCTACATTGCGACACTTAGTGAAATATTATATGTCAAACTGAGAGAATATATATATATATATATATATATATATATATATATATATATATATATATATATATATATATATATATATATATATATATATTGAGCTAAATGCTAGAATCAAATATGTAATCAATAAAATTAATCCTCAGCACTCATGTTCAAATAATCTATCAAAAAATATCAGATTAATTCCTTTATCCATATATGTGCATAGATACTCTAATGACTTAATGAGCATAATAATTTTATGGCTTATCAAATATGTAAATACTAAAAATATGAACATATTTACGGAACAAATTATCCAAATGCATTAATAAGCTAGTCCCCAAGCTATATTAAAAAAAAAAAAAATTAATGAGCTTGTAAATAATATTCAATTTTTTGTTATATTAATGCCAATTTATTTATTTCATCTGATGAAAGATGCCTAATAAAAGATATACTTATTCTTTTTTCTACATATATATATTTTCAAAAAACAAACCCATTAGGAATTATTATGGAATTTAGGCAGAAAGTTGGCCTATAGTATTTAATTGGAATGTTGAAGTGTTTGAATTCCTAGTTTACCTGAATGAAAGTTTATTTTATTAATAATTATCAACTATTTGAAATACAGGTACTCTTCATATACCTGGAGCCTAATTGTAAATATAGGGGATTTGAACTCAGACTTTTAAGCACCCTTCAACTATCCACACAATATCATACCACTGATACACATGACCACACACATGTAGAAAAGATAAATAATCACCAATATACATATTTCGTGCTCTACCAGCTCTCATCAGTTGGTTCAGATTATCATCTCCCTCATATATATATATAATGAGTGCTCAGTTTATATTACAATAGCAAACTCTCATGCTTTAATGGACAGGCTTCAATCTACTTCAATCTCCAACTCTTCAGTCATCCATACCATTGAAACCTGATGATGGAAAGCTCAAATCCCATGCTGATGCTAATATTATTGCCATTAATTATCATTAATTTCTCTGATCCTTGCCCCAAGTATTAGTTTGTTTTTATTTTGGTGATATAGTTAATGTATAATTATTATTTCTGCACTTAGACTTTTTTGTATACATTAATATTTTATGTTTTATAGAGTTTTTATTGCAAAGTTCTTATTTTTAAAATTCTTACATTCAAGTCATCTTCAGAGAATAAAATGTACATTTTATGATTAAATAAATCAAATCAAAATAATGAGAACATTAAAATCAGATGATTATGATTATTATTATTATAGTCATCATCACTTCAATTAAAATGTAATCATGATGAATCTAAAAACCCCTAGTGATTCTTATGCTAATACGGTCACTGATCTGGTCAACAGCACTTGCATGAAGAACCACTTGAAACATTGTGTTGTATAACAATCTAAGTGCTATTGTTAATAGTTTAATGTATTTGAAAAAGTTTAAATAAGCTTCGAAAAATGTTATTATAAACATTTCATAATTATTATATATAGAGCTCACAAATAAGCTCTTAACAAGCTTTGCAGAATATCTCCAACCCCAGACCGGTTTCTGGTACTGGCTTCTTCAGTGAGGTGCTAGAAGATTTGACATTAGATTAAAAATACCAGGATAAGTCCAACATTTTATCTAATGGATACTTATTAAGTGGAAAATCTGAAATTTTCAGACATTAATATGTCTTCCAATCCAGCTATATAACTTAAATGGCCATATGGGACTGAACCAAGTTCAGATACACCATATATTAATAACTTTAGCAATATAAAATTACCAAAGCCTTAATAGCAAAAAATAAAATTACAAAGAAATTAGGTCATGTGACATGTGGCTTGGTTTCTTTGTAATTTCACAATTAATGCTGTACATCACATCACACCACATGTTAAAATAAATCCTTAACATTTGAAAAGGGCTGAGAATATTTATATAGATATTGTATCTAATTTTTATTATTTATTATAATTTATATGAAAGAATGGTGTCATAGATTTCATTAATTTTTGTTTTTCATGATATTACTATTACAATACACTACTACTATTCATGAAAAACAAAAATTAATGAAATCCATGACACAATTCTTTCATATAAATTATAATAAATAATAAAAATTAGATACAATATCTATATAAATATTCTCAGTCCTTTTCAAATGTTAAGCATTTATTTTAACATGTGATGTGATGTGATGTAGCTTCTTCTTGAACGAAGTCAAGAATTTCTCAGCAATTATACCAAGAAAAACTTGTTAGCTACTTAATTTTACATTCCCCAGTCTACGTTTTTTCATATTCTGCTCCATCCATTTCCACAACATAATCTTTGTCAACTCTACAGCCTTTATATCTAAATCTCCCTTATCTTTTTCCAAACCCAGCATAAAACCCAATAATCTACTTTCTGTATAATCCCTTTTTTCATATTTATTTTTCCATAACTTCATTATATGTGCTAACAAATGCCTAATATTTTCTATTCTTTCCTTACATAATTTACAGACTAAATCACCATAATTTTCCATTTACATGTATATTCTCTTGTTGCTAAAGATCCTGTTCAAGTCTTAACTGATAAACTACTTTCCTTACTATTATCATAAATTAACTCACACCTAATATTCTGTTTATTTCTATATATATTTAAACTCTTTTTACTCTCCATATTAGTTCTCCATCTCTCTAACTCCCTATTCTTTATTAATAAATCTATTCTTTTATCCCATTCCTTACCACTATAACACTCAACAATCCTCCTAACACAATCATCCCTTCTTTTATACAAATATACAGATATAAATTCTTTTTCTAAATCTTTTGCATACTGCATTACCTTTCTGACCCATCTTTCTGCCTGCCCTTTACTCATAACCCAATTAAATACTATTTTATCTATTGATGTGATGTGATGTATTATGGCTTCTCCTTAAACGAAGTCAAGAATATCTCAGCAATTATGCCCAGATAAACCTGTTAGCCACTTTCTTTTACATTCTCCACTCTAAATTTACCCATAATCTGCTCTATCCCATTTCCACAACATAATTTTTGTCAACTCTATAACCTTTATATCTAAATCCCCCTTATCTTTTCCCAAACCCAGCATAAAAACCAATAATTCACTTTCTGTATAATCACTCTTTTCATATTTATTTTTCCACAACTTCATTATATGTACCCTTTCTGTTTTCAAACATTTACATTCAATTAACAAATGCCTAATATTTTCAATTCCTTCCTTACATAATTTACAAAATAAATCACCCATATTTTTCCATTTACATGTATATTCTTTTGTAGCTAAAGATCCCGTTCGAGCCTTAAACAATAAACTACTTTCCTTACTATTATCATATATTAACTCACACCTAATATTCTGTTTATTTCTATATATATTTAAACTCTTTTTACTCTCCATACTATTTCTCCATCTCTCTAACTCCCTAGTCTTTATTAATAAATTTATTCTTTTATCCCATTCCTTACTACTATAACACTCAATAATCCTCTTAACACAATCATACCATCTTTTGTACAAATATACTGATATAAATTCTTTATCCAAATCTTTTGCATAGCGCATTACCTTTCTCACCCATCTTGTTACCTGCCCTTTACTCATAACCCAATTAAATACTATTTTAGCTATTCTTTTATTATCCATAAACGGCAATCTACCAAACATTTTCATTTTACTTTTTGCATCTCTCATATGAAAACTTGACCATCCCATTTCTCCTTGAATTGCCTCCCTTGCTGTCCATATTTCTGTATCCAATGCATGTCTTCCTACTTCCCTTTGAGCTTTTTCTAAATAATCTAATATCTTTTTACTAACATATAATGCATCATTACCATATGTTAACCCTGCTACTGCAACTCCTTTCCATATAATTCTAGTTACATCATATTTATTATTCTAATTATTGCAGATAGAACACCATCTAGTGTTCTGTAATGGAAGTAAGATAATAACAACAACAAAATAAAACATCAGTAAAAAAGTATAAAACCCTTCTACAGACTTCCAATATAACTTTAAAGAATTGACTACATAATAAATAATACAAACATTATATAGCTTTATATACTTTACATAATTTTCCAACATTTTTAAAAGATCAATTGTTAACTAAATTAATTGAAGTTTTGTAAATATTCATACAATTATTCAAGTTATGCTTAATGTAATATGTTTCAAATATTTGACTTCTTTTTGGATCTTTAATGTAATTTAAAGATATATATTTTGTAGCATTTATTTTATGGCACTTTGCTAAGTAGTGAATGCATAAAAAAGAGTTATTATCTTATCTATTAATTGCATTGTTATTGGTTCTTACCTCTAACTGATTTTTATTATTAATTACAATTACAGTTATCACATCCAATTTTACCTCCTATGCATCATAAATATTCTTATCAAAAATTCTATTAATTTTATTATATTTGTATTGATTTTTTTTTCAGTCTTATTTTCAATTATAAATTTTTAAATTTATTACTTACCATGTTTAAATTTCTTTTAAAAATTCTCTGCTAAAATTTTCAAAATGTGCTGAATTTAAATGTTTTATTTAAATCTGTTTGGTAAACATCAAAATGTTTTATTTAAATCTATTTTAATACAAAAATAAATTTAAATAAAACATTTCAATTCAGCATATTCTAAAATTTTAACATTTTTTTTTAATTTTTAAATATAGCAAGTAATAAATTTTATAATTTATAATTATAAATATGGTAGGAAATGAAAAAAATAATATCAAATGCAATAAAATACATAATATTACTAAGAATATTTATAATGTGTAGAAAATATAATTATATATAATAATGTTGGTAGAAATTGTAAAATAAAATCTGATTTTGTTGTTCTCACGATTTTATTTTGACTTGTTATTTAATCATAAGATGCATTTTTTATACCACTGAACATGATTTGCATATAAGACATTAAAAACAGGAATTTTATAATAAAACTTTGTAA
Source organism: Epiperipatus broadwayi (assembly GCA_028023455.1). Lineage (NCBI taxonomy): Eukaryota > Metazoa > Onychophora > Udeonychophora > Euonychophora > Peripatidae > Epiperipatus > Epiperipatus broadwayi. The sequence goes on along the minus strand of JAQFVV010000057.1, from coordinate 1,940,761 downwards.
AACATAAAATCTCAATGTTATTAATAAATTACAGAAAAATATGAACACTGAAATAATATATATGTGGTGAGAAAAGTCGGTCTCTTAACTTTCACATGAAGTCTGAGATTCATTTGATTGGTTATATGTGCTTTTATCACAGCTCTTAATTTACATATATATTTATAAAGAGTGAGATATAATATTTACCAAATTCACCACATCTTTTATTTTGCTGTAATATCTAACATAAATGCAATTTATCCACTCTACTTTGAACACTTTTTAGCAAGAAACCTTTTACTGAACACATATGCATATGCAATCTTACATTTTGTCTATCCTGCAGTCTTCTTCATAGCCATGTTTACTTTAATTTTAAAGTGAATGTAGCTCTGAAGAAAACTGCAGAACAGTCAAACTGTAAAGATTATGTATGAATATGTGTACAATACAAAAGTTTTTTTTTTGCTAAAAAGTGTTCAAAGTAGAGTGGATATAATATTTAATTGTTTGATCAAATGCAGACAGTAATCATTTCTATACATTGTAAAATGTTTGTATTTTATACTAAAAGATTTAATATATATATATATATATATATATATATATAATATTAAATCTTTTAGTATATAAATCATTTATATATATATATATATATATATATATATTGTAAATGAAAGCCTTATTTTATTCTATTAATAAAATCTATAAACAATTCTAATGGATCATCCTTATTTTATGAATAGTAATATTCCCTGAGCCAAATGTAAAGGAAACTATTCAAATAATGAATAAAATTTATAAATAATTGTATAAAATAATATATTGGTTATCACACTAGACAACTAATATTAGGAATGGAACTGACCTATTAGTAAATGCTCTCAGATTATGTAACCCCAAATGTACTGAAAATATTATAACTGAGCAGTACTATATGCCCTGCAAACTAAATGCATTACATATTTAGGCAACTGCCTGTAATAAATATAATTAGGAGCCAAATGATTGTTATTACTTATATATTACATATTTGGACAATCTAAATATGTTAAGTAAATGTCATACTTAGGCAATTTAAAATAGAATGAGTAAATAAATAAATTGATCACAAATGACTTTATAATGGTTCATATATGTATGTACAATGGAGTCATAAATTTATAAAGAGTGCCAATGAATCCATATGCATGCTTTTCACTAGCAAAGAAAATAAAATTTATTAATTGTTTATAGAATGGTGAAATATCAACAGGAATATACTACTATCTGGTAAAATAAAATATTTATATAATGATTCATGTAGTAATAAATCAAAACATCTATTGTTAATAACTAAATTTATTAAATAAGTATCAATTTATATATAGTGGTTAGAACAAGTAATAATTTTAACAGCAATTAGCATCCTATAATATGCAATTATAATTCATTTATAGTTCATCCTCACTATAATATAATTAATTGTGAGATGTTTTATAATTAAAATTATCAAGACATATGGTTAAAAAGGGTTAACTATAAATTTCTTTCATAATAAAATAAGAATGAATTTTAATATTATTATAAAAAATAACAATTAATTAATATTTTATAAAATTATTTACAATTTTAAATAAATTATACAAATATTATTTATGTTTTAATTGACTTTTTACATTTTTACTTTTTTTTCTAAATTATCTGATGGTAAACCAGACTACATTATAATTAACACTTAATTTAAAAAAAAAAAAAAATTCAACTGTTGCTAATAAAGTTAATATTATTACATTTTAACTTTCTTGTTCTTGCAATAATTTCCTTTGGCATCTTCATGCTAGTACACACATATATAATGGTTTTATAGACATTTTTAAATCTTAAATGTTGCCCAATTGTTTTTCATCAATATTACAATCCAAATTGATTTTGCTGTTGTAGATTCATAGCAGTCTGCATAGCATTTATTGTTAATCATTCCATTTTAAATTATAGACATTAAATGAAGAAGGCCTCATGCTCTTTTTCTTTCTAGGGTTTCTACTCACAATTCACTTTGTTTAGTGCTAGTTTAAAACTTATATATATGATAAAATAAGATTAAAATACAAAACTTTTTTAAAGAAAGTATCTATTCTTTTTAAAAATAATTTCTGTCTATAGTAACATAAGCAATGCAGTCTAGATTTTTAGACACTGGTTATGGACATGTGATTTCTTTCTTACAATTTTAATAAAGTATTGTCGTATAATTTTAACAAAATATTATTTTTATTTCAATAAATAAATGATCAAATTAGTCTACATTTATTTAAGACAAACATATTTTTATTAAACATTTGATCTGGAATTGTTCTCTTTATTTAGAACAATATAAACCATAGAAAATGATAAATGAATAAATATGTGATCTCTCTCCTTAATAAAAAAATAAGAAAGCAATTTTAACAATTAACATAAGGTCATCATTACCAAGTAAACATTCCATCAATAAATTATGCTTAATCAAAATTAAAGCACCACCATAATAAAATTAATGTTTATCTACAAATCTAAGGTATTGTCTCATAATAGGGTTTCAAATTATGAGCAATATATGTTACCTTGATGCCCCTTTCATTTTCTAATATAAAAGTATTTTCCCTGAATTTCTTAACTTTTATACGGCCCCTAATATAAGGAAACAATTTTTTTATACTGAGTTAATTCAGGTCTGCTGACAGGATTTTTCTTCACTACCACAAGATTACCTTCTCTACATGGTTTATTATTATCTCTCTTTTGTCTCTGCCTACCTCTTTCTATTAAATTGTTTTGAGCTATTTGCATATTTGTTTCATGATCAATTTCTTCCCTAATAATGGGCAGATGAGTCTTTATAAAAAGGGGATTATGTTTTCCAAAGTGTATCTGAATAGGTGGATAAGTAGCATGTAGACTCATATGAAGTCCAGTTAATATAATTTACCCTTGTAGCACTCAGGTGATACAACTCCTATGGTTATCATTTCCATAAACATAAAAAAACCTATTTATCTCCCTCATGACTCTTTCACAAGAGTTAGATTGTGGATTATGAATGGAAGTTAAAACATGTTTGAGTGCTTGCTTATCAATCCACCATTTTCACTCTTGAGAGATAAATGGGGCACTATGATCTGACAATATGGTTTTAGGCTTTCCTTTAAAAGAGAACAGGTGATTTTGTAACATAGGCAGCATCATACTTAGAATATGTATCATAAGTGACAAACAGATATCTGAATTGCCTATAAGAAGATATCCAGTGTGTCATTTTGGACCTAGTGGTATGATAGAAAGTAAAATCCCAGTATGTCTTAATAGGAGGCTTAGAATTTAAATACACTTGACAAGTCTTTAATGTTGTTAAAATATTAAAATATAAACATAACTAATAAAACAGCTGATGAAGAATATACTCAATCTTTCATGGACCATAATGACCATATAGTGCACATACATGATACATTTTTGGCATAAGAACTGGGGAGCAATTATCCTCCATTGAATTTTATCATAACATAAAAATATCATTAATCAACTGGTATCATTCATGCATCTTCTGAAATTTTGTTATATGTTGATTAATCAATTAAAAGCTTCTGTAAATATAATATTCATATAAATCATCCTTTTTTATTCTTAAAATTTTTTAGGTCATCTTCCTTTGTAGTATTTATCATCAAAAATAAAGTGAGACCTAGAACATCTTTTACCAAAGAATGTTGTACAGTAAGCTTAACAGGATTATGACTGAGAATGTCATATTTTCTGAACCCAGACAATAAATAATAGTATTTAAACATTTGTAGAAAAAGATTCTAATGAATAAGCTGATCATTGTTCAGGTAACATCCATTCAAAAACTGGACAACTTTTGTGATCAGTAATAACAATAACTTTAGAGGCAAATTGTTAAAACCCCAAACAATAGCCAGAGATTCCTTCTCTCATACAGTAATTTTTCTTTCTCAATGTTTTACTAATAAAAATACAATAATTTGTGTTGTTGAAGGTGGTTAATTTGAAAAAGCACAACACCCAAACAATCTGATTGAACCTAAAAAGGTAGATTACACCACAGTATACAAAAAATGTCTTTTAGCATCCAAAAATGATCTCACTCTTGATCTTGCCATTCCCATCTTTGATCCTTTCACAGCAACTTAACTAGAGGTTCAGTACTTTAGCAAAATCTTTATGTAGCCCCAAAAAAGACCTTGATTGCTTCTGATTATTAGAGGTAGGAAAATTGTCAATGGAGTCAAATTTTTGTCTTGCCATTGCATGCCCCAAAAATATTATTTCTTTAGCTGCAAATATACTCTTCTTCAAGTTAATTTGATATTTTCATCATAACACTCCTGTATAAAACATGTTAGATGGTAAAAGTGTTTTTCTATGTTGCAGGAGACAATAACAATATCATCTACATATATAACTACAATACTCTTAATATAATCTAACCAAACCTGATTTCAACATCTTATCAGGGCAGCTCCACTATTAATCAAACCAAATGATATTCTTTGAAACACAGAAAAATATCAGTCATACTTAAATGCCATATATTTCCTGTCTTCAATGTGAAGGAGTATTTGCCAGTAACTGAATGTTAGGTTAACAATTGTACACATAGTTTTATTTTTAAACTTGATCAAAAGATCATATATTGACAGAGGTACATTCAATTCAGATAAAGTGATATTAATTAGCTGCCTAGCATCCAAGCATAATTGTAAGGAACCATTGTTTTTTTTTAACAATTACTGATGTGTTGTAGTAGAAGAAGGATTTTTTCATAATACCCCACTTTAACATCTTATCAATATGCTTTTTTACTTCCTCCTTTTATTGGTATGGCACTGGATATGACCTAGATTGATAGTCTATTTCATCCCTTATCCTAAATGTGATGGACACATCCAGGTATAATACTGGATCTATCAGGAAATATCTTTTGGTATTATTGAAATTTTCTTCTAAAGATCGAAGAACATCATATGAATAACTTCCATGTTTTTAAGTTTAGTCTTAATTTCCAGAACCTCCACTATTTCCTCAATATATGGACTTCTTCAAGATGAAAATGGCTTAACAGTGACAATATCTTGGTTACAAATGGAAGAATTCCTCTCATAATCTATGACACAGCTATAGCAGTGCAAAAAGTCAAAACACTAAAATTATCTCTTGCATTAATTCATGCATTACCAAAAATACATATTCTATATTTTGGTAACCAATCAGAAAATTGCTCATATCTGCTTAGTGTAAAATTTAGCTTCCTTTCCATTGGATAAAATAATTTGGGTTTGCTTTAAAAATAATGTAAGAATACCAGAATTGCTATCTAAAATGTTTTGAAGAAATTTTTTGATTTATAATTGAAATCTGGCTTTCCATATGTACCAAAGCTCTAATACTTTCTTTAGCCACAGACTCCTTTACCAAAACTTTTAAAACCATTGAGCCCCTAGTTATTTACTTTACTTACTCAAATTAATAAAGTTTTAGAGTAATCGATATTAAGTTATCATTAAATATCAAACTTTTCATTTTAATTACTTGCAATTAATTTTTGAAAAAGATAAAAGGACAACAGAATATGGCATTATCTTATGCAACATTTAATATTGAAATTAAAGCAAAATTTACTAGCAGAATATATTTTAATTTTTGACATTTATGAAATAAATATGAAAATTCAAAATAAGTACAAAATGAAGTGAAAAAATCAGCATATTCAGACAGAATTAAACATTAACAAAATTACATCAATGAAAAATTTTAATCAAAATTATAAACATAAGAATAGCAAATAAATTTGTTTGGACAACTGAATTTAATGAGATGGGTGCACATGGTGATCTGTTCACAATTTATTTATATCCAGTTTTAAATTAGTGAGTTGCATTCTCAAAACTCTACATTCAGGGATATACCATCAATGTTGTTCTGAAGCCTCCCTCTACCAGATATGATGATGGAAATGCCAAGAAATACTTTTGCACAACAGTCCATAGACCCGGGTACAGAAGTGGAATATATTATTGCAGCCAAACTTTTGATAGCCTTGTTTGAATCATATCTTGAGATTCTCATTTATGCTGATGGTTATGAGCTCATATTGCAAAATTATATTTGGTTCTGCACTAGTAGTGTGTGAGTCTATTATCAAGTTCAGTATTTCTAGTGATAGAATATTTCATACCCAGTTTTGAAATCTAAATGAAGAGCCTCCAAATGGTTGATGTACAGCAAGATGGGTTCTTCTTGGATTGTGCCTATCTTAAATAAGTTGGGGAATTGGGAAAACTTAGATTTTGCAATATTTTGTTTAAAAACATTAATCTGGGAACAAAAGCCAATATGACCAATTTTGCTTTGATGAGATTCAAATTTTCCAAACAAGTTGGTTAAATAAACAATAAGTGTTTTACTTTTAAGTAAATTTTCTTTCAAACTGGAATCCTTGGCTTCCAAAAACTCTAAAACAGATTGAAAAAAGTGCAAAAAATCTCACCAAACAAAAACCTTTTGAAAGCCAGTGGACTTTGGTGTGGAGAACCAATTGATAAAAATCTTCATTGCTTTCCTAGCATAACAGAATGAGAAGTCTAGTGTTCAAAGTGTTACTTTAAATTTTGATTACAGCTAATGTAACAAACTGAAGTAAGTGATTGATGCAAACTTGACACTAAGATTCTTGACTACTAAATATTTTCTATGAATTATACAGTAAACTGCAAGTTGTTCAGATCCCAGTGCTTCATCTGTCTCAACCGTTATTATATTTGTTAATGAAATCACTTTTTTCCTAAAAAATAGCTCTCTTAAATTAAAAATTGATTCACCTCTGGTGTCAGTTTCTAAAGTTCTAGCAAAAAGCAGCTCTTCATGCACTTCCTGATCATCAATAAAGTGAACATATGTCAGCAACAAAGCTTCATTATGAGGAAATTTTGACTCATCCAATTGGAGGAAAAATTCAATTACACAAACAGTTTTCCATGTTGTGACTCATTTCATCGAAATGTCTTTGAATTGTGTTATTGCTCAAAAATATCCTTTTTATATTATCTTCTGTAGGTTTGTGGAATACAGTGTTCAATAACTCAATGAAAACCAGTAGAATCAGTTCCTCCTCTATAGTGTGCAACTCACCAGACTTTGTGATGAGTAGGGATATGTTTTATGATGTCTTTAATCCATCATCATTTTGCATTGATGATAAAATAAACATATTATCTATCATATTTAGCTTTAAGTAATTAAAGTATGATGAATTGTTTTCTTTTTTGTCAGGGTGAATTCTGATCATGTGATCTGCTAGTTTTCATAATTTCATCTTCGTTGATAAAGGATTTTTTTGCATATGATGCACATTGGTAAATGTTTGATTGATAATGATGGGACAAATCCTAGTTTCAAATAGTCCATGCTGTACTGTCTCCATTTCTTTTTTTGTTTAGTCATATTATTATTGTAAAAAATAAAAACTTTTATTAACAAAAATTTTTGACAGCCCCTGTGGTAAAAAAACAATAAAGTATGTACTTACTTTAAACAGAAGATTTTTGTTCAAACTCGAATAAATAAACTATGTCCTCTGATTCTCTTTTTCATAATACTGCTTCTCAGTAAATAATTATATTCAAAGTTCAAATCACAAATAAGTACGTCACATCAAACGAACCAATTTATAGTGCTTTATAAAAGCATGATCGTACAAAGACTGATAGATTCTGTTAATATCAAACATCATCTCAACCACCCCAAGCAAGTGTGAACATGCAATAGTTTTCATGTCAGCACTTCCTTTGATACATTCAATAAGTCAATGCATAGAGAAGTTTGTGCTACATGTATTTGTGCTACATGTATTTTCATGCATTTTTATATGTGATTCTTTTAATGACACATTATTCCTTTTCATTCGCAAGTTTGGTATGTATTGTATTTTTATCAAAAAAGTGTTTTTTTTTTAATATTTTACTTCTTAATTAGGTATCTATTGGGATCATAGATATTTTGAAGTAACAAACAAATAGCAGTAGTAAGGGAGTCTATTTTTGCTATCATCAACTATCAATTTTTTTTATTATTAAACTACTGACCCCTAGAAAGTTCAAATTGACCAATGGGGGTTGATATAAACCATTTGGGGAACTCTTGCTCCAGTATGACAAAAATGATCTAATTAAAGGATAGTTTTGCATACAATTATTAATAACTTCTGAATCTCTCTCAACAACTATATTGTTTATAGCACTTGTGACATAATTCATGTTGATTTTGTTGTCCCTTGTCATATTTGTAGACCAATTTGGTAAGGAACATCCCATTAAAACCTCAATTAGTTTTCTGAGTTTGATGCAGTGCTGGAACATGATTCAGCATTTATTCTTAATTGTATTTTGTGGAATTCAACATTAGCAAAACCTTATACCTTGGGTAATACTGATTGTAAATGCTTCTGGGATCTTGATAAGAACAGTTATTGTTGTTTCTCCTCAGTCTTCACCATAGTTGATGATATTCTTGGGATTCCACATGTATACTTGAATCTTGAAATCCAGTTATATGTTTTAAAATATTCATGCATATGTCCTTTCCTTGCATTCTTGCTGTAATCCTTCTATATCAATATTATTTGATAAATATGCTATATCTTTGATAGTGGTTCTATCAGAAGGGAGAAGGATTGGTTGAATCCACTAAGTTAAACTATGTCTGATAACTCTTAGAATTTGACTCTCAGATAGCAGGTATGTTGTCAGAGTCTGAAGTTTTGACAGTTGTCAATGGAAAAATTGGGTTAAAATTTCCTCTGAGTAGACATTAAAACTTTCCTGGGTAACTTGGTGATGAATGCTATCTTAGCTCTCTTCATTCCAAAATTTACTCAATAAAGATTGGTTGTAATCTCCAAAAGTGACTCACTTTATGAACAAGGACTCCCACTATTTCTTAGCAGAGCCATACAAGTGGTTGTTTGCTATAGCAACCTTCTTCCAATAGCAACCTTCTTCCATTCACTTAACCCATGAAATGAAAACAACTCTTTTAATATCTTTAAATGTTTTATAGGATTCTCTGCAACATGGCTCTTGAATATTTTCACCTTAATAAATTTGCATATGTTATTATAATTTTCTGCAGGCTAGGCACTTTTATATTAACCCTGGGCACTGATATTAGTAACTTCATGCTTATCATTTAATATTATTCCTTCATTTGATGGTATAGTTATAGTGGATGGAGGTAGAGTATCACATTTAAATAGAGATAACACAGTGTCATGTGGACCTTTCATGCTCCCATCATAAGGTTTTGTATTCTATACCCAGATTTATTGACTCCATTTTGAAACTGAGTTTTCATCTATGCAATAAAATTTTTAATCTTGTCTTGATAGTCTTCTTCCAAATCTTGTTTTATCATTCATCTCATTTTCTTTATTCTGTCTTAGATCCTCTTGTTTATTTTGTGGAACCCACATCCTCAATGACTTTATTAAATTCACTGAAGCTTTTAAAGATGATGAGTGGATTCTCAAACCAATTATGTCAGACTATAGCCTATCTAAATATATACTATACTCCCAATGACTTTTCTCCATCCAAGCTTCTAATCTTTTTGATCACTTGCTCTTGTTTATCCTGTAACTTTTCAATTTTAGCTTCTAAACCATGAATCCAATTTTGATCCTTTTCCATATTAACTTTCTAGCTTACTAATTTTTATTTGCATCTGACTCTGAGTTTTTTACATTTTCCATTCCAGTTCATTAAACTTGTCTTTCAAATTATTTATTTGCTTATGTCTTATTCTTATTTCATGAATTAATTCTGTATGCATATGATTGATTTGTTATTCCAACCTATTCTCTAACTCATATTGATCCTTTTCTTTACTAACATTTTTAGGCCTTGCTTCATTTCTAGTTTAAGTTCTTTTTGGCTTTGCTTTATTTATAACTTTTTAAATACTTTTTGATTTCTGTCACATTTTTCTTAGTTTTATCTCATTTCTTGTTTCAATTATTGTTTAAGTATTTCCTGATTCTTGTCACATTTTTCTTGGATTTTCCTTAAGTTTATTCATAAAATCTCTTGATGAGTTTTTTTATTTTGTTTCATTTGCTTCATTTCACTCATTAATCTTTTTAACACAGCCATTATAGGCTTATTTAGATCATCTTTTGATGTGACAGAGACTTCATTAATTTCTCTCCCCAGTTCTAACATACCTGACTCTTTCTTGTTTTCCTTACTTTATTCTTATCCTTAATTAATATTTTAAAAAGAAAAAATGTGACTTTACTTCCAATTTAATATCTCAGAAGAACTGAAATGAATAACTTGTTTCCTTTACCATGCTTTATATGCTAAGCCCTTCTAGCATAATTAAATGCCTGCTAATGCACATTTTAATTCAATAGATATTTTAAAACATGTAACAGAACACTTTAAAATAAATACCACATTAGTATCATTTTCAATAGTGTTTGATTTATTTACTACAGCATTGCTATACCAAATTAACATATTATTATTAATTTTAAATTTTTAACCTATATTGCATACAACCCATCATAGAGATAACATGACCATGCTCAGAAGACTTTGCATTATGCTACTACCAACAGATTCAAACATTGAGCAGCAATGTTTTCTATCTATTTCCCAAAAATAACTAAGATACAATATTGGTAAAAAATCTAGTTTCAAATTCTATTCATTATTTATCCTACATTTACTTCATGAGGAGAACTTAATGATATTTATTAGTAATAAGCCATATTTCTTTGGAATTTTACTAACATAAAACACATACATGGTACTTTTAAAGTTACAAACAATTTCTTACTTTTTATTATTATTATATGGCAAGTCTAGAGAACAATATCTGATACTCAGTTCTTCACATGTCCTGTTTTGGCATATTTATAGACTGTTTTATTTATAAAGCACTTTATAGCTTTGTCATTTCTCAACTCATGTACTGTTATGCTTAACTTTCATAGCTGATATCAATTGTGATCATTGATCAAATATTTTGATTCTATCAATTATTTTATGGCTCTAATTCTCTCATATGAGGTGTAGATAAATGCTCAGGCCCTTGTTGGGAAGCCAATTGTAAAAGAAGAACTTTTTTATTAATAATACTAAAACCTATGAACAATTTTAATAAAATCTATGAACACTATTAATGCAGAAATATGCAAAGGAATAGTAATATTCCCTTTTTGGATGAGCCAAATGTAAAGGAGACTGTTCTAATAATGGATAAAATTTATAAATGATTGAATAAAATAATATACTGTCCATTATATTAGACAACTAATATCACGAATGAAACTGACTATCAGTAAAGGCCCTCAGGTTAAGTAACCCAAATGTTCCTGAAAATATTATAACTGAACACTGCTAGTTGGATTGTAAACTAAATGCATTATATGCTTGCACAACCTCCTATAAAAATATAATTATGATCAAGTGTTTTTCTCCACTTATGTATTACATATTTGGACAATCTAAATATACTGAGTAAATGTCATATTCAGGAAATTTAAAATATAATGAGTAAATAAATAAATTGATAGCAAAAGGCTTTATAATAATCCACATCCACATGTACAATAGATTCACAAATTTATGAGTGCCAATGAATCTATATGTATTCTCTTGACTGGAAAAGGAAATAAAATTATTAATTGTTTATAGGATGGTGAAATATCAACTGGAATATACTACTATATGGTAAGATAAAATATTTATATAATGACTCATATAATAGTTAATCAAAATACCTATTGTTAATAACAACAACATAAATTTATTAAAATAAACATCAATTTGTGTATGTTTGTTAGAACAAATAATTTTAACAGCAATTAACATCCTACATTGTGCATTGTAATTCATTTATAGTTCATCCCCACTAAAATATAATTAAATGTGATATGTGTTTTATAATTAAAATTTTTTACACATATTACCAAAAAAGGGTTAGCTATATATTTCTTTCATATGGCCAAATTTTAATATATTACAAAAAATATATATAACAATCAAGTAATATTTTATAAAACTATAATTTTAAATTTAATTATACAAATATTATTTTTGTTTTAATTGACCTTTTATGTTTTACTTGATTATTATTTGTTTTATTATCTAAATTATCGGATGACAAACCAGACTGCATTATAAGTAACATTATTAATTTTTAAAAGAATGATTTTATATTTTATAATTTCAACTGTTGTTAATAGCTTTCTCTAAGGCATCACATAAAACTTCACTAATTTTTTTTATCTTGCAATAGACCCCTTTGGCATCTTCATGCTAGTACACACACATATATGTTGCCCAATTGTTTTCGTTTATCTATACTACAATCCACATGGATTTTTCTGTTGTAGATTCATAGCAGTCGGCATAGAATTTGTTGTTAATTATTCTATTTTAAATTATAGAGATTAAATTAAGAGACCCCATGCCCTTTTCTTTTCTAGGGTTTCTACTCACAATTCATTTTGTTTACTACTAGTTCAAAACTTATTTATAAGATAAAATATGATTAAAATAAAAAAACTTTTTTAAAGGAAAGAGAGTTTGTCTATTTCTTCTAAAAATATTTTCTGTCTATTGTAACATAAACAATGCATTCTAGATCTTTAAATACTGTTTATGAACATTTTACTTCCTTCTTCTAATTTTGTCATTGATAATTTAACAAAATATTTTTTATTTCAGTAAATAAATGATCCATTTAGTCTACATTTATTTAAGACAAGCCTATTTCTATTAAACATTTGACTTGGAACTGTTCTCGTTGTTTAGCAATTTATAAGCCTTAAAAAATGCCAAATGAAGACATGTATGCATACCATAATTATATTTATCATAAGTAGTTTCCAAAATATATAATGCATTTAATTTATACTACAAGTTTTAACATTATATATATATATATAAATTTATATCATTATTTCTAGGAGCTTGTGTAGTAAAAATATAATAGCTAAATAGTCAACATTTCAGTACAATAATAAGTACTTTCTTCAGAGTTTGATCTTCCTCAACCTAAGTTAATATAACAAAATAATTCAAAGTCTAGACATAAAATGATATACAGGGGTAATATTTCATTCTCTTAATAAACTTTTGTAAAATTAGAAATGAAAAATTCTTTAATCCCTGTCAAAATAGAGATAACTATAAGAAATAACATTGTAAGTAGTTTGATTTAATTTAATTATATATTATTATTATTATTATAATGTTTTTTGCAAGTAAATAAGTTGTATTAATATGTTAATTCGACCTAAATTTCCTCTCTCTGTACCTCACTATATAACATTTGATTAAAATAAAATTTATCAATTATATTGTTTGTGTTGAAATATGCATTGTCTCATAGCCTATATTAGGTACGTTTCTTATTTATTTGGGCTAGCTGTGGAAACAAGCCCTTGAAACCTTTAAAAAAATTTTGTGGGTATTTCATTCAAATTGGCAGGATAGAACATAGGGGGATTTATCTCATGTATAAATATATCCATGTGAGTTATTTTGTTTCTAGAAGTTCTATAATTTTATTGAACTGATCACTTGGCTTCTTGAAACTTTATAGAGTTTGTCACTAACATCTTTGAACAGATTTCCCAAATTTCTTTTAATGGCTTGTTGCTTCTTCAATAATGACAAATATGTGTCTCAGCAATGACAGGTCAAGGATATTTGTCACCTATCAGGCTATAAAATGCACTGGAATTGAGTGACAAAAACCAAATGAACACCCTGTTGCAAGTTTAAAATGGCATGCCATGGCATCCACAGAAATAGCTGTACATCACTGAAAAATGAACTACATTTTCTCAGTAAAAGAGCCTGAAATATTTAGCTCATTGTAAATCATCAGAAATTAATATAGATATCAGCAGCCAAATTAATTAACAGGATCAGAATCGAATTAACCACAGAATACAGAAGAAAGCTGAAGCTCTGAGGAAAGTACTTGTTATTATATTGAAATGTCAGCTATTCTATTTATACTCCATGGAAACTTTGGAAATTCATACTATGAATTCATTATTTATTTATGAGAATATTAAAAGTAACAAATATGCTGCATATATGATAAACAATAGAAATTAAGTGATTATGACCAGGTAAACATAAATAACTTCATACTTTTTTTGACGTACGGAGGACATAATTAATGTATATAATGATTCTTTGCTTTTATATTTAGATAAAGTAAAAAAATATCTTGTTTTTCAGACACATGTTACTATAAAGATTTAAACCAGGGCATCTATTTTTTATAAGTATAAGAATGTAGAAGACTAATTTATCATGCCAAAACATGTGAAAATATTTTATCTAAAATATACAACTCTTTGAAGAAAATGAATTATTATTCAAAAAATGTCAAGAGAAGACATAATCTTCTGCATTATCATAGTATAAAAATAGTTATCCAAATTTAAATCATAAATAAATTTTCTTCTTCATCTAAACCTAAGATAAGAGCTAAAGAATTGTTTGAATTTAGGTCTGTCAATGATTCCTGATAACATTAAAAGTTAAAAAGTTATTTCTGTTTATATTAATGCAATCTCTTTAATTTTTTATTTATCAAATTAAAATCTATAAAAATGTTATTTCATATATAATTATTATCACACATATGTACAGATGCATAATAAAGTGATTTCTATCTTCTTTATATCATAAAACTAAGTGCACTTTTAGTGTCAAGCACCATAATCATAGCTCTGACTATGGTTGGTAAATGAGTAAAACGATACACATAATGTTTAATTTATTAAAATAATCTTATTGGGATAATTTACCATCCCTTAAAACACTATGCTAAAATAAAATCAATTACACACTTCTAATTCATAGAACAGATACTTGGAGGAATAAAAACATTATCACTATTTTTAAAACAATTATGTAATGAATAAATTAATAAGATTAAGAAAAGTTATGATAATATGATAATTTCAACTCTCATACATTTTATCAAAAAATATTTTATATAACAACTAATATAAATTTGTTGACTATAATTTATTTACCACTTCAATGAATAAAATTGTAAAAGAGGATCTCACAAATAAGAGATAAAAAATATTAAATTAACTAAAATACTTTTTTTGCAATTTTGGAGGGAAGATCAAATAAAAAACATGTTTAAAAAATTTAATTAAAATTATTCATTATTACTAATTGTTACTTCCATTGAAAGTTATTTGTAAATATAAATGTGCACACTACAATACCTTTTTACCATATATTTTCTTTTTCTGTTCTTTTTAATAATTGAAGCTTACAAGAAAAATAATTACAAAAGTTTAAACAATCCTATTTTTTCTAAAAGTTTTTTTCATTTTATAGGTTTGAAGTTTTAATATAATAACTTTTCCATTAATACAGATTTCTAGGTTAATGTATACTGGTAAATTTATTCATTTTTGCCATATAATAATATTCTGGTTAGTAAAGGCTGAATTTATACATTTTTCAATAATTTACAGGTTAGGCTAATAGAGGTAAAACAGGCATGCTTTTGGATGAAAACAAGACATTTTGTAGTTTTGTTCAGGGGTATTCCTCTTTTTGTACATTTTTATTTAGTAACAAGATTTAAAGATGCTCTACATCTCACTAAAATTGTTCATATGGTTTTCCTCAAATCCAATTTAAAAACATTTTTCTAAACTAGAATCGAGATGAGCCTTATTTCAAATTACACTACTATTTCTCACTGTGCTCTTCACAGTTGAACCACTGCTACTCTTTTTTCAACAACTGAATCAAGAATAACTGTTCTTCACAAAACAATATTTTACTTCTTTGACTTGCTCACCTTTTTATTTTTAAAAATAATCCTGCTTACTATCCAATCATCTTTTCTCAGACATAATAGCATTATACCCCGACTAAGTTTTTTTCCAAAGATTATTTTGTTATTTCCATTCATTTTCTTAATTAAAAAAATCTAATCATAAAAAATTCTCTGTAGTTATTTTTTCTTTTAATTACCAAAAATAATAATAATAATCTTTTAATTATACAAAATATTTTAAATTTATTCAGAGATAGAGACAAGAAAAAACTTTCATTAAGTAAAACCAATTTTTTTTAACATAAATGTTAAAATCCCTTATTTTTTCTTTTTTAAAAAAATTTGATAAAGGCTAAAACAAATTATTTATCTTATTACTTTTTTTAAAAAAAAATAAATATAGTAGATAAAATTACATGAAGAAAAAGAATAAATAAAATATTATTTGTTTTATTATTTTTTATAGTTTTCATTTTTTACATTAAAGTATTCACATTATTATTTTCAAAAAACATTAGAAATTCTCATCTTATCATTTAAGGAATGGAAAATCTTTCAATAAGTTAAAGTATTCACATTATTATTTTCAAAAAACATTAGAAATTCTCATCTTATCATTTAAGGAATGGAAAATCTTTCAATAAGTTAAAGTATTCACATTATTATTTTCAAAAAACATTAGAAATTCTCATCTTATCATTTAAGGAATGGAAAATCTTTCAATAAGTTTATGCTTATTGTTATTAAAAACATGAGAAAATTAAACATTATAATTTCCCATTCATAGTTTACTTGTTCTAGTAAGCTTGTATTTTCTGACTTGGCCAAAGTTAACCACTATAGGTGTAGTAAACATGTTTCTTTAGGAGCAGTTTAAAGAATCATTCCCTATTTATTTTACTCTCTCTGCTTGAATAAGATTGTGTTTCAATATTTAATTTTTTTGCATCCTACAGTTCAAAGTTGTACTTTTTTGAATTAACTGTTATGAGATATGGACTCTAAATATTTATTTTACAAAAGGCATAGATGAAAAATTTCTTAACATTTGAGATGATTTGATATATATATATAAAGAAATTCTATATTTATTGTTAAAAGAAGATTGCCTTGACAACAGTTTAAAATTGTTGATTGTTATTCATATTGGGATTATCTGAATGTTGACTGGCT
Organism: Epiperipatus broadwayi; assembly: GCA_028023455.1. Taxonomy (NCBI): domain Eukaryota; kingdom Metazoa; phylum Onychophora; class Udeonychophora; order Euonychophora; family Peripatidae; genus Epiperipatus; species Epiperipatus broadwayi. Next base: position 1,923,727 of record JAQFVV010000057.1, on the reverse strand, counting down.
TTTAATGATATATATAATAAAAAATAGAAATGAGGAGATAATATTCATGTAAATAGAAATGATCTTTAACACTTTGATGTTACTTAAGAAATTATCAATTATTACTAATTGACAATTTCTGAGGCCAAACCAGTTTTTTCTTTAAATCTATAATAGCTTTTTTCTTTTAATTTTTCTCAAGCAAAAGAGCTAATATATATTTAAAAAATACTGCTTTGATCTCAGGAATTGTCAATATATAATTTCTAATTTCTTGGTAACATCAAAGATTCTTATTTACATGGATATTATCTCTTCATTTTTATTTTTATTATAATAACAACCCATAGATATATATATTTCAATATATATATATAAACAAATACGCTTGTTTGGAGGTCTTGGTAAAGCTCCATCTATTGATCATTAATACAAGCGATAGCAGGTTTTTACGTATATAAAACTTGTTTTGTTTTTTATAAATGTACCTTTAAAGTTTTCTTGCAATGATATAGATTGCAGAAGTTTTGATTATGTGGAGAAACTGAACTGATATCAGACCCACATAGCTATCTAGTTTGATAGGCTGAGTTTGAAGACATTTAGGTGTCTAAAAATTTCATGCTTGCAAACTGATAGAAACGTTTTGCATAAACGCTTGGAGTTAATATTTAGGTCTAGTTTGTAACTCCTATCCTTCACTGATGATAGCAAATCAGCTTGAAATCAGCTGATCTGAGGGTGGAGCAAAATGAAAGAGACAGTGAATATTGACTCTGACGTTTATGTAAACAAATACGCTTGTTTGGAGGTCTTGGTAAAGCTCCATCTATTGATCATTAATACAAGCGATAGCAGGTTTTTACGTATATAAAACTTGTTTTGTTTTTTATAAATGTACCTTTAAAGTTTTCTTGCAATGATATAGATTGCAGAAGTTTTGATTATGTGGAGAAACTGAACTGATATCAGACCCACATAGCTATCTAGTTTGATAGGCTGAGTTTGAAGACATTTAGGTGTCTAAAAATTTCATGCTTGCAAACTGATAGAAACGTTTTGCATAAATGCTTGGAGTTAATATTTAGGTCTAGTTTGTAACTCCTATCCTTCACTGATGATAGCAAATCAGCTTGAAATCAGCTGATCTGAGGGTGGAGCAAAATGAAAGAGACAGTGAATATTGACTCTGACGTTTATGTAAACAAATACGCTTGTTTGGAGGTCTTGGTAAAGCTCCATCTATTGATCATTAATACAAGCGATAGCAGGTTTTTACGTATATAAAACTTGTTTTGTTTTTCATATATATATATCCCACATGGCTAAGAAAGTCAACCCTACTCACTGTGATATAAATATATTAGAGTCCATATTTAAAAATAGCCAGCCTAAAAATGATACTGGGGTTATTTTCTTTATATATATATATATATATATATATATATATATATATATATATATATATATATATATATATATATATATATATATATATATATATATATATATATATCATAATAGTTGCAGTATCATGTTTTTTGGGGGCTATTAATTTATATAGCTATATTATGATGTGATGTATAAAAAATTATCAATTCTATCACTATGTAGTTTTATGTTAACCACGTTTGAAAATTAAATATTAACAATGATGAATTTTGCTGTTCTAAATTGTGCTCCAAATTATGAATTAGCAATAATTTAAAAATACTCTCGTTTATATTATAATTACTGAGAACTTATACTTATGTCAAGCAATACAATAGTTAATGCTAACTAGCATATAAGAAAATTTACAGACGTGCACATTGTCAGTACTATATCCCAGACTTCAGGCTTACAGAAAGCTAAGACTATATAGTCAAGATATTAAAAACAAGTCAATTAAAAACAAAAGTAATATTTTGAAAATAATTTAATTAGAAAAATTGTAATAGAATTAACATATAGAAATTAGCTATTAACAAATTATCTGAATAAAATAAATAATTACATTTATTTCTCAGTACTATTAAAATGTAATCATGATTAAAAGTATGCACTGGACATATAATATCAATAAAGTATGATTAACTTCCAATATTTTCTTCTTAGTATAATAAAACATCGTTACCTTGATTTATATCCTAAGAATTTATAATTGTAATTGCAAACCCATATTTATTATTGTCATAACAGTGGTTAGTAAATACATTATTATTATTAAATGAAATTATAAGTTTATCTTAAATTAAGCATGACCTTTGACATTCTGAATCCAATCATCATATCATTTCATTTGACTTTTTAAGCATGGAAAATGCATTGCAATAGGGTTTAAAGTGACTGATTTGTGGTTATTCTGTAAAGTTCATTTAATGGTTTTCATTCATTTGATGGCAAAAAATTGAACTGAAGGATGTACTGATTGATATTAATTCAAAATAAAATTGCAAGATGACTGTATAATACAGAAGAAAGTAAAGTGAAGATGAGGAAGTGAGGTTTCAAGACAAGGAATAGACCAAATATTGCACTCAGAATAGTTACTGTATTTGTTCAATCTCAACTTCTATTAAAATCTAGAAATTGAAATTATAGTTTTTTTACTTATTAATTCTAATAAATTTAATGAAACATTTGTTTTTTGGTAGTTCTATCATGTTTAGATGTTATTCAAACATATTTGTCTTTAATCGGAAAATAATTTAAGAAAAATGTAATAATATAAAACAAAAAGTGATTAATGACAAGAAAAAAGAGAAACACATCCTTAAAAGATCATAACTTTCTGTTTTTGTCAATTATTTGTAATTACAACTTTAATTTGTAATTTTTAAAAATTATATTTATTACTTGAATGAGACGAGTAAAAATTTGGTTGCAGATTTAATTTTTATTCATTGAAAACATTTTTAGGCTATTGACTAAAACAACTTTTATTCTGATTATTTGTTTCACGAGATTATACTTTTGATGTATTTATTTGCAGAATTGATGTACTGGATTTTAGGCAATTTCTGTTTTTTGAAGATACAATTTTAAGGAGTATTATGAAAATATAATTTTTTTGTGCAAAATAGATATATTACTTAAAATTAAAAAGCAAGAAACTGATTACCAAATCAAGCACATTTGAAAAATTAATGTAAAGTAATGAAATAAAATGTATAAAAATAAATGAAAAGGTTTAGAAAAAATGATTTAACTTTACTAGCTAAATTCCATTTCTTTATCATCTGAGTTTAATTGTTCGATTCATCTATTTTGTTTTGGTATCAACTTGAAAATGCACTTTTTAGAACACATTTATCGTTAAATTTTGTAGATGATCTAACTTCTTTGTTAACTCTTCCTGCTTAATATATGTTCTGTCATGGGGCAGTGTTAATTGGTACTGCAATTTGACAAAGAATGCTCATTTCTGGCTTTTCTGTAGTTTCAATTAATAATTTACGAAACATTTGATGATGGAAATTTAATTCCTTTGTTACTTTAAGGAAGGCTTGAACAAAACTTGCAGTACAATCTAGTGAAATACTTTACTATTTTTTTAAATTCCAAAATTCATGTAGATTTTATTCTTATTTTAATTTTTAAAAAGTTCTAAAGACAGGCATTGACTGCCTATTTTTGTTTTTGATTTTTACATATTATATGAAATTACATCAAGAAAATATTTTAACTAATTAAAACTTTTTTTTTTGCAAAGTCTTTTTGTGTTTAAAATACCAATTGGTAGATTGAATTAAAGTTCCAAATTTTGATTGGTCAATTATAAAATCAGCAGTAAAAATATAAAAACATTCAAAAAATAATGATCATGTGATGTTTATTGGCAGTAAAAATATATTTGTCCTTTAAAGTTATATCTGTTTTAGTTTAATTATTAAAATGCAAATTAATTATTCATCAGTTTATTAAAGTAAATAAAGGTTTTTTTTTTTTTAAAAAAAAATTTCTATTTTACAACTGATGAAAATAATTTGAAGTGGTCAACATAAAATGATTGTTTGTTATCTAATTATATATTGCAGTCAGACATCATTGATTTTTGTTTTGTAAATATTTTCTGTTAAAATCTGGATTATTTTCTTAAAATACCATATTACATTGAATTTTAGATGCCCCCAATTTAAGACATAGTAGGATTTTAATGCCAAAAAATTGTAAAAAAAAACCCTGTATTTAAGATGCATATATGTACTTAAATAGAAAACTAATATAAATACAAATATTCTTCAGATGTATTGTATTTTTGCATTTTACATCTTCACTTTCAGAAATTTAAATTCTCATCTTCACTATTCCATCAGGTATATCATTTTCAGGCCATTCAAATTATAGCTGAACATTATAATTTCTTTGTCAATTTGTTTTCATGTAAAAGTACATTTTTCTATTAAAATCTGAATCATTCTTTTAAAATAATTTATATTTTTACAAATATTTTTTGAAAAAAAAATAAAATTTGTGAAGTAAGATTCCAAAACTTTCCACTTCACTTTGGAAATTCAAAATGTAAACATTGAAATTGTCAACATTGGCAAAATAATGTTAAAAAATTCTAAAACATTCATTTTTACTTTAAAAATCAAAATCAAAACATCAGAACTGTCAAAATTTTAAGAGGTACTCTCTTGTGCAATAAACAACAATCAACCAATTGAAGCTTTACAAAGCAAGCTCTTATCTCATTGTTATATTAATTTGTTAGTTGTTAAAATAATCTAAAGACCATTCAGTAAAATCTTTTGATAACATAAAGGTAAAATTGGCAAAGTAACATTATAAGAGTCTAAAACATCCATTTTCATTTTAAAAATCCAAACAAAGATATTGGAATTGTCAACATCAGCAAAATAATGTTAATAGATTTTAAAACATTCATTTTCACATTAAAAATCAAAATTAAAACATCACAACTGTCAAAAATTTGACAAGTGCTCTTTTGTAAAGAGATCAACAATCAACCAATCAGCAGCTTGGAAAGCAGCCGCTTATCTCATTGTTATATTGATTTCTTAACTGTAAAACTATTCTAAATGTTATCTGATAAAATTTCTCTATAAAATACTGGTAAAATCATCAATATAGCATTAAAATTGGTGGTTTGATAGAGAGAGTTAAAGTAATTTACAAAATAAATCCCAAAAATATTGATAAAAAGATTTAAGATGATATTCTAAACAGGAAACAATCATAATACTATATGCATGCATAGCATAACAAAGATCTACACAAATAAGATGTAAACAATTTTTGCTTTAAATTTTAGATGCACCCCTTTTTAGGGGTCTAAAATTTGGGAAAATGTGCATCTTAAATTTGAAGTAATCTGCTAATTAATATTTCACAAATAATTTGTGAAAAACATAATAAATGTAAAGACTAAAAATGTGTTTTATTTCTGAAATCAAACCTACCAATTTTCACTATTTTTCTGACAGCTTTCTTTGTTCTCACTAGATTTAATAGATTTAAGTTTTCAACTTTCATTTTGTTATTAAACATTAATTATTTACCAGAAAATAATAAATTTGACCTCATTCGATGGATATTTTTGTTTAGAAATTAAATAAAATTTAAAAAATCACATTTGATTTCTGTAATTATTTTTAAAAATATATTTATTCAAAAGAAAATGTAATCATATCAAATTTTAGGTGGAGTGGATTCAATTTATAAAATTAATGAAATTTTCCTTGTTTCAAATTTGATTTACAAATCTAAACAATTTTTTAATAACTACTAAATCTATCAAATTGTGCTTTAAAAGTTTACAATTTTTTCATAATTTTTATGATATTGCTAAATATAATATCAATCAAGTGAATAACCTCATTTTGTAGACAGCTATTTTTCCCGCAATCATAATCTCTATAGTAACAATATTTAGAAGAAAATATTTTTTTTATTTAAAAATAAAACATTTCTGTAAAAAATGAATATATAAATAACCTTATGTTTCATTTTTAATAATTATTACATAATTAGGTTACCAATATAATTATAAACTTTCCAAAAAATGAAGTTTTTACACCACTGCAATATTTTCTCAATGACCATAATATTTTCTTGAAGTGAACATGCAAGGTTTGAGATCATGAAATATATAATGGCTATCGATCATCAGCAGAGCTTACAATTATTTCTTGGACCACCTCTTGGCTTTCCAGGCCATCTATTGACTTTTTTTGTATTTAAATATTAGAAAATAAATATACATGAATTTTAAAGCCGTAAAAACAAAAAGCTTCACAAAATTTTCAGCAGAGGGCAAAAAATGCAAATTTAAAATTTAAAAAACTGAAGCATCTCTCTTGTGCTCTGAAAGTAAATAATGTTAAAACAAAGTAATTGAACTGTCAAAATTGTTGGCAGGCCCTCTTTTGTGGAGAGGGCAAGAAACAACCAATCAGCACTTTGGAAATCAAATAGTTGCATCATTGTTATTCATTTAAATTTAAATATTATGATTTACTAGTTGTAAAAAAATTCTGAAGGTTGGAAACATTATTCAGTACAGTTTCTTTAATAAAATAACTGTAAATTTGGCAAAACTATGTTAAAAATAGTGTTTAAAGAGCAAGTCATAGAAAGTTAATCATTTCATGCTGTTAAACCAAAAATTCATGATTATTTTTTTGCACAATTATTGCATAATGATTATTAAAAATCAAAAGTATACATTATAACAATTTTTTATGAATATGTTTTATTTTTAATAATAAAAAGTAATAATTTCTACTATAACATTAGCAGTGCAAAATACATGATATTACATGCAGCCCATTAGAATATATTGGAACAACACTAAAATAATTTTAAATTTACTGTTTTTTTCATGTGTCAAAGCATCAGCCGGGAACGGAATCCGCAAACCCAGGACAACTGTGCTGACTACTCGGCTTACATTTATCAAATGTTGATATATTTTATTCAGATTTTAACAACAAATTAAAAAAAGTATTTCACTGCTTCTATAAATTCAATCTGCCTCTCCCAATTATTGAATATTATAACCATTCTTTGTTTTTATTGCAAACTTATTTCTTCAAAATTTATAAAGTTCAAATATGATTATTTAGACTATTTCATTTGCAGATCTAAAATTGTATCTAATCAAATTCAAAGTATTATACACTGATGTAGAATAGCATTTAACCCAATGGTGAAAGATAAAAAAACTCTTGTGAAGTAAACAAATAAATTGTAGTGCCAGAGAGTTAAACTAAATGTATGTTCATTGCCAATAATCTCAATTATTTTTGTGTAATGCTTATTATTTGATTTATTGCTTATTTGCATATATGTCATGTTTTGATTCAAGATCACTTGTGTTTCTGTTGGAATTTTGGGAAATATATACAGTTTATACTGGGCAACCTACACCAAATATCTATCATAAGAGGTTACTACCAGGCTTCTTTAGCCTAGAATATTTATTTTGGGTGACTAGATATTAATTAACAGTGCCTGTACAGCTGTTCATCAATATAAGGGTTAATTATTGCCATTAGATCAGAGAGAGAGAGAGAGAGAGAGGGGGGGGGGGGGGGGGGGGGGGGGGGGGGGGGGGGGGGGGGGGGGGGGGGGGGGGGGGGGGGGGGGGGGGGGGGGGGGGGGGGGGGGGGGGGGGGGGGGGGGGGGGGGGGGGGGGGGGGGGGGGGGGGGGGGGGGGGGGGGGGGGGGGGGGGGGGGGGGGGGGGGGGGGGGGGGGGGGGGGGGGGGGGGGGGGGGGGGGGGGGGGGGGGGGGGGGGGGGGGGGGGGGGGGGGGGGGGGAGAGGGAGAGAGAGGGGGGAAGAGAGGGAAAGAGGGCGGGGGGGCGGGGGGGGGCGGGCGGGGGGGGGGGGGGGGGGGGGGGGAGAGGGAGAGAGGGAGGGAGGGAGATCAGAGAGAGAGAGAGAGAGATTCTTATTTAAATAAACTATGATAGGCAGACAACAGCAAACAAATGTTAGGCAAATATAACCATTAATAACAATGTTTATTAAAGAAATAAAACAAAAATAAGAGAAAAGAAAAATAAGTAAATAAAATAGCTTTCATTCATGGATGGTTCTAAACTGAATATAACCTATTTTAAATAGCTAATAAATTGACAGTTGATTTCTATTACCTTCCCCCCCCCCTCTTTAAATTAACTTCTTAACCTATTTCAATACTTAAGTATTATACAAGAAAACTATTCTTAGACACTACAGATGTACATAAAATTTAAAATAACAATTATATTATTGAAACTTTGCAGATTTTGTTATGCAACAAGTTCATACATGCCAAAATTTTCTAACTAGGCTCATGTGTTGTACCAGATACATACCACAAGGAAAAGGTAATAAAAATAATAAAAGCATGGCTAACCTGAGTTAAATAAAAGCACCAAATATATAAAAGACTCAGGAAATTCTTTCTAACCTTACCCCATCAAAAGTTATAAGGACCACAACTCAAGTGGTAGACAACAAAGGTTAAGAGACAGACTATATAAAAATGAGCCTGATAGACATGTCACTGACCAAAGGCTGTAGCAAAATCCACCAATATATAAGAATAATTACAATGTTAAGTAGAAGGCCCTACGGATAAATAAAATAAATCTCGAGTAGTATTTATAAATGGATGCACACACACAAGCAGAATACACACCTTTTTTTATGAACACATGAAAAAATATCAAGCACAAGGCTGTCAAAACTTTTAACATATATAAAACTTATTATATACAGACACATATATAATCTAACTGCTTACGTCAGTTTTAAAATAATATTTAAGAACATGTATTTAAGAAGAATATTAATCTATATTTGCTTTTAATAACTTAAGAATTATTTTCATTTACTACGAAGATTTAAGTTTCTAACAACCACGAAAAGGGAGGGGAGAGAATCTTTTAACTTGAGAATAGCAATAAAATCATTCCAAAACTCTAGGGTTTTATTGTTAACTGTCAAAACTGAAAAAGGAATAACAAGGTTTATTTAAAGACGAACTCATAAAATATCATAAATATGAAAAATAACTCATTCATAAAAGAATGAAATTAATAATACAAATACATAATTGTGTATCAATAAAAATTACTCTTTATCTAAAATTACTTTTAATAAAACATAGTATATGTGAAGAAATATAAATTGAATTGCTCATGGCTTACTGAAGTAGATAATAAAATAGAGTTCATACCAAATGTAACTCCATGGGTGGGTGTAGAACTTTTGTAATATGTACATATTATTTGGAAGGAGTACATACTCTTTTCTGTTGATATCTTTTGGGGTTTTCTTCCTGTTTGGATAAGTTGAGAGATGCTTTTAAAACAAGGTGGCAGTTGACAAGTTCAGCAGGCCAGCTTTTCTAGCAAATTAAAATCATCCTGGAGAATGAGGATAATACTTGGAAAGCCAATCTTTGCATACTAGCAGCTTCCGCAACTGAAATGGTTCGTAAGTTCACTTTACTAAGGGGCACTTATAACATCAGATAGCACATACAGGCAGCAGAGTGACAAACAGAATAATTGTGGAATATTAATTCAGAATAATATTGAAGAATAATAATTGCAGAGAAAGTATGTCTTTGAGTATCTGAATGAGTGAAAGCGATCATAAATAATTTTTGGTAGACTTTTATAGAGCTTGCTGCCTATTGTTCTACCTCCACAAGAATTTTTTAGAATTTTCTCGATCAGTCATCATCATCAACCATTATCAATCCACTGCAGAATGAAGATTTCTCCAAGTTCATCTCCGATCTTTAGGTTCTCTTCTCCACATCACCCTTGCACACATTCTCATCTCATTCATCCATCTCACATGTGGTCTATTTTCTGGGTCTTTTACAATCTCTTGGAATCCAGTTTAAGACTTCAATTGTCCATCTATTATCATCTCTTCTAGCAATATGTCCAGCCCAACTCCACTTCAATCTTTTAATTTTTTCAATGAGGTCAGTAACATATGTTTGGTTCTCTTACCCATACATTGTGTTTTTGATCTCTTCTTGTTACTCCCAGCATGCATCCCTCCATACTTCTTTGAGTGGTCTGAAGTCTCTGAACTGGAAAAACACATTTGTTAAAAACCTTCCTTTTCAAACACATAGGCATATTTCCTTTTAGTATCAAGTTTTTTTACCAAAAGCACTCCAACCAAGTTTAATTCTATGATTAATTTCATCCATTATGTTTTCATCTGTATTAATAATCTGACCAAGGTATTTGTAACTGTTAACTACTTCTAATTCATCATAATCAATTTTTATTTCCATATTTTGAGCAAATATTACTTTAGTCTTTTTAACATTTATCTTTAATCCTACTTTCCTAGTTTCATCTCATAACTCCTGCAACATTTCCTGCAGCTCTGAAGCATTATTTTCAAAAAAAAAAAACTACATTATCTGCAAAATCTAAATGACTTAAATAATCTCCATTTACTTTCACTCCTTTAGTTTCCCATTTTAATCCACAAAATACTTCTTGAAGCACTGCTGTAAAAAGTTTTGGATCAGTACTGTGATTAAAACATTTTCAGTAAGCCAGTATTTTTTTACTTTCTTTCTTAAATTCCAAGTTAGCCATTTTAATTAAAAGATTTAACCATGACATTGCTTAGTAACTGAAATACAGGCTTATTATATCCCCGTATCAATATATGTAATGTATAGGGTATATGAGCACAGACTTTCACATGGCCTATCACTCTCTACTCTATCTTACAACTCTAATACCCTTGAACATTTATATGTTGAAAAAATAAATATTCACCAATATACATATTTCATGCTAAACCAGCAATCATCAGTTGGTGCAGATTCTCATCTCTACACATATATGCAATAAGTGCTCAGATATATGTTAAGATAGCCAATCTACATACTTTAATGGACAGGCTTCAATCCACTCTACATTCCAACTCTTCAACCATCCATCCAATTGAAAATCTGATGATGAAAAAGCTCAAAGGCCACCCTGAGGCCAAGATTCTCATCACACCCATGTTGACCCTTCATGTACAGGATATAATCCATTTAATACATATACAAGGGATGGGCAGACATCACTACTATGTATTAATTGAAATACAGTCTTATTATATACCTGTATCAATATATGTAATGTATAGGATATATGAGCACAGACTTGGTGATTATTTATCTTTTCAACATATATGTGTTCAAGTGTATCAGTGTTATGAGATAGAGTGGAGAGTGGTGGGTCATGTGAAAGTATGTGCTCACATACTTTATACATTACATATATTGACACAGGTATATAATAAGCCTGTATTTCAGTTATTACATAGTAGAGTTGTCTGCCCATCCCTTGTATATGTATTAAATAGATTATGTCCTGTACATGAGGGTAGATTGACTTTATGTCAACATGGGTGTGATGAAAATCTTGGTCTCAGGGTGGGCTTTGAGCGTTCCATCATGGATTTTCAATTGGATGGATGGATGGATGAAGAGTTGGAGTGTGGAGTGAATTGAAGCCTGTCCATTAAAGTATATAGATTGACTATCTTAATATATATCTGAGCACTTATTGCATATATGTGTAGAGATGGTAATCTAGACCAGCTGATGATTGCTGGTTTAGTACGAAATACGTATATTGGTGATTATTTATTTTTACAACATATATGTGCTCAAGTGTATCAATGTTATGAGATAGAGTGGAGAATGGTAGGTCATGTGAAAGTCTGTGCTCATATACTCTATACATGGCATTGTTTAATGCAATGAAATTATATACTTTTGTTAGATTCTTTATCACCAAACAGATTAAAAGTAACATTTTACAAATTAAGCATTGTCCTTAAATATTATAAAATTTTATATAGAAAGATAAAAATTTATTACTAAATCCATTTTTCTTGTACATAAAATTATTACAGTAAATAGCAGTTAATAAAAGAAATGCTTTGCGATTCATATGTGATTTATGTGTGTGTGTGTGATATATATTATATCAGTTCTCACTAAAACACAATTTGAATTAAAAAAATACAACTTGACTGAAAATTAAAAATTAACTGGACCTGACACATATTAATTTTGAGAACTGACAATGCATCTCAATATGTGTGTGAATGTGTGAGTCGCCAACAGTTAGCAATATCCACTGAAAATATCCATTTAAAATTTGATAAAGTTGAGATCAAAGAAAAATTCTTTTGAAACTATCTCTTGCAATTGATTCATATATGATTAATCATTACTAGCATATTTACAGGAAGAACTAAGATGCTTTACGTATTTGGAAGTCCAAGAAGTGAATAATATCAAAATATATATCATCATTGGTGTCACAAGAATGTATCATATTATGCTATATTGAAAGCCTGGTTCAGAAAAGTAACAAATATTGTTTTGTACCAAAGATTTATTACCATACTAGTTGATAATTATCTGCATACTCTGATAGAATATATTTTACCATTTTACTCATTTTTCTAATGTTAAAACAGTTGCTAATTTGAAAAAGTATGATTTGAGAACCATGATGGAGTCAATTTGGAATATTAAAAAGATTAACTGGTTTAAATAATGCTGATAGAGCACAACATATTCCATCTTTGTGGAAACTACTTATTTAAACCTCTTTCTTTTATTATAAACTTGAAATAAATTAACAGTAAATCTGGAGAAAATAAACATTTTGTTATCCCACATATTCTCACTGCTCAAACTACTTCCTGCTCAATCTCATTCTTTACTCCACACACAATCTCATTACTTTTTGAGACCTAACAGTTTTTCTTTGAAAAGTTAACCAAAGGTGAATGCTATTTCATCAAAAAGTTGGGAAGTAACCCAAAATAATTCACAGTTTAACCCAAAAACTATTTTATTTGCATCACATAACTGTAAAAAAAACATTAAATAATGTATATAACTGAACAGGAAGTAAGCGGAACTTCCAAGAAGTCATCGGAAGGTTGTTACTTCCTGTTCAGTTACATATAATCTGAGTTATTTATTATTTATATATATATATTCTAATTTTTTTAGGTATTTTTAATCAGACTCACCTTAAGAAATTTCATTTGCTTCTCTGGAATATTGCCTCTAAAACCTTGTGATGCTACAACTTGAATACCGGCTTCTTCCATTTTATCATGAATGCGATGGACAACCTGAAACAATTTACATATACAAACATAAAATTTTAAGATAAGTTTTATTAATAAACAAAATATAAAATGCCTGTAAAAATAAATGGAATACAGCTTAAATGCAGTGTGAAATTTGTATTAACATGATATCCTGGAAAATTGAAATAATTTTTGAATATTTTACTACAAATTAAAAGTATTAAAAATAATTATAATAAATTTACTTAATTTTTAATTAAAGTATCAAAAAATCTTACTTATTATTGACCACAATAATGACTTTTATTTTAGAACCCATGTTATAAGTAAGAAAAGGCAAATATTTAATGTTAATCAAATAATACTTTCATTAATCATCTGTCCTAAAACAAACCCTATAACAATATAATTCTTAAACATAACAAGATAAATCACCATTTACTATGCTTATGCAAACTGTTAAAACAATAGTAAACACTCCATATAACAGTGCCACCAGGGTAAACCATAGAATATGATAAGGTTTGTGCATAAAATCCCTATCTAGTGTTTACTCATCCTATATTCCCAGACTTGTTTCTAGCTTGTGGCAATGTCAGTGAGCTTTGCATATGAAAAGTCAGTGGCTGGCACTAGGTGGCACTACTTTATAGAGAGTTTGCTACTGTTTTAACAGCTTGTATAAAAATACTAAAGGGTGATATTGTGATGTTTGAGTGGTTTAATACCACTTATGCTCATAGAATGATGGTGACTTTGGTTATATATGTCCATGATAGGATTTCATGCCCAAATCTTGTAGCATCCATGATGACTATAACTTTTACTGGATGGGACTACTGTATGGATAGTTTGCAATTGTTTTAATATAATTCTTAGTTAGTATTCAATTAAAAGGTCATTATTATATTATGGAGTTAAGAATAGATATAATTAATTAATTAAAATCAACTGCTATTACTGAAAGTTATAATTTATTCTCAAAGCAATAAATAAACTACATTGCAGTTATTATAGAGAAATATGTTATATATTTTCAAACAAAAACAAACTAGGAATAAGCCAATCCCACTAACCATCCATCATTAATCAGTAAATATCTAATTGACTTAGAGAGTAAAATAGGAACGAGAACCATCAAAAGTTTCATAAATTGGCAATTTGCCACTCTGTTGAGTACTGATTTCCTCATTGCTTCTTTATAAGGTAAGGGTCTGTTAGAGAGGCCATGACTCCACAATGAGCTATTTCTTTAAAAAGGCTGTTTTACTTCATTTGCACTAAACAGATAAAATAAAATGGAAACTTATTTGTATACACAATAGTTTAAACAATACTAAAAAAACAAGAGATTATAACAAAAAAGTACTAATAGCTAATTGAAATTAAATTGGGAGGCTGCAAAAACCTCATGCACTTATTACTTATCTGACAGCTAATCAGATGTTATTATGACTGTTTTGAATAGCGATCAAACCGTAAATACAAGACAGAGAATTTTACAAGAAAAGGACAGTCTATCCTCTTCTTTACTTGTCTTTCTATATATCTAAGCCAGTCTGAAGTATTTAGATTTGAAATTGCGAAGCTTTAAATATCTTCACATTTAACTCACTGAGTCTAAATTACAAACATACACCATGAAATTCTACGATTTACTATGCAGTAGTTTTTAGATGTTATAACTTGCAGTAACGTATGAAAATAATATTTATTTTTACTGCAAGTTATAACATCTAAAAACTACTGCATAGTAAATTGTAGGATTTCATGCTGACTCAGTGAGTTAAATGTGAAGATATTTAAAGCTTCGCACTTTCAAATCTAAATACTTCAGACTGGCTTAGATATAAAGAAAAACAAGTAAAGGAGAGGATGGACAGCCCTTTTCTTGTAAAATTCAGTCTTGTATTTATGGTTTGATCACTATTCAAAACAACCGTCATAAGTAATAAGCACATAAGGTTTGCAGCCTCTCAATTTAATTTCAATACCGTTTGCATTGTATAAAAATAAATATTATTTACAATAGCTAATTGGTAAGTTTGCTAAATCAATGACTATTTTTTTGCCTTCATACAGTTAAGAAATGCAAATGATTTGAAAAATGTCTTAGTAGCAAAGTTATTACTTGATTTGCTTTTCTTTATATTTGAAAATTCATTAACTCATGAATTACTACAATTTATAGTTAAAGGTGGAAACAAACGTGCTTATTTTTACTTCATCTCCCCATTTAGTAACACAATGCTTTATGGAGTTTCAGACTCTGAAACTTAAATTTCACAGATTGTAGCTCAGCTCTGCTTTTCTTGATTTCAAACTTCTCATGAACTCCTAAGCAATAAAGCCATTTGATTATATTTACCTATTTTTTTTTGTTGATAAGGATAAACAAGGTGTTTATGTTATCATGGTAAAAAAAATCGATGGTATTTTTTATAAAAAATATTGAAAAAGCATAGATTCTGCAGTAAGATATCAGCAGCTATGAATATATTTATAAAGACACTTCAAAAAGTAAAGAATATTTTTTAATAAATTTTATTTAAAATAAAATTGTCTGCACTCTTGCTTTCACATTAAGTTGTTAGGGTTTCTAGTAGCCAAATTAGCAAATGAATTATCCCTTACATGCAGGATGCATGAAACTACATCTCTGATATGTTGAGGCTAGGAGATATAAAGTTCTGAAGAAGATTGCTGAGGTAATTGAAACTGTAAACTGTAAAAAGGGGTAGTAAATAAAGCATTGTGTAACAGTAGTAAAGTGCATGGACAATTTAGTATTATATGGTATCATATCTGATCTACTAGGCAAATATTGATTTAGTGTTTCATATATAAACAATATTATATCTTATTATCATCAGAGAATTAACAATTCTATCAATAGTATCCAACTATAAGCAGTACGTTTTCAATACCAACTTTTGAGTCTATTCTCTAAATTATATATAGGCTAGTATTGTAATTCAATGGTTCTTTTGCTATCAGTTCTCTTACAAGCCCTTGGAGATTGAGGCTTTTAAAATCATAATAAAGATTAAGGTGACCTCTTTTGTTCTTTAGAATGCTTTCTGAACTACAGGGCTGAGTCCCCAGGAAATGATACTATGATCCACAGTTCTTAGATGATCATGATAATACCTAAAGAGTGAAAGTCTGACAATTATATATATATATAATATTACTTCTGATGATAATTTACATATTTCACGACCACCAGTATGAACAGTCAAATACAATACCACATTCAAATGATTTTTAATTATATTACTCTGTTTCAGCTTGAGAATTTGTATTAAATTTAGTAAGCTGCATATTTTAATATTGTGTTCTGGATACAGATCAGGGCAATTAAAATCACTAGCAATAACATCATTAGGATTAGAATTATGATGCTCATATATGTCATTTACAAAATTAAATTAGGTCATGTGACATCTGACTTGATTTTTTTGTAATGACATTTACAAAAGAAGGTTTTGGTTTATTATAAATAGAAGGTAACTTTTTTATTATTGTTTAACTGAATTTCACCCCATGTTGAACCATCTTGACAATTGATTTTTGTAATACATGATCTAGATAACATTTTTTACTTCTATAAGTATTCTCCCTCCCTTCTAAACATACAATCATTTCTGTTTTGCATATAAACATTGTATAACAACAATAATAATATCAGCAATAAGAATAGTAACAGTAGTGAATCTTACAATATAATTTTAAAAAATAGCATAAACCATTAGAAAGAAGAATTAATAAATAGAAAATAAAAATTTGATAAAGTTAGCAAAAAAAAAAATGAAAAGATTTTAAATGAAATCATATTGCAAGAACAAATAGAAAACTAGTGGCTCATTTACAACTTACATTTAAGCCAATAAACATCACATGACCACCACTTCTTATGCTTGTGTATAACTGTTGTTAAAACAGGCAAAACTCACTATATACGTATCACCACACACAGCAAGCTAGAGTAATCAATAGATGCCAGAAGGCTTGTGCATAAAATTCGCATCTAGTGCCTACTAATCCAATATCCCCAGATTAGTTTTTGGCTTGTGGCCTTTGTCAGTGAGGAGCCTTGGATCTGAAAGCACTGCACCTAGATCGTAGGATCTAATGCAACCCTCCAGCAGCCACCTTTTATCTCCACTTAACTACAAAACTATGAGTCTTAAACTGAAAAGACCTTAATGTTTTCAATCCAAGCCCATTAGTTTATATAGTCATATGGGTCTCAACTCAGTTCAGTACCCATAAATTTTGATGTCTTTGGTTCTTGAATAACCATAGCCACCACTATCCTATTAGGCAGGATTGGTTTTAAGCCAATAAACATTAAAACATTAAGGTGTTTTCAGTTTAAGACTCATAGTTTTGTAGTTAAGTGGAGATAAAAGGTGGCTGCTGGAGGATTGCATTAGATCCTAAGATCTAGATGCAGTGCTCTCAGATCCAAGGCTCCTCACTGATGAAGGCCATAAGCCAGAAACTAGTCTGGGGATATTGGATGAGTAGGCACTAGATGGGGATTTTGTGCACAAGCCTTCTGGCATCCATTGATTATTCTAGCTTGCTGTGTGTGGCAATACGTAAAGTGTGTTTTGCCTGTTTTCACTTCCATTTAAAAGAATCACATAAATCTTAATATGATAATAAAACTACTGTGAAATGTTCAGTTTTTTATAAATGAAATGGTTATTTATTGGCAAAAAATATTTAATAAAGTAGACTGATATTTAGCAATAAGACAAGTTGAGAAAACTAACCAACAAGTTACTTATTACATTTTTTTAATATTCAAAGTTAGTTGACAAAGTTTGGTGGTTATATGTATTAGATATGGTCTTTCACATCTAAACAGCATTACATCTGAATTTAACTATGAGCAGACCAAGAAGCTTATCCAATTTTATATCAATACATTTGAGATTTGATTTATTTTTAAAATTCAGCGATCATTTTAACCTTGTGTTTACTAATATATAATTTGTTCAACAGTCTGCATTTTTGAGTGTTCTGCTATCTTCAGTTATATTCTGACTTATATTAACAATAACATTATCTATAAAATTTTGTATTGCATTGAGCATGGATGCATCCAAATTCTTTTATATTATTTGTGTTCCCTATATATAGTACTTTAGATTATTGTTCCATGTGATAAGCACAATATGACAGCAACAGGACATTCACAAAGTCTGGTCTTATATTAGACACAGATAGACTTTTAAAAAGATCAATCTTTTGATGGTATTTGTGAATAGAATGCAACATTACGAATATACATAACATGGCTTCTGTTGTGCTAAACAATGTTAAATATTATTAATCTTCTTTGACATAAATATTCCAGACTTCAAAGTATATTGAGTTCTTGAAAGTTTCATTTGTTCAACAATTTGTTCATCCAAAAATTTGCAATTATTAAATGTTCGATTAAGCTTTTTTCATCTGGAAGATTAATTTTATTAAGTTTCCATGATGATGACGATTACAGGTGTGATCTACATAGTTCGCATTTACCATATATTAATTCGTATACTTAGAAGTAATTTGTGATATTCATTTCGAATACATAGTTTAACGCTAAAGATTCGAGATAATGGAAAAATATATAAGCACAAAATGTGGGAACTAAAATAAACATACTGTATTAGATAGATTAACTTAACTGAATGTATAACAAATTTATTGAATAAATAAGATAATAAAAATTAAATCAATAAGTTGTTATTAGCAGATCATGTATATGTTTAAATACATAATGTGTTCATCCAATAAATATTTTATTCCTAGTTCTCTTTCATTTACTTGACGATAAGCAGGGTAACTCATTAAAATTTTAAGACATAAAAAATGTAAAGGTTTTATTTATGTTCTTCAATAAACATTTACTCTAGGTAACAGTAAAAAAAAAAATCTCCAAAGAGTAAAATAGTGGAAATAATCATTTCTTACAGCAACAACAAAAAAACCATAATGCATTAAAAAAAATAAAAATATTATTCATAAGTTTTAAAAAAATTAAAAAATAAGTGGAACATTTAGCCAAAACTTTCACAAATGAGTTTTTTTTTTTTACTTATGGAAAGATGAATTTAATAACGTTTTTTCTTGAAAAGAGAAATATTGAATTTTTTTTTTATTTCGCTAAAGAAAATAATTTAATTATTTTTTTTTTTTAATGATTGTTAAGAAATATGAAACTAAAGTTGATAGAGAAGTCTTTTAAATGACTTTTTTAATCTTTTTTTTTTTTTTAAAATGAAGGTTAAACATTATTTTCTACTGTTGTAAGTAGTTTTCAAGGTTTGTTTTTTTAAACTTATATAACTTTTATATTTGTCGCATAATATAAAAATTATATATTTTTAAGAGCTTTATATTATTTTAAAAGCAATGAATTTCAAAGACTAAATAAACAACATTATTGTAATTTTACAAATGATTGCTATCCAGCATAAGTTCAATGATAGTTATAAAAATAATTTTACAAAACAACTCATATAATTTGTTTAGATTCTTTAATATATATATAACATTTGAAGCAACAGTGTTGTGCGTAAATCTGCTAATTGACGTCAAGCATCAAACATTTCATAAGTATATTGAATAACCCATAATGCAATGGGTAGTGTATTTGCCTACAATATCTACAATCTAAGATTTTCAAATCGCAATCAGGCTTGTAATTTTTTTTATCTGCATTATCCTTTCCTAATGGATATAACTGTATTATTATTCAAAATGTAAATGTTGTTGGAAAATCTAGATTAGTCAGGGGTTAGTTGTAAAAGCTTGAATTTAATTTCAGATATAAAGCCCATGATTTATTTTTATGCATGTATATAAATATATCACACATTTACTGAACAAGTCCAAAAACATTATTATGGTAATTCCTCACTGATGAAGGCCACAAGCCAGAAACTAGTCTGGGGATATTGGATGAATAAGCACTAGATGGGGATTTTATGCACAAGCCTTTTGGCATCCATTGATTACACTAGCTTGCTGTGTGTGGCAATACGTATAGTGAGTTTTGCCTGTTTTAACTCTTTCTTACATAAATACCAATCTAATTGTTGTTTGACAAATAGTTTAGCCCAGATACAATAAAGCTGCTTTATCTGCAAGTTTATTTAAATAAATCTTTAGGAATCTGTTTATAAATTACAGTAGAGTCTTGGACTATGCTGCATATAACTATGTCATTTCAATTAGGCGCTATTCAAAGTAAAATGTAAACAAACAAATAAAAGTGTAAATAAATCAACAAAACAACTATTAAAATTTGTAAAATTTAATATACAGTAGCCATTTGTCTTTTCAGAGCTGAGCCCATACAAGTTATGTATACTAATAAAATATATTCAGTTTATGTTGGAAACCCATATCTTCCTTTATTATCCTTTCTGAATTTGATATACAGTGTTTTGCTTTTAATAAAATATTTTCTAAAAGTAAAGAACATTTCAGAATATTTATTGACATTTCTTGAGAAAAAACAATTCTATTGTTCTATAAGGGAGAAAACATTACCGAAAAAGAATATTACCCAAATTGTATTTTGCAATTTATTTTGATTAAAGATAAAAATACTGTA
Source organism: Epiperipatus broadwayi (assembly GCA_028023455.1). NCBI lineage: Eukaryota > Metazoa > Onychophora > Udeonychophora > Euonychophora > Peripatidae > Epiperipatus > Epiperipatus broadwayi. Next base: position 1,903,035 of record JAQFVV010000057.1, on the reverse strand, counting down.
GGAATTAGCTGCTGCTGCTGCTGCTGCTGTTGCTGCTGCTGCTTCTTCTTCTTCTTCTTCTTCTTCTTCTTCTTCTTCTTCTTCTTCTTCTTCTTCTTCTTCTTCTTCTTCTTCTTCTTCTTCTTCTTCTTCTTCTTCTTCTTCTTCTTCTTCTTCTTCTTCTTCTTCTTCTTCTTCTTCTTCTTCTTCTTCTTCTTCTTCTTCTTCTTCTTCTTCTTCTTCTTCTTCTTCTTCTTCTTCTTCTTCTTCTTCTTCTTCTTCTTCTTCTTCTTCTTCTTCTTCTTCTTCTTCTTCTTCTTCTTCTTCTTCTTCTTCTTCTTCTTCTTCTTCTTCTTCTTCTTCTTCTTCTTCTTCTTCTTCTTCTTCTTCTTCTTCTTCTTCTTCTTCCTCTTCCTCTTCCTCTTCCTCTTCTTCTTCTTCTTCTTCTTCTTCTTCTTCTTCTTCTCCTCCTTCTCCTCCTCCTCCTCTTCTTCTTCTTCTTCTTCTTCTTTTCTTTTTCTTCTTCTTCTTCTTCTTCTTATTATTATTATTATTCTTCTTCTTCTTCTTCTTCTTCTTCTTCTTCTTCTTCTTCTTCTTCTTCTTCTTTTTTTTTTTTTTTTATTATTATTATTATTATTATTATTGTGTCAATAAGTGCATGGGTGAACACACTATATAAAATAAATATTTTCTTCATTTATCATTAATAGTTATATTATTATTTTTTAATTTTGTTTAAATTATAATTTTGATCCATATATACATCTGTTAATTCGAATATTCTCACAGATAAATGATGAATTCATAGTATTATTTTTGGGAGCTGTATGTATACTTGCAGTTCAATAAACAATAGGTATTGTATTTTAATCATTGTTTATCAACGAAAGATAGTGTCTTTCTGTCTGATTACACTCCTCTAGAAGATGTTAATCCTACCTTATGTGAGAGTGGTATTATACTATAGAAATATTATTAAATAGATAATCTCTAGTCTAATGAATGACCGATTTCACCACTTCTTTTATTTTGCTGTAGTATTTTATATAAATGCAATTTATCCACTCTACTTTGAACACTTTTTAGCAAAAAATCTTTTTATTGTACAAATATGTACATACTATCTTATGTTTTGACTGTCTTTCAGTCTTTTTCAAATCTGTTATATAATGAAACAAAATAAAATACATATCTATATAAATAATACCATTAAAAATGTAAACAATAAAATTAATAAAATAACAACAAACAACATAAAATATAACAAAACATAAAACTGAAAATGTAATCAATACCAAATAAAATAATCCAAGTAATATAAAATAAAATATGAAATATAAAATAAATTATACAGGTATATTTCTAACTGTATATATATTGTAATGGTTAAATATGTACATTCACGGAACAAAATCTATAACTCTGATAAATTATCCTAAGGCCGACCAGTTTTACGGTGGTGGAAGCCACGACTCTGGCCTAACCCTAGTTCCTCTACCATTGCTCAGAGATTTACTACCTTGCAGATGACACAGTTGAGGCCACAGCAGTATTTCTCCTCTTCACATGCTGGCAGTAGCGCAACAGTAGAACAAAAGACTGGTTTTTCAGCATTTTAGCGAGTATACGTATATACGTGTGGCTAAGACATTTATGAATTAAACGATAAACTAAATATCAATAACTAATCATAAATAATTATTAAACTAAGAAATGATTTTGAGACAGTGAGCAAGATTAAGACCTACATCCAATTTAAGTTTAAATTCAATTTAATAAAAGTTAACTTTGAAATAATAAATAAACAATGTTATAATAGTTAACTGGTTGTACTCACATGCAAGTGGCTAAAGGATGTTTACAGTAAAATTGGATTCACATGCAAGTGATGGTTTTAGATATAATTTTATATGACTGAGTTTTACATGGTTTGGTTTACATATATAGTATATAGATAAAATCACTCGCAGGTGATTATGAACTTTAGGTTACAATTCAAATTACAAAGTATGCATTTCTGGTTTATATATAATATTAAATCACACACAGGTGATTATGATTTATAAGTTACAAATTAGTTTATTTAGCTATATATATATATATATATATATGTTAATCTATCACTCGCAGGTGATGAAATTATAATACATTTAGATTTACATTTTCATGAGCTTTAATATTATTTTATAACTAAATGACTTTGCTCATGGTTATCTATTCCTAATTTATGCTATTTAATTGAGTATAGATCTGCCTTAATTCTCTATATAGATAATTTGTATATCAATCTGGATTTGAATTCAGATCAACACTGAAATAATAATAAAAAGGTATGGGCAGCCAGGGATTCAGATACCTTTGTGTATATAAAACATATAACTCTGGGTCCCTGCATCTCATATATGTACCTTTTTCATGGGATTCTTACCATAATAACGGTTCCCTTCAACCGAACTCATTGCTGTGATAGAGGAGGCCTTTTTAGTCCAGATGATCGAGCAATTTATTTTAAGTGGGAGTCTTACACTCTGTGCGAGTCTCATGCTCCATTATTAATGATGCAGAATGGGTTGGCGCATACCAATCCCATCTGAGGAAGATAATTGCCCAAACTAAATGTACTGGTGTAGCCCTAACACATATGCCCAGTAAAGAAATACAGCAATACGTGAGTTACGCTGTAGCATTTTTAAAGGACACATTAGCACCGCTGACAACATAATCATATACTAAAATTAAGATGCTAATTCTAGTTTCCTTCATGAAATTACTCAGCATCAGTTCATATAGTAGTATTTTTAATTATACTATTAAAGAAAGTTTATGAATCCAGTTATAAGGCTATCTATATAGGCTTTTATTGATTTAAGGAGGGCTACAGCATAGTAAGGGGAAATTACAATATAAATTTATAGATCTATGCTGTGTTTTATCATCCAACTAGATATCACTTGAATATCATATTTTAAAGCAAATCTGACTGATAAATTTATAGTTATATCTCAATCAAAAGATTTTATTCATTTCAAAATGGGGTTTTTAGTTTGTGCATTAATCTATGCAAAATTACACATATATAGGTGAGAATCTAGATTTATTTCTCACTAATCATTATGAATGAAACCCAGTTTTAGAAACATATAGCATAAACAATAAAATAAGTAAAATTTAATAAGATTTGGCATAGATTTAGGAAATGCAATATATATATCATTATATATATATATATATATAAGATTTGACTTTAGCATATTTAAAAAGAAGTTTCTGTAACACTATTTGGTATTTGATTGATTTAGTTTAAAAGTTAGAAGTTGTTTATAATTAACGAACGCAAATATTATCGTTAACTTAAAATGTATATATAACAACTCAGAATTTTGATTATTACTCTAAAATAGATTATTTAACAAAAGTTATTAAACATTGAATATAAATGATTTTAAATAATTAAATTAATTATGCAAAACTAAATCAATCATACTTAAGTAAACCAAGACATAAAATATTTGACTTAATAAATTAAATTTTTTTATCAAATTAACTCAAAAAGGTAGGTAGGGAAGCAAATTAAATTTGGAACTACTCGGAAAATAAATTTAGAAAACTTAGGAATTAATTTAGGCAAACTGAGGAAATAATTCAGGCAAGATTTTGAATGAAATTAAGGAAAATAAAAATACATTTAGAACAAGTTTAGTTACATTATTTTTACAATTATTATGGGCATTACTTTAAAATTAGCTAGCATTTTAGATTTGAGTTTAGCTGAAAATTTAATATTTGAAGGAATGATTACCATTATTTTCTCTTATCTCTGCTGGCTGGTTATCTTTTGGTCTTAGGCCATCTTTAGGTAGTTATGGCTGTTTCCCCATCTCCTTCAGCATCAGGTAGCTTCTCATCAGGCAGAAAGACAAGATTTTGGGCCTCTTACCCCGACATGATAATTATTAAATCTTCTCAGTACTTTATTAAAATTACAAATCTGAATGTGAGTGCCGAATGCCTTCCAAAATGGCTGCTGTAGCTTATATATCGCTACCCCCTCTCTCTTTCGTTATATTATTTTTTTAGATAAGTTTTTTTTAGTTTGTTTGCTTATTTCAAGCAATCACAGAAGCCTGCTGTGTCAAACTTTTAATTAGGTCAAAAAAACCTGAGTGACACGCTGTAATTTATGCAATCTTTTATTTTAATTTTAATTTTAATTCTAAATATAAATTTGGTCAATCTTATATCGGGAAAGATTAACTCTTCTGGCGTCGCTTTGGCTAGAAAAACAAATCTAACATTTGTGAAAAACATTTTGTTATATATGTAATTCGACCATTTTAATTTACTGATATATGCAGAATTATGACATTTCAAATATAACTAACTTAATAAGTATTTCAAAATAAAGAAATCTTAATGTTTTAAATCCTATTAGCATTAATCTTCTAGCATATATGTAGTCTAAAGTTACACATACAACTCGTTTTTCATTTAATTATTATTAAAATATATATATGCGTATCTTAGAGATTTATGTCTTTATAAATGCACATTTCTCTATATATGTAAATATATATGCACACATACATAATTGGCATTATTTAAGTTTAAATTTAGGCAGGTTTTTATAGTAATATTAATAAGATATATGAGAATTTGCTGGTTTTTATATATAACAGAATATTACTATAGCATATAGTAGGTGAAACAGTTGGATTGTACAAGCTGACTGTTTCAATATATATATTCATGAATAACTATTAATTTTTCATTTTTAATATTTTTAAATAATACTTAATTACTTCTATTTGTAATAAACTTTAATTTTATTATTCCCACATTATAAATTTATTTAACGCACATTGATTACATAAGTAATATTTACCAAGGCAATAAACCTTTAAGCATATGCACCTGAAAATATGAAGGTAGGGACCTATACAGGTCTTAACCTCAAGCTTACTCTTTGGAAGAAAAGAGGGGAACCCCTTCTTTACTTCAACCTACTTTCTATATAAATAAGTGAAGCTGAAGCGGTTAGAACTGAGAGCATTAAATAAATTTATAATTACAACTTTAAATTATCATAATAGATTTCTAACGATAAGATCTTTCCATTGACTCATTGTAAATCTAAAGATTTTGCGAGTACTAATGGGTAATAGGAATTGTGGACTTAATCAGTGAAGTGTTGAATATCTTCACGCTCTCATTTCTAACCACTCCAGCTTCACCTATTTATATAGAAAGTAGGTTGAAGTAAAGAAGTGGTTCCCCTCTTTTCTTCCAAAGAGTAAGCTTGTGGTTAAGACCTGTAGAGATCCCTACCTTTGTATTTTCAAGCGCACATGCTTAAAGGTTTATTGCCTTAGTAAATATTCCCACATTAATAAAATACATATTATTTTTATATAATTCTCACTTATACTTTAATTCATTTATTAAAAATATTCCTTTTAATATTTAAATCATATGTCTGTTATTTTCTTATTCATTTATTTATTCATTATTAAAAAAGATATATAAAAGAAAATATATAAAGAGAAAATTATTTAGAAATAAATTATGGGTTTGTAAAAAAAATGTTCACATAGGAGTATAAATATGAATATATTTATAGATATTACATATTAATAAAATAAAAAACTTAGCATTACATTCAAATATAAAACAGTATAATATAAAATATAAATTTATATGGAAGAATTATATAATAATAGTAATAAAGGTTAAATTGTATAAATAAAAAAATATATAAATAAAAAGAAAGAAGTGTAGTGATTATATAATTAGTTTAAATAATATGTAAGAGAGGGAGATAGGGTATGTGCTGATGTGGTCATTGTGTTATGCAAGATAAGTTAAAATTATATATATGCGATTATTATCAAAAAAGAGATTGATATAAAAATTGTGTATTTACTGTGTAGATGTGGAGAAATAAATTAGGGTCAAGAGAGGTAGTTTTAATTGGATTTGATTGAAAATAATATTGATAACATTTGGAAAGTGTTTCATTATGCCATTTTAAATACTGAAGTAAAAAAAAATTTTGTTGTGAGGATATTACTATAAAAAGTCTTTATAACTAACTTGTAAATAAGATTAGTTGGTTTTTAGTAATTTTACTGCTAAAGATTTTTTAATTTAAGAAACAAGTGATATATTTGAAAAAGAAAGATAACGTTTTGAGGTCTAAGATTGGAAAATTTGTTTATTGATCACCATTGAAAGTAAAATTGGTCTCTTGTTGTATAAAGCAGTTTGAAGACTAGGAGAGGAAGCATAATGTTAAATATAGAGTAGGGGATTGAAAAATAAGGAATATGGATTGTATTTTTATCCCACAATGTATATATAATGGTCAGAAAGAAATTAGGGGTGCTGTGGTAGTGTATACCCTATGGGTTGAGGGTCATCATTTGAAATGCTTAAATAAGACAGGGAAGGAGGTAACAAGTTTATGGTTTTATAGACAGTATTTAAATGTGATAAAAAGGTGAATAACTGGTTTCTAGGTATAGGTAGCTTAAAGAGAAAGTCAAGATAAATGGAACAAAACGTAGTTGAGGAAGATAGGATAGAATATGTTTTTAGTAGAGTGACAAGAGATATGGATGAAAAAATAGATAGTGCAATGGAGATTAAAGAGATGGTGATTAAATTTAGTGAAGAAAATCAAAAGTAATGATGATTAATATTGGGGAAATGGAAGACAAAGATTTATTATTGGCGGATATAAAGTTAAGGGTGGTCAGTAGATATAACTATTTGAGAATTGTCTTAAGTAGTCAGAGGAATTGCTTGAATGAATGGGAGAAAAATTGATAAATGAAGCAAAAAAAAAAAGAAAGTACTAATAAAATTAATTAACAGTGTTTTCATACAACAAATATGATGTAGTGAGAATTGTATGGAAATGGTGGTAGCAGGGTTAACATATGGTAATGATGTATTATATATCATTAAAAAGGTGTTAGATTACTTAGAAAAAGTGTAAAGAGAAGTATGAAGACATGCATTAGATGCAGATGTGTGATCAGAAAAGCAGGGAATTGAAGGAGAAATGGGATGGTCAAGCTTTTATATGAAAGATGCAAAAAGAAAAATGAAAATGTTTGTTAGATTGCAGTTTATGGATAATAAGAAAATAGCTAAAATAGTATTTAATTGGGCTATGAGTAAAGCACAGGCTACAAGATGGGTGAGAAAGGTAATATGATATGCAGAAGATTTGGATAAAGAATTTATGTCAATATATTTATACAAAAGGTGGGATGATTGTGTTACAAGAATTGTTGAGTGTTATAGTGGCAAGGAATGTGATAGAAAAATAGATGCATTAATAAAGAATAGGGAGTTGAAGAGATGGAAAACTAGTATGGAGAGTAAAAAGAGTTTATATATATATATATATATATATATATATATTGTGCCCTTTTGTATGGGTCACCATTTAATTTTGTGCTAATCTATTAAAAATTTTAAATTTAAGCTATATTTGAATATGTGATGTTAATTTTGCTTATGGTAATATTTCAAAAAGTTTAATTAAAGCAATCTATGAGTATTTGATATGTAAAATTGTGCTGATATTGAGAGAGACATTTTAAATGATGATGATTATAATATATAGTTGGAAAAAATGGCCATAATCAATACTGCATTAATATATTTAATAAATAGGTATTTAAAGCTAAAAGTGTTTAAAAGACAAGTAAGATTAAATACATATGTTTATTGTTGATAAAATAATATTATAAAAGAATATAAATATTTTAATTATTGTAAGTACTTAAATAAAAGACTAATATTTGATTTTAATAATATTGGATAATTATTTTAAAATCTATTATAATATCTTATTTATTTAAAAATATTTATTTTAAAAAATGCAATTGTTAGTTTATTTTTAGACGATGGCAAGCGTTTCTTGTGTTATAAAAAAAAACAGATGTTAGTTAAATATACACAAACATGCTTGGAAGTTATTTAGTAAAGTTGCAAAACTATTTTAAAAATCATGTTATAAAATTTATAAATAATACGTGAGTTATCACGAGATAAAATAAAGATAAATCAATGTAGAATATTAAATCTGATTTTTAAAAGTATTGCTTTAAAAATATAACGTATAAAAAGACTTAGTGTATTTTAAATAATCTTATAAAAGTTAAAATTAAAATCAAGTAAAATAATATACTTTTTAAAAGTGTTTAATAGATTTAAATAAACGATAAGAATTATTTTAAAAATGTAATAATGTAATAAATATTAAATATTAAATAAGTCATTATTTATTTTTAATTTTGTGTTGTTGGTAAATATGTAAATAAGCCAGCAAATTGATTGTTTAAATGTACCAATCAAATGGGAAGTTTCTTCTGGTATAAAAGCTCAGGTCAATTGTTAGGAGAGGACTCTGTGATTGATTTTTTCAAGTTAATTGTGTTATTAAAAATAGCTACGTAAATTTTGTAGACGCTTTTAAAATCATTTTTTTAAAATTATAAGAGTGTCATTGTAAATAATTTATAAAAGTGTTAAATGATAGACATGCAGTGTTAACTTAATTTTTTCCCTATCGGTCATCTCTATTGAGCTCAATTTACAAGCAAATAGTCATGGGAACATCATATATAGTGAAAATATATCGGAAACTATACTAGAAATATGACAAACGCTGGATTAGTTCGGAAAATTACGAGATGGAGAAAAGTAGTATTTTGGACAGTATATAATTTTAAAAGCTAATTACTATTGACTATTAGAAAATAGATATTTAGAGAATAAAATACTTCTTTATGAAGAAAGTATTTTGCAAGCTATAAATTTAAATGTATATCTTAAGTAAAGATATTAAAAATGAAAGTAGTTTTATAAATATTTGCCCTGTTAAGTCTTTATATTTAAGAGATTAAATGTTGACAATTTTAAAAGGCAAATAAATTGAAAATATAATTAGCTAAAAGTCTTAATATAATAAAAATTATTATATTGAAATAATTTAAACGCTGGTCATTTATAAATAAAAAAGCTTATTCTTACCTGGATATTTTGTTAAGAAATGTGCAAGTAATACGTGGACGTCCCAGTTAATTTAAAATAATTAAATGATAATTTTTCATAAATTATAAACTAATTCAAGAATAATAACTTTTAAATAATATTCTTTAAAGAACTGCATCCGGATCAGATAAACTATTTTAATTTTATTATATTTTATAGAAGAATTGATTAACTTTTATTTTGGTTTTAAAAGAATGTTTTCATTTTTCATAAACTTTTAAAAAAACACGTGATGGACCGGAAACAGGAAATGGTGTTCTAGTGAATATGTGCCTAGGATTAAAGAACTTTATGGTGAAAAGGAAACATCGCTGGAGTTATGTAATATAAATTCTGTTTTATTTATCTAACATAAAATTTAAATATTATTAATCTATTAAAATAAGATAGGTACATTTCTTAAAATAATAACTAAAAAATAATATAATGATAAATTGCATAAGTTTATTTTATAATTAATATAACACAGAATATTTTTTAAAAAATGATCGTGAGTGTAAATGTGATTTATTTTATGAAGCTGTATTTCCGAAGAATATTGGAAGATGGACTGTACATTAGATCATTATTTATGGTAAAAAATTATATAATTATAATAATTTTAATGTATTTAATATGTTTTCTTTAGATCAACCAAATGATATGTTATTGTTGAATGGATGTATAAGTATTTTAAAAATATACACACATTATATTGGCAGTAACAGTTTTATTTAAATATGCATAATTTGAATTTATGATATAAATATGATACAACATTACATAAGAAGCTTAGAAATAATTATATGATTCTTTCGTAAATAAATTTTGATTTTTATTTTTATTATTATTATGTTGGAGTATTAGAATTATATTTATTATTCATACAAGTAATTGTTTTATTTCAAGTTAGGAAGAGATCTCAAAGTCTATATTTTATTTTTATTTTATTGGATAAATTAAGTTAAGTTTTATGTAGAAGTTTATATTTGAATTAAAGGTTTACTGAATATAGATGACGTAGTATAAATAGTTTGGATAATTAGTATTTATTTAAAGTTGAAGGTTGTTTTCCCGGAATTTTAAATAAGTTTTAGAGGATATTTTGTAGATAAAAGTTTATTAAGAAGGAGTAGAATAACACATAAAGTAAAGTAATAATTTCACACAGAAAAGAATCATAGAATTTATCTAATATAATACTTTATGAATTTGAAATTAATGAATGATTTAAATAATATTATTGTTTTAGCGGCACATATATGTAATGCATATTTGATAAAACCTGTAGCATGAATTGCATTAAGTGAAATATAAAGTTATAATCAGTTATTTGTTATTACATTATAAAGATACATTAGTTTTATATTATGCTATTAGACTAATGCTGATATTAAAGTGAACACATACTAGTACATGATGAAATGAATAACAGTAATATTTAAGTGATGTAGCAATTTAATTAGTAAAGTTTAATTGTTTACATATGCTACATAAATATTATTTACATAAATTTTTCTGTGTAATAATAGAGGTTCACTGATATTTATTTAAAGTCTAAGTTTTAAAAACATACTTCAGTGTTATTAGTACAGCATTTTAAAGAATGTATAGTTACTTATTGGGAGTATGAGCTAATAACAGTGTAAACATATTGTATTATTATTTTCTTATTTTTATTTTCTTTTGTTTTCCTAATTTGAACTGTAAATATTGTAAATAAATTCTTAATCAAAGTTAATGTAAATAAATTTGTTTAATTTGTTTTTAAAAGTGTGTCGAGTTCATTATTTTGCACCACAGCATTTGACAGCAGATAATTTGAAGAAACATAATATTTGCACAATGTGAATTTATTAATATTATTTTAGAAATAAATACAATATTTTCCTGATTATCATTTATGAGAATTGATTGACATTATTACATCATATTACAATGGTCATAGAATAATTATAATGCATAATATAAGAGTACAATATTATTATTGCCACAGACTATTAAATTATAAGATTTTGATCAATTCTAAAATTAAGATACTATATGAAAATAAAAGATATACATATGATTATTTATTTATTTAATATTTAATAATATAACAGAAATAGATAAGATTAAGTTATACCCTAAAATTAGTATCGAGTATTATTATTATTAGAATAAGTTAGGTGTATTTAGGTTTGATATAAAATCCCTTATCATACTTATTTACATGAATTATCATTACTTTAAGATAATTAGAAGAACCTGAGATTATTTAATTATATTTTTAAAAATTAAAAGTTAAGATTTATTTATATTATTATTATTAAAGATAGTTTATTTTATTTAAAAGCCATAAGAATGCTATAGAGGTAGTAGTAAATTAATAAGGAGGTGATAGTATTCTTATGCCATTGAGATAATATGTTTGGAAGATATTGACTCAATGTAAATCTACTTATTACTTTGTAACTTTACTTCACAGTCTCATGATTTTAAAAATACTTATTTAATTAGTACATACTATAGAATTATATTGATTTGATAATTAATGATAAATTTAAGTAGAATATGATAATATAAAAGTATATTAAAGATAAACATGCAAATTTTAACTGAGCATTATAATTTAATTAAGCTAGTCGTATTTCAAATTATATTATACATCGAGAAGTAGGGGTACAATATATATATATATATATATATATACTGGGTGCGAGTTAATTTATGATAATAAGGAAATTAGTTTATTGTTTAAGGCTCGAACAGGATCTTTAGCAATAAATGAATATACACATAAATGGGAAAATGAGAGTGATTTAATCTGCAAGTTGTTTAAGTAAGGCATAGAAAATATTAGGCATCTGTTAACTGAATGTAAATGCCTGAAAGGAGAAAGGGTATAAATAATGAAGTTATGGAAAAATAAATGTAAAAAAGTGATTATATAGAAAGTAGGTAATTGGATTTTACGCTGAGTTTAGGAAAAGATAAAGGGAATTTAGATCTAAAGACCATGGAGTTGACAAAGATTATGTTGTGGAAGTGGGATGAAGTAGGATAGAGAAGAATATGGAAAAGTGGGAAATAGAAAGTGGAGGTAAAGTGTCTAACAGGTTTCTCTGGCCATAATGGCTGAGAGATTTCTGACTCCATATAAGGATAAGTCACAGTGGATCACATTGTATTAAAAAGAAAAAAAAAATTAGTTTTAAGAAATAAAAATAAAAATGGGTAAATTAAAAAAAGGGGATTATAATATTCATGGTTATTACATATTAAAAAAAAGATAAATATAAATTAATAACAAAAGAATAAATAAGAAAATAATAGATATATGATTTAAAAATTAAGAAGAATATTCTTATTCTTAATAAATGAATTAGCATTAAGATGAGAATTATATAAAAATGACATAAATATTTCATGGGGCATAATAAAATTACAGTTTAAGTTTATTAAGAATAGAAATAATTGAGGGATTATTAAAAATAATAAAAACGAGAAATTAATAGTTGTTCATGAATATGTATATATACAATCAGGAACACAAATATATAATTTATACTTATTTTATAATTCATATTGTATATTTTATTTTATATTATCTGGATTATTTTATTTGGTTTTGATTATATTTATATTTATTTCAATTTTATTATGTTTTGTTATATTTTATAAGTGTTTTTTATTATTTTATTAATTTTATTGTTTACATTTTTTATGGTATTATTTAGATAGTTATGAATTTTATTTTATTTTGTTCATTATATCATAGCTCTGAAAAAGACTGCAGGAGAGTCAAAATGTAAGATTGTGTGCACATATATGTACAATAAAGTTTTTCTTGCTAAAAGGTATTCAAAGTAGAATGAATAAATTGCACTTATCTAACCAATGTATAATAAAAATTATTCAAATATTTCCATTAAGGGGTTTATGTCAAAGTTGTGAGGGAAATAAATTTGACACATTAATTAAACTGCAGTAATTGACTATTTATCTATCTATCTATCTATCTATCTATCTATCTATCTATCTATCTATCTATCTATCTATCTATCTATCTATCTATCTATCTATCTGTCTGTCAGTCCGTCCGTCCGTCCGTCCGTCCGTCCATCCATCCATCCATCCATCCATCTATCTATCTATCTATCTATCTATCTATCTATCTATCTATCTATCTATCTATCTATCTATCTATCTATCTATCTATCTATCTATCTATCTATCTATCTATCTATCTATCTATCTATCTATCTATCTATCTATCTATCCATCCATCCATGTCATATTTCAGTGTCAGGTACTTCAGCCTCATAGAGACATGATTACTACCATTTCCAAGGTGAGCAGGTATCCGCTTATATCCTTTGCAGACTATATAAAGAAGGGTTTCTTTCCATCAATTAGGATCTATTTTCCTGTTCTTCTGCATCTGGTTGATTAGATGCAAGTTAATTTTTGACCAATTGGCAAATAACTCCTCACAGCTGCTTCTAAATTTAATCAAAAAGATCAAGCAGAGGGATAAATCCCTTGCTCCTCTGGACATCTATGCAGCTATCTGGATTTTCTTCCCTATTCCAGCTAGAAGTTAATTCTGGATGTGTAGATTATGCTCATTTTGGACTGGCAGTTTGTAATTTTGGGCCCCAGTGGAGTAACAAGTCTAAATCTCATGCAATGTAATTGAAATTCTTAGTGTCAATAAAATATATATATATTTAAAAAAAAGAATGAGCAGATTTTTTGAATAAAACATCATCAGTAAAGGTTTCATAAATTTAAGGTGTGAAAGAAACTTAGCTATTTAAAAGCCTACTGCAATTAAGAATACCATATAGAGAGTCCTAATATTATATGTATATAATATGTTACTATTACAATATTTTAAAATTTAAATATCTTTTTTATAAGTTGAAAATGCATAAAAATATAAAATTAATTATATTTGAATAATATTATTATTAAATAAAAAATATTGCAAATAAGAGTTTTAATATTTTTCTTTAGATTTTGTATTAGCTAGATACTATTAATAATTTAGAATATAAAACAATCAATTCAGACTTATTTCAAAATAAAAAAACTGTCTGGTTGCATTTGTAAAAACCGTTTAAAGTAACTCGAGAGCAAAAATAATATTCAAAATTAAAAGAAAAGAAAAGAATAGTAAAATAATTATGCAAGTTACCAATCACCCATAATCATCGTCGTTTTCAAGCATCATTGATCTACTACAGGATGAAGAACATTACAAGTTTAATCCAGATTATTTGATGTGTAGTTCCCCTTTTCTACATTATTTGGAAATCTTCTTATCATTATATATACACACATCACATGTAATATTTTTCAATTTTTTTATAATCTATTAAAATCTGATTTCCTGGTATCGACTTCTCATGTTAAGATTAGCTTCGTTTCAATCTTTAAATTATTTTAATAATGTCAATAATACTTATAAATTGTTTTATCCATGACATTAATTTTTGATTCCCATTTAATAATGTCACTGTACATATCTAATACATCAAATGGTTACAATTCCCCATGCTTACACAAGCTGTTAAAATAGTAGCAAACACTCCATACAATAGTACCACCTAGTGTAAGCCTTTGTAATCAATGGATGCAAGAAGTTTGTGCATACAATCTTTATTTAATGCCCACTTATCCAATATCTCCAGACTAATTTCTAGCTTGTAGCTTTTGTCAGTGAGAAGACTTGGAACTGAGAGCACAGCACCTAGTTCTTATGATCTAATGAAATCCTCTAGCAGCCATCTTTTACTTATTTAGTTAACTATAAAGCTATGTGTTCAAGATGAAAGCACAATGTTTCAATCCAAGCTCATTTCATGTATAGTCATATAGATTTGAGCACCGTTCAATATTTATACATTTTTGGTGTCCCTGAACAGGATGGTAGGCACTAGATAGGGATTTTATGCTTAAATATTTTTCAATCCATTAATTACTAAGGCTTATATAGGTGGCACTAGTGTTACAGAATTTGCTGCTATACCTATTTCCATATTTTCTGTGAGATCTGAAATTCTGAGAACTGTTCTACTAAAATAACCGATTCTCAGATTTATAAATAAACAAAGATAAATAATTTAACATAATTTAATTTAGATTTAGCATGATTGGGAATGAAACATAGAATCACATTAATTTGATTGCTAATAATAGAGAATGATTATTTACAATGTGCAATTTATGTATCAAAATATTGATGACTTTATAAATCATAGTTTAATTAGATTTTTTAAAATTAAAATTAATCTGAAAGATATATACAGGTTAAATTGCAGGCAAACTGTATTTGAAAGTAAATCTAACATGTTAAGTTGTTAAATATTTTCAATGCCAATTTGAAAGTTATCAAGGGTAAACTCAGATAAAGTATGCACAATGCAGCCATACATTCTTGGTTTTGTCCTCAAATTTAGATTTTTAATGTTATATTTAAAAAGCCCTTCCAGTTTTTAATATAAGATTTCAATGCATCTCAAGACTTGACTGTTAATTAATGAGATTGTATTTTTGTAATTTAATATGTTAATTAACTAAAAAAGTAAGTTAGTATAGATAGTCTGTCAGGAAGTTTATAATTTTCAATAATACCAATAATAGAAGTAAACAGTGTAAAACTATTAGCAAATATGTCTTCAGTAATCATTCCATTTGTTTAAGATTTAAAAAGTAAATATATCAGTAAAAAATAGAGGCATAGATCACATGATCCCATTCTCTTAAGCTTGTAAGATATAAAGAGTGAAAATTGCCAATTGCTCAACAAGCTTTGTGATAAATGCTTAGCCAAAGAAAGCATTTAAAATATCTCTGTCAGGAACCCCCCCCCCCAAACTTCTGACCATGGTTTCATGCTTTGGCACTCATCAGAGAGGTGTAGGGTAGCTTCAGATACTACATCTAAAAATAACAACCTAAAGCCACCATTTATCTAAAAGTTATCTATTGAGTGGAAAATCTGAAATTTTCAGACACCTACATGGTCTCAAACCCAGCTATCCAACTCAAATGGCTATATGGGGCTGAGATATCTTCAGCCATACCATATATTAGTAGTCTTAGCAATATAAACATCACATAAGACTTAAAGCAGAGACTATAAATAGACAAATAAAAAATAGTCACCAATCACATGACCCCATTCTCTTAAGCTTGTAAGATATAAAGATCTCTCACCTCCATATAGCTATTTGAGTTGGATATCTGGGTTTGAAGACATGTAGGTGTCTGAAAATTTCAGATTTTCCACTCAATAGATAACTTTTAGATAAATTCTGGCTTTGGGTTGGTATTTTAGATCTAGTGTCTGAAGCTACCTAGCATCTCTCTGAGGAGTGCAAAAGCACAAAACCATGGTCAGAGGTTTGGGGGGTTTATTGACAGATATATCTTAAATGCTTTCTCTGGCTAAGCATTTATCATAAAGCTTGTTGAGCAATTGGCAATGCTCACTCTTTAAATCTACCAGTGTTTTGATTTGCATATACATTATTCAAATCAAATTATTGCTTATCATTTTTAAATTTAGAATTATCTAGATCTTTATTATGTTTTGGCCAACTTAAAAATATTTGCAAAAGTATTTCTAAAAAGTAGTATTATTGGATAATGATTTAGATTTAATAATTTAACAGGCTGACATTTTCATTGTTTTCTATAACAATAATTTTATAAAACATTCAACATTTTATTTTAGCATTTAAATATCTATTTTATATGCAAATTTAATAAATAGGGCTATATTTATTAGAAATATAAGTTTACAAATGAAAAATATACTAAAAGTTATATTTGAACTTTGCAAATATAGAAAAAAAGTTAAATACATAAATAAAATAATGGCTTTTTTCTTATTGGATGATTACTGGAATACTGATGGAGAAAATAAAAGTCATAAAATTTTCATGGACTAAGGCTAATTTGTAAACAATGAATAAATTACTGTTAACATACATCTGTGAAATTATGTTCTAAAATTTAAAATTGTATCTATAATTATTAAAATTTCACAAAGTTCCATACTATTGCATTTAGCAATTGCCACCAATTATAGTTTTATTCTTACTATTAAAACAAATTTATTTAACTTATATTTCTAAAATGAAAACATATTTAATTAAAATCAAAGTCTAATCATGTATACTTTTGTTTTTAAATAATTGTTACACAAATATTTTGTAAAAATAATCGTAAATGTTTAAATAAAGTATAGAAAATATACATTTTTTTATTATCATTAACTACAACAAAAAATTATAACCAACTGACGATGTGATGTGATGCACTGTGACATCTTAAACAGATTCAGGAATCTCTCAGCAACTATGCCCAGAGAAACCTGTTAGCCACTTTAGCTTCCCTTTCCATTCCCCCACCCTAAGTTTTCCTATAATCTGCTCTATCTCATTTCCACAACATAATCTTTGTCAATTCTGTGGCCATCATATCTAAATCCCCATTATCTTTTCCCAAACCTAGCAAAAAAACCAATAACCCACTTTTTGTATAATCACTTTGTTCATATTTATTTTTCCACAACTTCATTATTTGTACCCTTTCTGCTTTCAAGCATTTACTTTCAATTAACAGATGCATAATATTTTCTATGCCTTTCTTACACAACTTGCAGACTAAATCACCCATATTTTTCCATTTACATGTATATTCTCTTGTTGCTAAAGATCCCATTTGAGCCTTAAACAATAAACTACTTTCCTTGCTATTATCATACATCAACTAGCACCCAATGTTCCATTACTTCTATATATATTTAAACTCTTTTTACTCTCCATACTAGTTCTCCATCTCTCCATCTCCCTATTCTTTATTAATGCATCTATTCTTTTATCTTATTCCTTACTACTATAACATTCAACAATCCTCCTAACACAGTCATCCCACCTTTTGTACAAATATACTGATATAAAATCTTTATCCAAATCTTCTGCATACTGCATTACCTTTCTCACCCATCTTGTTGCCTGCCCTTTACTTGTAACCCAATTAAATACTGTTGTGGCTATTCTTTTATTATCCATAAACAGCCACCTACCAAACATTTTCATTTTGCTTTTTGCATCTCTCATATAAAAACTTGACCATTCCATATCTCCTTGAATTGCCTCCTTTGCTGTCCACATATCTGCTTCTAATGCATGTCATCTTACTTCCCTTTGTCCTTTTTTTAGGTAATATAATACCCCTTTACTAACACATAATGCATCATTGCCATATGTTAATCCTGCTACTGCAACTCCCTTTCTAGCTACATCATATTTATTATATGAAAACACTGTTTAATTTCTTTATCAATCCCTTTCTTCTCTTTGCTTCATTTATCAATTTTTTCTCCCATACATCCAAGCAATTTTTGTGATTACTTAAGATGATTCCCAAATAACTATATCTATTCACAACACTTAACTTTATATCTCCCAATAAAAATTCTATGTCTTCTCTTTTCCCAGTGTTACCCATCATTATATTTGATTTTTTTTCACTAAATTTAACCCCCATCTCTTTGCCCATCCTTTCACATGTTCTCAGCATAACTTCTATATCTTTTCTTCTTTCTGCACACAAAAAGACATCATCTACAAAAAAAAGACCTGACAAAGTATAAACTTCCTTGCCACCTATTAACAGTATCTCTATCTCTCTTCCTAGTCTTTCTATTGTTCTCTACATTTCACTCAAATACAACAAAAATGAAATAGGTGACATAGGGCATTCTTGCCTTAGTCCCACCCCATTTTTAACAATTGATTCCATATCTCCTAATTGATATGTATAATAATTATTTTCATGTAATTTTTTAATAATATCCACTAAAGCTTCATCCATTCTCAAATTTTCTAAACTTACCCATAATCTATTTCTATTTACTCTATCATATGCCTTCTCTATATGTATAAAATCCATATATAACTGTCTACCTGAATTCATACTCATATGCATAAGTTGTGTAACTACAAATAAACTATCTCCTATATGCCTATCTGATCTAAAACTACCTTGAATATTTCCCCCACTACATTATTCTCTTCCATCCATTTTGCAAATCTTCCAGCCACCATATATGAGAAAACTTTATATAAAACTGATGTTACTGCTATCGGTCTATAATCATTATCCTTTCCTTTAAATAATAATCTTACTCTTGTATTACTCCAACTTCCTGAAAAAACTCTTTTCTGTGCCATCTTATTAAAACATGATAATAGTTTTACTTTTGCTCTATGCCCTAAATTCATTACTATCTCTGCTGCCCATCCATCTAAACCTCTTGCCTTCACACTTTTCAATTTTTTCCTGCCTCATTCAGTTCATTTTTTGTAAACCTAATATTCCCATCACTATATGCTTTCATGTTTTCTATCAGTATGTCCTTCACATCTAACATCTTTTCTATATCCATTACATATCTATTTAAGATTCTCTCTAATTCTTCTCTAGAAGAAACTTTAAAATTATTTGCCCCCTATTGACAAATTTTGCAAGCTCTGTTTGTTAAATTGTTGTATTAAATCATTTATATTTTATACTAAAATTTTTAATTTGAAAAAAAAAATCCATAGCTAGCCAGGAAAACAAAAATGCAATAAACTGTAAGGTACTTTATCTCCACCTTAATGAGTGTCTTTTGTATCTCTGATGTCAGTATTTTTTATGACATTAATAGGTTAAATAACAAAAAATTTGATTATTTGTGAATTTATTAAAATTCATGATTATTTTTGCCCAATAATTATGTAATAATGATTACAAATCAAGAAATATATTATTAATAATTTATTTTGAATGGAAATATGATATTTTTAAAAAATAGGATATTATATTTTTGGACAATGCAAAATTACCGTGAAGGTATTTATAAGCTTAGCTATTATGTAATCAGCATAATTAGTATCAGCACATGCAAAAATATTGTAATATATTCAAGAATTTTAAATCTTTAAAACATAATTTTATTAATTTAACAGAAATAAATATTTATTCCTTCACATTTTAAAAACAAATGTTATATAAGAAATTTTTTATTGATTTTTGAACATTCCCAGAAATGATAATGTACAAGGTTTTTGTTTGTGATTTCATTTTTTTAATATTTTCAAAAATCAAATGTGATTATTTAGAATTCACTTCATTTGTAAATAAAAATATCTATGAAATAAAATAAAATTTATTACACCTGGGTCTCATTTTATGCAGATTATTTTAATGCGATTTTGAAGTTATGCGATTCATGTTTCTTCTTAATATTTTTCATATTTCACTATATTTATTAGATATCAAGAAATTTAATTTATTAATAACTTATTTTGACTTGAAATACTTTTTTTTCTTCAAAAATATAACATTATATTAGCAGCTAATATGAATATGGCCTGAAGTTATATTTAAAATAAATAATCTATTTATACTAATGAGTAAATAATAATAATATCGCAATAAATATTCAAAAATTTTAAACTTTTAAATGTATTTTGTTAGGTATAACAGAAATAAATAATGTAGATTTTTAAAATAAATAATGAAGATTTTATTGATTTTATAAACTGAAAATAATATTTTTAATGATAATGTATAATCTTTTTGTTTTGATTGCGATCCTCATTTTTTTAATATAGAAACAAAATGTGAACATTTAAAATTTATTTCAGTAATAAAAATCAGTTGTCAACAGAAAACCATTAACACAGCACAAGACTGAAATTGGCACTAGTTGTGTAAATGGGATGGAGCAGAATATGGTAAAAATTAGAGTGGGGAATGGAAAATAAAGTGGCTAACAAGTTTCTCTGGGCATAATTGCTGAGAGATTCTTGAATTCATTCAAGAAGAATCTATATCACATCACATCAACAAATCTGATTTCTTACCAGTTTACAAATGAACCACACATTCAAAAATAGCGATAATGATTAAAATACATATGAAAAAATGTCAAATTAAAACTGTAGTTAATAAAAAAAAAGTCCAAAAAAAAGTTTGTCTTGTACCAATTTTTTTCAAATATTTGATATTTTTTATTAGTCATACTTTATTTTCTTATTTTTTTAATGCGAATTTTAAAATAATTTTTTCTCGTTGCTTTGCTTTTATGCGAATTCTGAAAATGACAAACCCTATCCCCCATTTTTCAAGGTAAGTTAAGTCTATTTTTGTGCGATTTTTTTTAATGCAGGTTTTCTATGGAACCTATCTACCGCATAAAATGAGACCCAGGTGTAAGTAATAATGGCTTAAATCTTAATGTTGAATGTTTACAACCAGTCAAAACAATTAAAACTATCCTCTTCCCAGAGGGTGAATCTCACAATTGTCCACTACTAATCAGCAACTTTGTATGCAAGATTCAGATTCTTTTCATACTTTTGATCTCTTTAAATGTTTTTTAAACTAATACATCAATATATTTTATTTCCAGTTTATGTCATAAAAATAAATGCAAGACTGGCAAAATGGCACTAAAAGTAGCCACAGGAGAGTGAGAGAAACAGAGTGAGGTAAACAGTAATTATAATTCAAAATTCTAAAAGCTTCCATTTATCTGTTCATCCCACATAGAATCAATAGAAGACTTGGAGGTAACTATATACACTTGGAAATCTCCTGAAAATAATTAAATTATTGACAGTATTCATGACTGACATAATTGCACTATTGGCCTATTTTTATCAACTTTCTTTGATACATTTTAATTTATATATCAAATATACTAATGACTTTACTAATTTGAGTTACTGGAAAATGCATTACATAATTACTGGAAAAAAACATTATTAAGTTTTTAATAAAGTAATAAATAGCCAGAGCCTGAATCAAATTGGGCCTTGTATCTTCATTAGGAATTAATGACCATAACTCTGTATTTCAACATATATATGTAGAGAGCTAACATTCTTTATAGAAATGTTTCACACAGAGGTAAAACTCTCCATACAGTAGCACCACTTATTGCAAGCTAGACTAATCAGTGGATTCAAAAATGTATCTGTATAAAATTTTCTATCTAGTACCTACCCATCCAATACCCCCAGAAACATTTCTCCTTGTGGCTTTCATCAGTGAAGACCCTTGGGACTTAGACCTCTGTTTTTAGATCTTAGGATCTAATACAAATACTCTAACATCAACTTTTAATTTTTTAGTTAACTATGAAGCTTTGAATACAAAATAATAATACAATAATGTTTTTAGTTCAAACTCATTTGCTTGTATAGTCATAGATATAAATTCAGTTCAGAATTTATATAGTTTGGTGCTTTTGGTTCTTTAATAAGCACAGCCACAATAATCCTATTGGACAGGATTGGTATTAATTCACTAAACATTACTCCTTATGCTTACACAAGCTGTTAACACAGAGCCAAACTCTCCAAAAACTTTAGAGTTAACTAAAAGGTGGCTTCAGAAAGGTTGCATTAGATCCTAAAACATAGGTACAAAGTTCTCAGATTCGAGGTTTCTCACTGATGAAAGCTACAAGCTAAAAACTAGTCTGGAAATAGTGGATGAGTAGCCACTACACAGGAATTTTATGCATAAACCATCTTGCACATCCATTGATTACTCACTGAATGGTGTTATTCTATGGAGAATTTTCCTTCTGTGTGAATATATCGTGTAAACAGGAAGAACTGTAATCATGAGATGCTCAGAGATGTTTCCATCAGGTCTTGCAACAACTTGACTTTTGTCTTTGAAAAAAAAAGTTTATTAAGAGAAAAATGTAACTATAAAAACTTAAAAAAATTAATGTCATTATGCTTATAAATTATTTTTTAACAACTTATGCATCTTTTTTTGTAAGTAAAGACTTTTGAAACCATTTGAAAATATTACAAATTGTCCAATTTTTTATTTTAACATTGTTTGGAGTATGAATATTTCTTACAAAACATTTCGAAATGTAGATAATAAAAATGAATCAAATTAGTGTTTTGAATATATATTTCAATGAATTTGACTGGCATATATACAGAAGTTACATATATTGGAGTATTCTGTTGTTATCAAGAGACCAACTTATTGAATAATTAATAACAAGTTTTGAATCAACAGCATTCAAAAAATTACTCAGAGATTATTAAAATTTAGTCTTTTGCCGCATCTTATATTTTTTGATATATATACAATTTTTAAGAAACAAATAATTAGATAATTAATAAAGAAGTTAAAAAGAAGAAATAGATACATACATTACAGAGACAAATTTGGGGGAAGACTTAAGAATTGACAGGGAGCTATAGCGATGGTCACACAAAACACGTCATGCAGCATTATAGACCAACAAGAAGATTGAATTTTAAAAGACAACGTAATGACATTAATTTTTTTAAAGTTTTTCTAGTTACTTTTTCTAGTTACAAAAAATCCATTGCAAATATCCAAATTAAATCGAGCTGTTGGATTAGTGATCATACAGTGGGTGCTTTTGCCAAAGGTTATTGGTTGAATTCTAGATAAGGAAATACAAACTATATACGGAATAAAATTGTGGGCAATTTGAAATACTTTACACATTGACTATTTCCTTCTGAAATTATTTAAAGTGATTTTTGATTAAATAAATAAAAAAAATTATCCAATGCTTCATGTAAAAAAAAAAAAGAAAAATTATTATTATTATTTGGAATTACTTTCATTTTTGTGTAATATTTAAGCGTATTAGCTTTAATATATATATATGGATAGGTATTAATATACACCTAGAATTAGGAAAATGTAAAGTTTTAAAGATGGCAGTTAGTCTATGATTTGACTGCATCGTTTTATTTGTTAAATAAATATTTCTGTTAATGTTTTTTGTAGATATACACGAAAACGTACATATATTAATGTGTAATATATATATACTGTATATAAAATAAAATCATTTTTACATTATATAAATATATTTAAGTAATATTGTAATTTTTAAGGAGTTTTTATTTCCGCTAAATTTTTTTGTCTTTGCTACAATTTTTTTTTTTTCGTCTATTAAATATAATTTTTTAAATATTGTCTCATTTTTGACAAAGGAGTTATATTAAGTTTTATCTTAATTTATCAACTGTATTAATTTAATTTTAAAAAATCATTTCTTTGATAGTCGACTAATTTCCTTTGAAAAGATCAATTTCCGGTCATTTTGTTTTCTATTAGAATAAAGTAATAAAAAACGGAGAGTGCTTTTTAATATGTCAATCAAAATTTCATTAAACGTTTTATTTATGAATCGTTATATATATCCATCCATACATAAAAATACGTGATTGTTATGTACTTATGTTTTTTTTGTGTTCCATATACACACAAATTAGGTTAAAGATATGAATTAGCCTGAAGGTTTGTGATGATGGTATACTAGATGTGATACGTTGGACTATTTACATAATCTATCAGTAAATGTTGACTATATAGAAATTTTTAAACTTTATTTAAACTACTACTCGAAATATTCTATAATCACTATCCTGTGTTATCTATTTTTTTTCTTTCTCATGTGTCATAGCATCAGCTGGGAAGTGAACCCGCTAACCCGGGACAACTCCTTGTAAAGCAGCTGTCATTGACCTCTCGCCCACCAATGCTTGACCATGTGTTATCTATTTGTATGTTATTAGTAACAAGTTGTTTGTATTTAAAAAGTTAAATAAAAATTTAAAATTTTCAACACATTCAATATTTACTGATAGATGGTGGAAATAGTCTAAAATATTATCACATCTGAAGATATGGATTGTATTTAACATGCCACCTGGTATGATGATTAAAAAGGTAGTGTTTATTCATGTAATGCACATATTGAGATCCTGTATAATTTTAATTACAATTGTTTTTAATTTGAATAAGATGATATTTCCATTTTTATGTAAATATTGTTTTTTTTTTTTTTTTGATTAATCAGAAAATCACTAATAACTCAATATTGCTTTTGATTTTCCAATAATCATTCTTAATTTTTATTTGTAAAATGGTACTTGTATTTAATGAGAAGATTGTTTTATCTTCAATCTTCTGGGAGATAATTTAAACATGTTGGAAGATGTTGTCTTTGACATTAAGCATTGCTTAAATATATTTGGAATTTTTGTAAAAAAAATAATTATGAAGACCATGTGGGGTTTATAAAAATATTTAGATCTAAAAATGAATGAGCAAATAATAAAACTCAAGAACTAGACTTAATCTGCAAGGGCTACAAGCTATGTTTGATACCATTACCAATATTTAAATGCCCTAATTTCATATTATATTTTAAATTAAACTGGGGTTCTTCCCAGTACCTTTCTATCAAATTAATTTTATCTCACATAGTTTAAAAGTTATGACCCCTCCCCCTTTTCAGATAGACAGTACTTCATACTATTTGAAGTCTAAATAACCAAAAAAAAAAATCTTTTTCTTAATGACCACTGTTTTGCTACCTATAAAACAAATATCATAAAAGTTATTGTAACTAATGGCAACAATAATAAAAAGCAAATTTACTTCATTATAATAACTGATTATAAGAAATCCATCATTCTAATCTCAGTAAACAAAAGTAGATATATTTTTTTCATTTTTGTCACTTTATGGTTACATTTTTTATACAAACATTTTAATACATATTATAAATAATGATTATTAAAAAATTAAATGTAAAATATTTTTATAAGACAAATACTCTTTTTAAGAATAGTATGAGATACCTCTTAGAGTATTTGTGTGACTAAACTGTCTTGTAGCCATTGTGAGTTTTAAATATATTTTGTAACATAGGATTCTAATCATATATTATATATGAATTTTATATAACAAATGGATTAGATAAATGCATTTTCCCTATATCATTCATCATTATCATTTCCAACCAATCTACTGTGGGATGAAGGTTTTTCCAAGTTTAGCCCATATTATCTGATATCCAGACTTTCTGCACACTTCCTTATTTTATCCATCCATCTCATATGTGATCTTCTACATCTTTTACAATTTCTTGAAATCTAGTTTAAGATTTCAGCTGCTATCTGTTATCATCTCTTCCAGAAATATCTTCAGCCCAATTCCACTTTCATAATTTTTTCAATAATATCAATAACACTTACTTGTTCTTTATGCATCTTTTCAAACTTCTTTGAGTGGTCTAAAGTCTGTGTATTGCTCTTCTGTTAAGCATCTAAGTCTTATGATAAAACACTTATTAAAAACTTTCCTTTTCAAACATATAGGCATATTTCCTTTTAATATTAAGTTATTTTTATCAAAAGCACTCCAACCAAGTTTAATTCTATGATTAATTTCAACCATTATGTTTCCATCTGTAGTAATTATATGACCAAGGAATTTGTAATTTTTACTCTTTCTAACTCATTGTAATCAATCTTTATTTTCATCTTTTGAAAAAATCCATTGAACATTACTTTAGTCTTTTTAACATTCACCTTTAATCCTACTTTCTTACTCTCATCTAATAACTTTTGCAACATTTTTTGGCACTCTAAGGCATGATTTGCAAAAAGAATTACATCACCTGAAAAATTAAGATGACTTAAATAATCTTCACTTACTTTTGTTCCTTTAGCTTCCCATTTTAATCCAGAAAATACTTTTTTGCGGCAGTGTTGTAAAAAGTTTTGGAGATATGGAGTGATCCTGTCTTACACCCTGCTGAATGTTAACATTCTCAATATCATTATGTAATCTAATTGCTGTTGTTGCATTTTTATAAATATTCATTAGAATATGACAATATCCTGGACCACATTTTGATGATTCAATGCTTTAATCACTGAAGAAATGCTTATAGAACCAAATGTCATTTCATAATCTACAAATCCGAAGCATAATTGCATCATTATCTGTTTATTAAAACCATTATTAAGTTTAAATATTTAAAATTACATATTTGTGTTTGCAGTTTTTGAATTTAAAAAATCAGAACTTATTAACATTTTGAATCTTATTTTAATTATACAATAGGGATAATTTTAGTTTTATAATGGTACTGATTTATTAGTTTATTAATATACATATTAAATTTTTAATATATTTCAGTTTATCTAAGTCAGAAATTTTATTTTGATATTGAAAGAGTTGTAAAACCAATCAAAAATTATAAACAATTTTTATTTAATAGCAAATATTATGTTTTTTTAAATTTATATTTCACATAAATAATCATCATTTTAAGTTGAAAAGGCAATTATCCAATGGAATGTCACACAAAAGTTTTAATCAATTTATTATCTGCTATTCATAAAAAAATTAAAATTAGTATATTAATGCACGTTTATGGTTAGAACATTCCATTATTTTATAATACAGGGTTAAATTTATGATGTTATATGCCATATATTATTTTGCCTTCAAATAATGGATTAATCCAGATTCCATCTTATCTAGAGTGGATTGAGCATTCAATGCCATAAACTTATGCATATACAGATAGTTAATGCATAACCCATGGCATGAATAGGCCTATTGATGATGATTCTCATTGAATTCAAATGTTTCAATTAAGGATGAGGATCTGGAAATAAATAATCAGTCTTTTTAAAAAAAGAGTCAGAGAAGTACTGCCAACAAAGGCAAAACTCTCCATACAGTATTGCCACCCTGTGCCAAACAGAGTAATCAATGGATGCCAGAAGGCTTGTGCATAAAATCCCTATCTAGTGCCTACTCATCCAATATCCCCGACTAGTTTCTGGCTTGTGGCATCCATTGATTACTCTGTTTGGCACAAGGTGGCAATACTGTATGGAGAGTTTTGCCTTTGTTTACAACAATTATGTGCTAGTATAGAGATGGTGATCATGTGATGTTTAGAAGTACTGCCACATAGTTGCAAGGCAGAATATGCTCTTCAGAGGACTACTGTCACAAAGCTGAAAGACAGAATTCACATTCTCCATACAGGTTCAGAGAGAACTACTATTACAAAACCAAAGGATAGATTCTCCTTTTTCTCCTGATACTAATGGTTAAACTAAATGGTTGACACAGTGATGTGAGTCCCCATTCAGAACTGGAAGCTGCTAGGTCCAAACACTGGCATGACGCAAGCAGCCATAGTAGAGATGGAACTATCATCATACCCTTTCACAAGGCAGGCTGGCCAAAATGCAGCTGGAAGTGGTAGGAAATGTATAAGGGCAATTGCAGCTTCTTCTTCCAAAGTTCATCCCAGAACTAGAAGCTGTATTTTGCCATCAGTAGGAGGCAGAGAATAGCCATTGTAAAATATAATGTAAATGTGAATGTATATTTGTTTTATATTCAGTAATAAATAAAATATTAGAAACACTTCTTACACATGTTTGAATTATTGTAATAATAGATTGGTTGACCTATAAGATTAAGTGAAGAGATAAAGTGGCAATTATAAAACTAAAGTTTTTACTATCCTTAGTTTGGGCAATTTCAGTGCTAAAACTTCTTATAAACTTCCAAATAATACAACTTTTGGATTATTTATTTTATATATTATAACTAGGTTGCAGCAAACATTGGCAAAACAATATCAATTAACACTTTAGAAAAATGTCAATTTCTTTTTGTCAATGTTAAACATTTGATATAATATTAAACTTGTAGTCTATATTATAATTCAATAAATCGGATTCGATTTGCTAGTAATTTAAATTTAGAAATGAAATACATTCTACCAAATCATATTTGTCATTTAAAAATATTAAATAATAATAATAAATTGAGTAAGATATGAAATCAAAGAACTTTCTTCTTGTTAGACAAGTAGCAACTCAAGAAATTTGCAAAATTGTTGTTGAATAAAAACTATATTTAAAGAAAAGTAAATAAATAAAAAAATTAAATATAAAACTATCAAAAATCTATTAAAATTTAAATTTTTATTTATAATTTAGTACCATCTTTGTACTGATTTCTTTCAAAATGAATGATCACATTATTACCATGATGTCCCTTGTTTGAATTACAGTCAAATTTATTAACTTTTAATATTAAAAATTAAATATAAGCAATTAAAATCAAAGTCTACACATGTATATTTTTGATTTTTAATAATTATTATAATATTATTGTGTAAAAATAATCACTAAATTTTAATGAACTATGCAAAAAACGAATTTTTTTGTTATTCCAAAAATATGTAAATAGCCATGAAACAGAATAACAAACAACAAACAAACAAGTGTAGGTGGAGCTACCTCCTTTTTATTTTGTTTGCTGCTCTAGAAAATACTAAACTCTTCAGATTGTTTTTTAACTAATAAATCAGCATTAGATTATTTTCCTTTTCTAGCATATTTTAAGTGCAGAAACAGAAAGAATAATATTAAAGATCATACAGAAAATAAATTTAAAGTGGAACAATTATTAGCACCACCCCAAGCAAATAGCTGTAATTGAAAATATATGCAGTAAAGAGTTATAATGATACAACTTAACCACCATGTCCTAGAATCCAGAAAAGCCAACCTATTTCAGGCAGAGGGGTGATATACATGCTAATTGAAATTACTTTGGGAGAAAAAAACACTTTCCCACTTAGTTATAAATAATCTTCTAACAGAATGAGTTTTATTGAGCAACTTTATAATAATATGGGTGGATAATTGTCATATTTATATTTTTTTAATCTTAACATAAACTGGTACTTTCCAGGAAATTTTAAACAAATAATAACATAATAGTAACATAATAGTCAAATCATAATCCTATATCTGTGATATTATTATTGTTAAGTTATAATATTACATCACATATTATTTTTTCTTTACAGTCAAGATATATTGATTTTCATATGACTGCTATAAATAAAGTCATGAATATCAAGTGTAATTATGTATAACCTTTTTAATTTCCTATATTAGTAATTATTCATTATATGCATTTTTTTTTTATTAAGTGTCATAGCATCGTCCGGGACGCGAACCCGCAACCCGGGCAACTGCCTGCAAGTGCAAGGCAGTCGTGCTGACCTCTCGACTGCCAATGCAAGACTAATTTTCTATGAAATAGACTATTCTTCCATTTTTATTTATAATAAATCCCACTTTATTTACTATTCTCTCAATTTCAATATTTCTCCATTAGTTGATGCAGGACACTATCAATATATACATATATATCTTTTTGAATGCAATAACCTGACAGTTTTACTTTCATTTTTAGTAATAATAAATATGCGATTTTTTTCGCATGCGTTAGTGAAGCTGTAATTATACTATAATGTTTAATATGCCTGCTTAGCGCTTTCGAGATTTAATATTTAAATCTCATACTCATAGCTTTACGAATGAAGACTGTTGTGATTTATTGTACACATATGCAAATGGGCTTGAATTTTTAATTAGTTAGTCCATTGTTTGGAGAGAGGAAAACAATGGACTAACTAATTAAAAATTTGAGCTCATTTGCATGTGTGTACAATAAATCACAAGTCTTCATTCGTAAAGCTATGAGTATGAGATTTAAATACTAAATCTCGAAAGCGCTAAGCAGGCATATTAAACATTATAGTATAATTACAGCTTCACTAACGCAGGCGAAAAAAATCGCATAATTATAATTACAATTTTTATTGGTGAAGAGAAAAACAATTTATTCATTCTTAGCCAGAGGCAGTTAATCTTCATTAGCTGCTGTCCTAAGTAAAAAGTTTTCTAATTAAATAATTATAAATAGCATATGAATAAAGACATAAAAAAAGACGAATGACTCTTAACATGCACTTTATTAAGAAAGAAAACTCTTCAGTTGATCCATGTAGAATCTTTTACACATGTCTCCATCCTTTCCGTGCTCACAACTTTGAAAACAATCATTTCAAATAAATACATGAATGATTATTACTAATCATTTATTAAACTATATATTTGGGTTATGGATAATTTCTCATTTAATAAATGATTAGTAATAATCATTCATGAATTTATTTAAAGTGATTGGTATCAAAATTGTGAGTGCTAAAATATTAGATCTTTTTAAATCAAAGTATAATATATATATATTCTCTTGAGAAAAACTAAAATTATGAAACAATATAAACTTTAACAATTTTATTATAATTTGATTTTGTAGGATTTCTGAAAAAAAGGGTTATATATTTTCAAAAAAGCTTATAAAATTCATAATGAATAATATAATGTAATATATTAAAAAAGAAAAAGAAAGACAAACCCAGGACGTACAGTTAAACTTACTGTTCTGTAGGGATCAATTTCATCATAAATGAGTGCAACTCTTTTCCAATTAAAATATTTCACAAAAGCAACTCGCACTGAAATGTCATCCTCTGCCGGTGGTCTCATTCGGAACAAAAGAGGAAAAACAGACCGATCACTGAGAAGAGGTGACGTTCCATGATAAGCTACCTAAAATTATAAATTACAAAAAAAAAAGTTACTTAAGGGTGTAAGTACAACTTTTAATCAAAATGTAATTGAGCTCATATGATTTTTAATCATGTTTTACAGATATAATTCTAATCTAATATTTTATATACAAACAGAATAAAAGAAAAGAAAAAATAAGACAGCTTTTTAATGTTTTTTAGAAAAGTTTGTATTAATAAAACAGTCATAAGTAAATGAGTATAGTCATTCTAAGCCCAACTAAATAATAATAAAAGAAAGAATAGAGATGTTTAAAAAAAAGCCCTAGAATGAGTTTTGTGATGGCTATATAACCAACCCGTGAAACACAAATACTTCCACATATAAATAGTTAAAATTCCAAGCAAAATAGTTGATAATATTCCCTAAGGAAAAGCTTCTTGTTCAGACTTGAGAATAATTGTCTTATGTTATATTATTTAAGTTCTTCAAAAAATAATAGGAATTTTAGAAAACATATTTTCTTATTTTTTTATTAAGATTTCATCTTATATGAAGTGTATTTATAATTAAACGAGACTCTCTGTATTGCATTTTTGTCTCTAACCAAACAATTGTCAAAAGTTATGCTTCAGCACTCAGTGACAGGTTATCCAACTGTCAGAAGATAATTTCAAATGATCAAACTCAACATCATAACATTCTTGACTTTGTAGAGGATGCGATTAGCACACCAATTAATGAACAGATCAACTCACAGCTTAAACAACTATGCTTACAAGAACCGCTAAACAACTATGAAACCATCAATCAGGAATTCAACTCAAGAATTCCACCGTTACTCCTTAATTCGTTTTTGAACTACCATAATGACAACACATTGATCCTCAGCACAACAAACGACAATTGTAATTTGTTTACATTTCCAATAGATGAATTCTTTGAACTGGTAAAAAAGACAACAACTAGGAGAGGCTGTGAAAAGAGTTTATCATCACCCTAACCGACGATATTTTATTGTTGAGTTTCACAATCTGCTCCAGAAAGAAATTTTCAAATGGAACCAACTTTTTCTGAATCAAAGATATTTAGTCAAAATAGAAATGAATTGACCCAGAATTGCATATGGGTTGGCTCGCAATTGTTATGTTAACTTTGCAGAACTCGATCTACAAAGGCTATTATCCAAAGAGTTTTCACCAGCTTTAAATATCTAAATGAAAAAGAAGCAGACATAGAACTTCACTCAAACATTGTGGCATTCACGATCAAATTACACAAAGGATACACTCCTCTTGATATTCCATCCACACTAGATGAAAGAAGTGTCCACTCTACATTTCCATCCATGGAGTGCAACCACAAAGTTTTAGCTGTGGAGATCGCACTCACCTATTTAAAGCATGCCCAAAGAGAATATGCGAGATATGCAACAACAACAAAACAAGAAACCACAAATGTAACACATCCACTTAAAATTCACCATATTCACGTCACTCCAGTTATAATAGCAATGCTCATCAAATAGAGTATGTAACAAATGAAACACAAATGGATGTAGTCATGTAGTCCACATGAATGAACAAGAAGTTTTAGGAAAAACCCAGCTCAATCTTCAAGACAACAGTGTTGTATCACAACACATTGAAACTAATCATATATCTCAGCACCCACTTAATGTTATTGCCACAACTAACTCTAAAGAGGGACCTCATCCTCAAAACACTGCGTACAAGGAACATCCAACAAATCTTGCCTCTCAAACAACTGACACAGAATTAACCATCTCAAAAACAAAAGAAAGTCGCTTGAATCTCAAGCTCAAATCTGGAAGAAACACGTTATTCCATGGCAGACTCAGATATAGAACCAAACCATACACAGAACGTGTCACATAAAGTGTCTCATCTGAGAAGAAAAAAGAAAAGAGAACCAAAACAATGGAAACACAATCTAATCAAGATAGCAGCTTAATGGAACTTACAACAATCACAAATAATCAGAACACTACCTTCCAAGTAAATGAGTTCAAAAAAACAGATGAACAAATGACATTACCATCTAGAGCAGGAAGTAAAACAGATGAACAAATGACATTACCATCTAGAGCAGGAAGTCCAGGCACACAGATACAGAACATAAAATCTCATAAAGCAGTTGAGCTGACTGTTCATGCTGAACATCATCACACTAATGAATAAACCAAGTAACACGCTAACACAATCTCATCAAATCGGTTATGCTGCTAAAAATTGGAGGTATAAATGTCAGGGGTCTCAATTCCCTTAACCGGGTGTGGGCAATCAAGAGATGATAAAATGAATTTACACATTGTGTGCTTCTCTGAAACCAAACTACATCTGCAGTTAAATTCCAACATAGGTCAATTAATGCAACAATATGTTTTTTTTCATTATGCTCCTTCCATCTCTGCATCATCCAGTGTTGCTATTCTCATAAATAAGAATCTCCCTCTCAACAAATTTAAATTATTATATCTCAGCAAAGAACTAGTGATTGCCAACCTATCAATCAGTAACTACTCTATCAATATAATATATCTATATATCAAAAACGATCCCACCATTTCCCTCTGAGTGATTTACAAGATCAACTCCCTTCTTCCCTCTGATGCCTCTCCGATCATTTTTTTTGGAGATTACAACATGAGCTACGATAAGTTCAACTCTAAATACCTGCACCTGATCAACAGAGTACTTCTGTGTGGAGAGGGTTTCTTTTCTCCCGAGTTTTCCTTTTATACACTTCAAAAAAGATCATTAATAGACTTGTTATATTATACTTCTGAGCTTCACTATAACCTAGATGCCAAACTGCAATTTGTACCCTTTTCAGATCACCTAGCTTTACTAATCAACCTCCAGATAGACCCTTCCATAGCAATACACACAAACTATTTGCCCACAATACGGTTATTAAATAAAACCAACACTCCTGAGTGGATTTTTTCAGAGGCATATATTCTTCTAAATAAAATAAATGTTCTCACCCTACCACCACTTCAAGCTTGGTCATCACTGGTTGGAATACTGAGCACACTAATAGATTCCTACACAAGAAAGACCAAAGGTCCCAATCAGCAGTTAAAGGACCTAGAATCCATCAGTAATAGACTCAGCTCTCTCTCATCTACAGACATCAGCACTCAGGATATTATGGAACTAAAAACACAATACTATGAGAAGCAGAAGGTCCTAGCACACTATATATCCGTTAAAAGATTCAAAATCTTCTTATCTAATCATCAAAACTGGACACATAGCTACATCAGGTGGGCACTTGGTGCTGCAAAATGGCCCACCCCTACCATGATTGAAACTAATCAGAATTTATACAGTGGTCCTGAAATGCTCAAAAAATACATGACCACTTCACTAACAAACTACAGAACAATAATTATGCAACTGGTAGAACCTGGAAAGCATCAAGTGATAATGTTGAGCACAATATCACAGAGAGGCACATAATTGCAAAATTGCAGTCATATCCAGAAAGCACACATCCTGGACTTCATGGAATTCCCAGATTTGTGCTTCTTCATCTCAGCCAGTTCACAGGCCCCATTGTGCACAGGGTGAATGATGTACTATCGGGAGACTTTCAGAACATTCCAGACATATACCCGGTCACTTTAGTCCCATTTCTAAAAAAACAAGAAAATCCCTCCAGTCTATTAAACCTCCACCCCATCTCCATGATACCTCTTTTAATCAAGACAATCGAGTCACTAGTGAAGGACAGAATTCAAGACCAGCTCTATTTTTACATTTCCAAATACCAATTTGCTCAGAAAGGTGCCTCCACACTAGATGCTGTGCAACGCTTCATGCTCATCACTGAACATATTAGGCTGCGCAGAAAGACAAAACTGCTAGTGATTCAACTTGATTTCACATCAGCATTCTATTCAGTTATCCCATCAATATTACTACAAACCCTAAAAGAATATCAAGTTCCTGAAGTATACACAAACATAATAGGAAACCTGCTCTATAATCGCTCATGCTTTACCACAATTGATGGTCGGTTGTCTGACGGAATCAGACCTCATTTGTTGGTTCCTAGGGATCCCCATTGGCTACACTCTGTTTTACCACATATATTAACCCTCTCCTTACTGAAATCGAACGCAAAGTTCCAGGTATCTACGTTCCTGCATTGAAACACCAGGTACATCACATCTCTTATGTTGATGATGTATCAATCTTCCTACCAGAACAAAAACATCTTCAGCCTCTCCTGCGTATCATTGAAAAACACACTAAAAAACTAAACCTGCATATCAACTACGACAAATCTTCCATGTGGAAGATCACATCAGGGAAAATAATCCCATCCATCTTTACATCTCGACCTCAAAAGTTCTTGGGTTTTCCCATTTTCAAGTCGAGGTTGGCCATGTCAAAAGAGATACAAAATGCTATCCTTGAAAAAACTCGTAACATCATAACCTCTCTTTCCAGGGTTACTATGTCATTGCCTGGAAAAGCTGCACTACTGAACATGCTAATTTTTCCCAGATTGAACTACTTTCTTCCCATGATAAAGCTTACCAAAACTTTTGAAACTGCATTAAACTCACTATGTTCCAGGCTCTTATGGAAAGGCAAAGTAGTTGCTATAAGTATATCAAAAGCACACATGCCCAAAGATCTGAATGGGTTAGGTCTTCATTCAGTCTCCACGCTTTATCTACAAAAAGCAATTGGAGTCATGAGGACAATATATCACGAGCACCCTGATCAGAACA
Organism: Epiperipatus broadwayi; assembly: GCA_028023455.1. Classification (NCBI taxonomy): domain Eukaryota; kingdom Metazoa; phylum Onychophora; class Udeonychophora; order Euonychophora; family Peripatidae; genus Epiperipatus; species Epiperipatus broadwayi. The sequence goes on along the minus strand of JAQFVV010000057.1, from coordinate 1,866,915 downwards.
CATTTATACCAGTAACACCAACAGATACACCTCCACCATTCTGCAGCAAATGGTTGTCAGATTTATGGATATATATAACAGGGACAATAGGTCTATCGAAAACTATCCTAGAATCAAAGAGAACCTACTGGGAAATTTACAAATTTAAATACCCAAACCTTACTCCATCTATGAATTCTCTGGGGCTAAACAATAAACTTCTAATTCTCAGATCTAAAAAATGGTTTTTGGAATCCAAACATTTAGATTTTCTCCTGAAACTAAACCTCTCCTCCCTACCCACAAGTCACTTCCTGGTCTATAGGAGAGGTTTTGCCAACCTCAACCCACAGTGTCAGCTTTGCTCAACAGCTGAAGAAACCATTACCCATCTCCTTCATGACTGCCCATTCCTTAGCCCACTCAGAACTTTCATCCACCAAAAAGTTTCAATAGACTATAGAAACACGCTTTGCATTCAAAATGCCATCAAGACGGGCATTTTTTCGACTATCAGAACATCCATTTTCCTCATTTTTGCAGTCTGGCTCACCAGGTGCAAGTACATCTTTGGACAGGCAGATAACAATGTCAGCAATACCTTCTTAAAACTATTAAGAAGCACTCATGATAGAGACCAGCTTCTTGCACCAGACTGGCTACACATTGAATCCTGGGCTAGCGTAGATTTAGTCGAGTAAGAATTTGCAACCCAAGATCTTCAGTTACCGGCCTCAGGCCATTTGTCAAATCTAATTGACAGATAGACTCGAGTCCAAAGATTGATTTGTCATTGTATTCTTTTTGATTTAGTTAATAAAATTCTTTTTTTTTTAAAAAAAAAGTAATGTCACGTTATATATGACTTGCTTTTTTGATTATTATAATTTTCCTTTAAGGCTTTGGCTATGCTGAGGCTATGAAAATATGGTATATCTGAATTTAGTTCAGTCCCATATAGCTATTTAAGTTAGATAGCTGGATTTAAAGACATTTTCATGTACGAAAATTTCAGAGTTTCTACTTAAATTTACATATGAAATAAGTGCTGAGTTTTGAGTTGATATTTTAGGTATAGTGTCCGAATATTCTAGCTCTCCACTGACGTGAGCCATGAGCTTGAAACCAGTTGGTCTGGAGATGAGAATGTTCTGGATAAAGATTTTAGATATTTTCTAATATTGTACTTATTAATTAAGAGCTTGTTTCAGCTATTGGTATACTCTCTGTCTTGCATTTTTGTAATTACAAGCTTATTAAAAGTAATGTCACGTTATATATGACTTGCTTTTTTGATTATTATAACTACAATACTAAATTTTCATCACATGATCACCATTTCCTGTGCTTACACAGGCTGTTTTAATAGCAAACTCTCCATATCATAGTGCCATCTAGTGTAAATCTTACTAATCAATGAATGCAATAAGGTTGTGCATAAAATCAATATCCAGCAAGAACTTTTTACTTATTTAGTTAATTATAAAGCTAGGAGCCCAAGATGAAAACATAACGTTTTCAATCCAAGCTCATTTGCTTGTGTATTCAAATAAATTTGAACCCAGTTCAGTATCTATATATTTTGGGGTCTTTGGTGTTTTAAATCAGAGTCACGATCATTAAACTAGAAAGTAGTCTGGAGATATTGGATCAGTAAATACTGGACAGGAAATTTATGCAGGAATCTTATTACATCGATTGATTTTTAAAACTTTGACTAGGTGGCACTGCTGTATGGATAGTTTGCTATTGTTTTAATACTAAGTTTTTCTACTGCTTATATGTTAAATTATATGTTTCTTGCACTGATAGGCTTTAAATATACAGCATTACTAACAGTATCATTCTGTTCAGATCTGGATAATAACAGAATGATTCATAGAAGAATTACAGACATCATAATTAATGATTAATCTCTTGTTTTTGGCACACTGAACGACCCAGAATCTCCCAAGGGGTAATCACTAGATTTTTTTATCAATAGCATCTATTGTTTTTTTGGCTATTTATGAGAATTACATTTTTTTAAAAAGTATCCAGAGAATTGGTGATGTTGAATTGTTTCCGATTTTAACAAGGTGTTATTTATGTAGCAATTTAACTCTAATTAAAACAGAAATAAGTACAATTCTCAATAAGTTTTAGTAGTTAATTCTGTTTCAATTTTATATTGTTAAGTTATGATTATTTACCAACGTATTTTAAAATTAAAGCACAATGTAATATGCTTTCAACAACTTTATTCATTTAAATATCTATTCTGTAATTGACTGTTTGATGTTGATTTCACTTCATATTTGATCAAAGGCTTTAGGTTTGGAAAAACATTGATACATTTTTGTTATCACTTGATTCTTTAGTCTTATCGATTGAACTATTTGTCTTATATATTAGTGATAATAATAAACACAAATTAGTAAAATATGATTATCTATTTAATGATAAATGCTACAAGAGAAAGTACCTGAAGCCTTTATCTATGATTGTTCCCATCCCGATTTTGAGCTATGGCTGTCTTCAGTAAGGAGTTAGGACATTAGATTCAATATGATTATCTATTTATTAATTAAAACAAATATACAAATGCATATTTCCAACATATATGATGGTTACATCTTTGCCTGATATGACTGGTGTGGTATAGTATTTAGTTGCTGTGCAGGTTTATCTTAATTTTCAAACAAGTTGTGTAGACGACATTTTTTTGTGGATATGGAATTAGTACAAATATCGTTATTGATAATTTAAACAAGTTAAATGATTTTGCTATGTATTGTCTGGTTTATGTGTTTATTTAATAAACATATATATATAATGGGTGTGTAAATCTAATCAATATAGGCAGTGTTGTGTCATTCTCGAAATAATGATATGCAGAAATGTAGAATTAAGCAAACTGCAAGTAACCTACATAATCTAATTTGCATAACAAATTATATAACAATATGCAAATTAGCAGCGTTGTTAAAAATGCTTGCAGAAAAAACACACTAGTGATATTAGTAAAACAGAATAAAAGCAGTTTTATGTACAGAGGAGAAAGTGCAGAAGAAAGGAGATGCAGTCAAATCCAATTAGACTGATTCAAGATGTGAGTAGTAAAGTGCTTACTAAAATCGCTAGTGAAAACTGACGTAGAAAGTTACGGAATTAAAATGATAAAAATTTTGAATAAAGCAAGTATATATTTAAAAAAGGACTTTTAATAAAGCGTGGAAATGAAGTCTAACTCTATATATGAACTATTCAGTGTGAATATTATTTATTGTGGAGTTCAACCAGCTAAACGCCTGTCGATCAAACTAAACTATTATTAACTTATACATTATTCTGAGTAAATAAACTTACTGTTAAGTTATTTAATGCTTTTGTGTGTATTTAACTTAAAGTATAATTAATAAGTGTACAGATGCTTAGCTTATAGTCTCACTCTCTTACCTACATGTGGTGCAGTCTCCATTATCTGTATAAGAATTTTGTATATAGATATAGATGCTTGCAGGTGAAGAGTCCATCACAGTAAATGTTATTTGGGACAGTTACTACAAACTGGAAATATTAATTATTAACTGGAATGTATATACTACTGAAAAGCAGAACAGTGTGATAATACCTTTTATTGTGAATGACCTGAAACAATGGCAGATATATGTCAATCATGTGGAAAATATATAACAATGAATGCTATTATTGAAGACAAGCTGAAAGTTGCCATCCTATTATAAATGTCAGGACAAGATGGCCTGCAATTGGAAAATGATTTATGTGATCTGAAGTCACTTGAAGAAATTGTTCAGAAAATGAAGTGCCCATTTTATGCTAATAGCATCCAAATTAAAAAGTAACAGTATATAGGTGTTAAATGTGTCACTATAATACTATTAAAAACACTATTGATAATTAACAGTCCTAACATTAAGAAAAAACTCCAATAAATTTAAATTAGATCTTGTTAATTGTTCAAAAATATTGGCAGATTCTGAAGATGGTTAAAGTTTAAATGAGATCAATAAAAAGATACTTGACACTCTACTAACAGCTACAAAAAAGATAGCTGCAACATAAAGGCAGTAAGGAAACAAGACAATGTATGAAGAAAAGAAGGAATATTAAAATATTTACAAGTAGACTTTATAATGATGCAATAAAAAATTAATTGGTATAAAAATATAGCTGTGTTTGGCATAGAAAGCTATAGAAAGTAATAAAGGTACACCCGGGTTTCCTTTTATATGGATTTTTTAATGCAATTTTGAAGTTATGCAATTAATGTTTTTTCTTAACACCTTTGTATGCATTTTTCTTGTATGCAATAAAAAAGTACTAGATCAGAAGTTGAGCTCCAATAATGTGCTGTTATTTTAAATATTCTAAATTTTGCGCACTCACATGTCATATTTAAAATAATAGCACATTATCGGAGTTCGACTTTCATCTAAAAATTTCAATATTTTCAGCACTTTATAATAGTACTGTAATAGATTTTATGCAATAAAAAAGTTCATAATTCACTTAAAATCAGGATTTCTCCATTTTATATACACACATTAAAGTTTACAAGATTATAATGTAAATCTGTTCAAACGTTATAGATGCCTATATATATATGTTGATGTTTTTGCATTTCAAATTACATTCTATTTTTGTTTTTTTAAAAAAGAATACATAATCAAGTAATCATTTAGTGTCTGCAAGTTTATTTTTAAAAGGTGAGTAACAATGGTGGGCACAATTAAATTTGACAATTAAAAATTAAAATCTGATTTTTAATTATAATTAACAATTTAAAAATTACATAACGTGATCAGAAATTAATGTGATGTGAAACAATGAAAATTGATTTTTAAACGGAATTGAAAATTAAAAAATTAAAGACAAAAATAAGAATTTAATTTTTAATTGTTAGTTTTAATTAAATTTTGCCCAATAGTGGTGAGTAGATTTCTTTTTATTATCATAAGTCTAAGTTCTTATTTTTATTTTAAACTTTTAGTTTACCCTAATGGAGAGGAAAAAACACCCAAGAAAATGAATTTCTTTGGAAACAAAAATTTAAATTTTAGATCACTTAGTAAAATGGGAAGAATCAACAGCCATTGGAAAACATTTTAGCTTGGACAAATCCACTATAAAGACCAATTTAAAATCATGAAGTTGGTGCTAGTTGTATTTCCTCTTGTAAAGAATCTGTTATCTTATTAGTTTCACAAATAAACTTACATATCTTCAAATAGTGTGATAATAATTAAAATATTGTACTTGTATGAAAAAATGTAAAATACTGTAAATTGTGCATAAAAATACATTGTTTTGAATAAAATTAAATACTGTAGTTAATAAAAAAAAGTAAAAATGTTTGTCTTGTATCAATTTTTTTCACATTCGAAATTTTTTATTGGTCATATTTTATTTCCTTTTTTTTATGCGAATTTTAGAGTAATTTTATGTTGTTGCTTTACTTTTATGCAATTTTCGAAAATTACAGTATGTATCCCCCATTTTTCAATGTAAGTTAAGTCTATTTTTGGGCGATTTCTTTTGTGCACATTTTCTGAGGAACCTATCTACCACATAAAATGAGACCCAGGATTATATAACAATATCTTGATATTGAAAAAAAAAAGATTTTTTGTATATGAAATCCCTATTTGGTTCTGTTGTCTGATTGGTAAATGTTTAAATGCTGATGTTGTGTCAAATTCACAACTAGTATGTTTACGCAAAGTAAGTAATTCCACCATTAAACAAAGAACACTGGGGAAAAATCAGTACAAATGCTTTTAACTATGAGATATAGTATATATTGCATGGTAAAGGTTCCTAGACAGCTGCAAAAACTGTCGCAAACACTGATTTGTAATTTGACATTAAGGCACTCTTTTCTTTCATGGTCTACCAATTCTCTAATATAATTCAGATGAATGACATACTTAATAATGTTTAATATTAAAAAAAAAAAACATATTTATAAAGATATTTTTAAAGCAACCAAATAAAAAAATATTACAAATATTATATTTAATAAAAAAGGACAAAAATAATAATATGTATCACATAATAATAAAGGTAGTCCTCTTTATATTGTGAATCAAAATGCAATATTGAAAAATGAATAAAAATCAACCACTTTTACATAATGTATTTGATTTGCATATAATTATATTAAATGGATTTCAATGACTTTAGAAAGCCATTGGTTGGTTAAGGAATGACCAATAATGTAAAATAGTCATAGGAACAAAATAATTAAAAGAATAACCACTTATATATATATGGTTTACATATAATTATATTGATCTTTCAATTTCCACTCTTTTCTATTGTTTCACCTGGTGAGAGTTTTTGAAAATGCTTGACCTTTCAAACTTTTGTATAAAGTCATTATTTTATACTAAAGCTCAATACATTGGACTTGATTTTTTTTAAATTTCATTTTATAAATAAATAGTATTTTAATGTTACATTTGTCTTTCTAAATACTTAAAAACTGACTTGTAAATAAAGACAATATACCAGAAACCTCATCAACATAGTTAGTGAAGGAATCTTTTAGAATATGTACAAATTCTTTTTCATTTTAACATTTTTTAAAAATGTGAATGAATGAAGGCAGATTTGTGATAAATCTATCAAATTCTGCTTTAACATCATATTTACTTTATAATTATTAAAATATTTGAAAATTTCTAATGGCTTACCAATTTTGTCATGTGATTAGTGATGAGTTTCACATGAAGCATTGTTAATAAGGAAGGAATGTCTTAAAATTGTTCTTTTGAGAACAATAAAGTCAATTGATATTTTCTGACAGTCCATAAGATGCTGATCTCTTCCATTTTTTTCAATTTAAAAATCAATAAAAACAGTATGAGAGAATCTGATATTTAAAAAAACCTATATTAATAGAATTGAGACTAGGAGATATAAAGTTCTGAAGAAGATTGCTGGGGCAATCAAAACTGTAAACTGTAAAAAAGAATGATAAATAAAGCATTGTGTAACAGTAGTAATGTGAATGGACAATTTAGTATTATATGGTATATTAATATGACTTATAATAATGGTAAAACAGTAAAATTTATTTTAAAACATTGAACTACCACACTTTTTTGAGGGGTAATACCAAACATTTTTAAATGAAATGACTGATAGATTTAATAGATTCCAGTAATGTTAGAAAGCCATTGGATAGTTAAGAAATGACAAAATGAATATAAAATAGTTACTATAGAGAATTTCATTTTTTTAAGAATTGTGAAATATACAGTATAACCAGTGAAAAGGTAACTGATGCTCTCTCCTAGCTTCTTGGAACACCATCTTTGAATCATGCACATTATGGCTGAGTGGATTAATTTAATTATGCACCACAAAAATTTTATGGTGTTGGCATCTCTGCATCAGGAATTACAACATGAAATGTGACAATACATTTTGTCCTTTATGTTAAGTGCTAAAATTAAATTTTGTTTAAACCAGACAAAATTATTAATAAAATGTTTGAAATGATTCAATCTATATATGATAGTGAAGCTATGAGTTTCAAAAATGTTTTCAAGTAGTTTGAAAAATTTCTTAATGGCAGGGAGAGCATTGAAGATAATCTACAAAGATACAAAACATTTCATAGCATAAGACATAATCTACACCTGCTAATACCTTAAAATGTTAGTAGTAAATAGGTAAACTATCACTCAAGAAAATGTGTTGATTTAGGGATGGTGTTGTGGAAAGCTTGGAAAGAGAGCACCAATTATCTCTTCATGCAGACACATATGTATATAATATTTTTCAATTGCTTCAATATTGAAATTATTGTTTAAGTTTGAAGCCTAAGTAAATTTATAGTTATAGTTGTTTTTAGTAATTTCTATACAACCTCACATTCTTTCCCAATCATATGAATAAAGGAAGATTAACCTTTTAACTGAGAGTTACGGAGCGCTCGTTTTTTGAAAAATTTTTTTATGGAGTGTGTGGTTTAATTTTTGCTTTTGGGATTTGGGAATTTTTTTTTGTTGGAATAAAAACGGAAAAAAAGAAAATTAATGATACACAGTATATATTTCATGCTGAACCAGCATCCATAAGCTGGGCCAGGTCATCATCTTATGTATATCTTTATCATATATTCAGTATTTGTCAATAGTAAATCATATTTTGATTTACAAATAGTAAAATTACACCCACTCATAACTTTGGCACTATCTATCTAGATAAATACAGTAATGATTATATATCTTTTCATTTCACACTCATAGTATATATTGTTACACTTCTGTTATGTATCACACAATAACATAGTGTGTGTGCACAAATATATAAAGTTGAAAGGAAAAAAACACAGACAAAAATTTTATAGATATTTTTCTACATTTCCTTGAAATGTTAATAATTTTGGATTTAAAATATAATTTTATTATAAATGAAGCAAATTAAGGAGGTCTAAATAAATATTAATATTGTACTCTGATTTTGAAATTAAAAACAAGCATATTAAACTGATTATTATAAACATTTCTATTAGTCCAGAAAGTAGCTTTTAAGTAAAAGTGATTGAAAAGTTTAAAAAGAAAAAAAAACAATTTTTTAATTAAAAACAGTTTTAATTAGTGTTTTTGTCACCTCAGCTGACTATATAAAAGAGTTGATAAAAATAATAGTTTAGTTGGCTGGTAGTTTTTTGTAAGAGTTTGCCTAATAAAATTTTTTGAGAAGCAGTTGGCTAATAGTAATTTTTTGAATAATTTTGGCTAATAATATTTTGAGAAGAGTTGGAAGAGTAGTAGAGTTGGTTTCCAGAGTTATACAGATAACTGCCATGGATCAGAGTTATCTGAAGTCAAAACAAAAGGAAACAGCTGCTGCTAGGTTCACTATGTTGAAGTTTTGATTCATAAAGACTGATCCAGCTTTTTATATTCATTAGCCTGCACAAATGTGGACAAGACAGCTTGAAGTTGTAAAGCCTATGTGGAACCAAATCAATGTCAATATGTATTTAATTATACCTTCCTGATGATGACAATCCTGGAGTGGTCCCCATCAAGAGAAACCATCTATTGATGAAGAAGTCATTATATATATACTGCTTTATCTAGATGAAAAGAACCACAGATAAACATATCACATCATATTTATATGAAGTGAGTTGTTTTAAATAATTCATTTTAAAAAAATGACATTTTAAAAATGATAGACATATATAGAACAATATTATTTTAAGTCTTTTAAATAATTCATTTTTAAAAAATGACATTTTAAAAGTGATAGACATATATAGAACAATATTATTTTAAGTCTTTTAAACTCTATATTTTTAAATTTTTAAATGTTATAATTAAGAGCAACCTGTAATAATCCTATATATATATACAAATAATGATATTTTAAATTGTATTTTAGAAAGAAAAAAAAGAATGTTTAATTAGTTAATCTTAAACTGTCAGAAAAAAAAGTTGACAGTATATTTTTTTTTAAAAGAAATAAGAAAACTATACTCAGCAAAATAAAACTTACTTTAAAAATAATGAATAAAATTTATATACTTTCAACAAAAAATTTAATTGTGAAAATGTACATTTTAATAACTTTATTATTTTGGTCAGTCAAAATATATGATATAAACCCAACATGTTAATTATGTGTTTTAAAAATTAATGTCCTTTATTACTTTGGTAAATTCAAATACGATAGACGACTTTCATTTATACATTAAATCAATTATTGTACCACATATGTGCACAGGTTATGTATATATATATGTTTTAAGTAAACCTATTGTACCACATATGTGCACAGGTTATGTATATATATATGTTTTAAGTAAACCTACCATAATGCATTATATATATCACTAAAATGTGATAACTTTAAATTTTAATCATTTATTATATTTTATATAATGACTGAAATATAAATCAATTGCACTGCACATCTATATGCAAATATCAATGTGTTTCAGACATATACACATTTTAATTATTTTATTATTTTATGACAATTCAAATAAGCTTAGAAGTTATTAAGCTACATGTCTATGTGCTGATTGATTTTAAGTAAACCTATTGAAACATATATGTAAACCACCATATAGTAACTTGAATTTTATTGATCATGTAAATCACAATATAATAAATTGAATTTTGTTTTTATGTTAATTAACACTTTATGTAAATTTTAATCATCTTTTATTATTAAATGTCAATTCTAATATGTTAATTTTTAAATTATAATGCATGTCTTGTAAGGAAACCCATTAAGAAATATTGTAAAATCAATGTAATAATTTGAATTTTGTATAGTAGTCAAAATCAGAAGCCTTATATTTGCATAGCCATATTCTACAGACTTTAACTTCATTTATTTTTTTATTATTAATATACTTGTATTAATTGTTAAAATTATTCCAGTGAACTTAATTCTAAATGGTTTTTAGATTATATTAGCATCATCTCTTGATCACAATAACAGCAATAGAGATTATGTTCTCTGAGCTAGATTTATGCATAATGATCAGATATATAGACGGTGATTATATTAATGTTATTGGGCATCCAGTGATGATTATATTACCATCAATCATCATTATTATCCTTTTTGGTTCAAGGAGAATATTCTTTAAAACCCATGCACTACATTTTATTTAATTTAATATTTATCAGAATTTACGTTTATAATTATGCCAGTACATTAATCATATTAAGTGTTTAGAGCATTGATGAGCAGAATATTTTAATAACTCAGCATTATTGTTTTTATTATTATATATCCAGATGAATTAGCACTTATGATAGTGCATCCAAATTAATGGTTAAATAATTGCTCCAAGATGACAAAGGCTAAATATTTGGCCTGATCTACAATAGACCATTTCAAATCCAGTCACAAGATTGACTGTTTTATTTTGGTTGTTGATTATTCATGATGATGAATGGTTATTTTGAGTATTACTTACTTTTTACTTATTGATAACATTGGTGAAACTATATGTATGCTTTTTGTTATTCTAAGGAGTTAGCTGGGCTGATCTCTCAGAGATCTCAAGCTTTATAATATATATTTCTTATATATTTTTGGATATTATTTATACTTTAAGAATATTTTACTTTAATATTATTTGAAATATCTTGTTAACTTGGGGTTGAAGATGATTTTCCATCACCCAAAGTATGACATCACATTTATTATTCATCCCATTATAATATATATATATATATATATATATATTAAATAGTACATTACACTATTTCAAAAAAGAAAATGCATATATTAAATTAAAACTGTCAATTATTCATCAGATATAAGTCTTAGATATTTTTTCCTTTGTTATAATGTGTCATTACAAAATAATAAATCATAAAATGTATATTTTATGACAGAAAGTTGGTTATAATAGAAGACTAAAAAGCACATAAAATTCAATATTTTACATTGAAATAAATATCATAAATTGATTTGTAAAAACAAAAACAACATTGTTGGAAAAAAATATGTTGTAATTCCTACTCACTACTTTGATTTTGTTAAAATTATTTATTTATGCATGTTTATGTAAGCATAATTTTTTTGCAAATAATAAGTGTAATCCTGAAGGTTTGTGATGATGGTATTTTAGTTGCACTGATATGTTAAACTATTTCCATCACCTAATATTAAGTAATGTTTTAAGATATAAAATTTGAGTTTTATTTTACATGTATTTCAGTGAATAATGATTAAATTGTTCACATCTATATATTTTAAAAGATTTCTGGATGTATTGTTTTTGTTTTTGTACAATGAATCGAGTTCACTATATGCAAATTCACACACACACGTACATATATAAAATATAAGGAATTTCAACACAGAATTTTAAGCCCATTTCAGCTATTCACTCTATCTCACAATCAATACACATGGCCATGCACATGTGAAATAGATAAATTATCTATAATATATATATATATATATTTTATGCTGAACCAGCACTCATCAGTTGGCCCAGATCATCATCTCCCACACACACACATATATAATCAGTATTTGATTTATAATGAGATCGAAAATTTTCACACTTTAATGGAAACACTTAAATCTATTTCACCTTCCAACTCTTTAGCCAACCATGGACCATTGAAAATCTGATGATAAAATGCCTAAATCTCTTATTAATGTCAATGCCCATGTTGACCTGACGTTACTCTGACCCCTAATTTATAGGACTTTGTCCATTTAAATACACAAAATAGGGGTGGATAGGATACAGACTGTATTTGTAATATTTTAAATGGGGGATATTTTACATACCTGTGGTCTTGCTGTAATATAGGGAATTGAATGAGACTGTCAAGCTTTCTTTTCTATCTCATACAACTAATGCACATGGCCATACACATGTGAAAAAGATAAATTATCTTCAATATATGTATTCTATTCTGAACCAACACACATCAGTTGGTCCAGATCATTATATTCCACACATATATTTAATCAGTGCTCAGTTTCTAGGTTTATAAATGGGCTAGGTCCTATACATGAGAGGTCAGAGTGATCCAAGGTCAACATGGGCATGACAATAAAATTGGCATTAACAAGGGATTTGGGCACCATTATCAGATTTTCAATGGCATGTATGACTGAAGAGTTGGAAGGTGGAGTAAATTGAAGCCTGTCCATAAGTGTAAAAATTTTCTATCTTAATATAAACTGAACTCTGATTATAAATATGTGTGGGAAATGATAACTTGAACCAACCAATAATGCTGGTCCAGCATGAAAGACATATTGGAGATCATTTATCTTTTTTATATGTAGGCAGCCATGTGTACCAGTTGCATAAGACAGAGTGAATGGCTGAAAGAAGCTTAAAAGTCTATGTTCAAATACCCTATATTGCAGGTAGACTCCAAGTATGTAAAATATACTTATATTTCGAACAGTATATATATTGTGATCTTTGACTTTGCTTAGATATCTAGTGTTTCATTATTGTATTTAACTAGAAAAAAATTTCTAAGAAATATTTAAAAGCATGGACAAGCATAAATAGTCAATGATTAAAGTGTTTCTGTCATGAATAATTAAGTTTTAATTGATTGCTTTGTTAAAATATTTTAAATTTATAATTAAAGCATATGTTAATAAGTTAAATCTAAAGTGTAGCTAATCATATTGAAGTATAGATTATTAATGCAAGTTAGAATAACTAGAATAGTGCCTAAATTAGCTAATACTGATTAAATTAATTACATGTTAAAATCTTAGGGACTAGCTATTATAATTCTAATAGAATATTTTATTTAAAATAATTCATAAAAGTAATCTATCAATTTGTTAAATAGTAGTATTACCCCAGTTGCATAATTATTGCAAAAAAGAAACATATTATCTACGATTTTGCATCATCTCTCAGCCATTTGTGGTCACATATTCTTTATTTTACACTTATTTTATAGTAAATTCATGCTTAATCTATATTTAAAATTTTAATTCCAAAAATCCAGATTTGGCAATGTTTTTGAAAAAAGAATTGATTTTTCTTTGCTGTCTATTGTCATATGGTCCAACCTCTTTTACCTTATAAGGTGCCACAAAGCACTGATTGTCAACTTCAGCCATTGTTCACTAGGTGTTCCTATCAAAGTCTGAAATCAAACCAAAATGTTTTATGCTTTTATAATACTTTTGGACTTAAATAAATATATTTCCCATAATTTTTTACTTTCATAATTAAGTTTTTACATTACTTTACATAAATATAAAATTTTTTTAAAAAAAAAATTAATTTTTGCAAGGAAAATAATCAAGACAAGTGAATAGCTCTTGACCGCTATTCAAGAGGAAGTGAATAATACTTGCTATATGCAAGTCAATGACATTCAGTGACAACTAGTAAAATGCAACTATTTTTCATAAATATTGATGTATTTTATAATTATTTTTTACATTATGTTGACTAATAATGTGTCTAGATTTACATTTTTATTTAAAATATTTAATTTTAGACAAAGAAACAGAATGAATAATCAGCATTCATAATTTCTAAGAAATGAGAAATCAATGGCAATTTCAAATTATAATTGTTTCAAATAAAATTATTTTGTTTTACTGCGGGCTATTTTTCATATGTTTTTTTATGTTTTTCTTCAGGTATTAAAGTTATTTTAAATTTTTCATTACATTTAAACAATTTCAATGTAAAATAATTCAATTTTTAGAAGCTAAATTAAAACAATTCTGATTATTGTACAATATTTGTTAATAGAAACAGGTTAGAACTGTATTTGACAAAATTCACTCAACATTTTACTCAATCTGGCCAATAAAAAAAATTGTCAACCAAAGGGTTTTAAAATTGAGTTAAGAATTTAAAATTAACTAGATAATCAGTTTATTGCTAGTTAAGAAACTTTAAATTTGATAGTTAAAAAATAGGGAATGATTTCTAAATGTATGAGTGAGTGTGCTTGCAATAATAATTTTAAACATTATTTGTGAATGGAAATATTTCTTTAGTTTGTAATATTTAATATTTAGAGTATTTCATTTCATTAAAAATTTTAAATAACGATTTGATGAACCTCTAAAATTATTCTTCAGATAATTTAAAATAGTTTAAAGAAGTATAGAAATAAGTAATATTTATTTGCATTTTATTACTATTATTTTTTATTTAACAATATATTTTGGTATTTGTGAAAATTTCTAAATTGTCACATGATCGTCTGGAGATTTTATGACTAATTAGTGTTAGACTATAATAAAAACCAATCAATGGTTATTTTAAGAATAGAGAAATCAATAGAAAATAAAGTTTCCTATTAATCATAATGATTAACATTAGCAAGTTATATAAGAATGCACACACACACATGTTTAGGGGCAAGTATATTTGGAGAAATGTACTAAGACCGTGCATGAAAAAGGACAGCGGCAGCAAAAAGGAAAGAAGCAGACTGAAGAGAAGTTTATATCTCCACCATCCAGAAGAATTGCAGATGAAATGAAACTTTGAAAAGCCAAAAGTAAAGTCTAAATTTTAATAATTTTTTTTTTTTTAAGTAAAAATGTGTACGTAAATTTATATCAGGCATTGATTCTCATCCAAAATTAGTCAGGGAATCTAAATCAAATGTTAAAGAAATAATTTTTGTCAATTAATGGTATATCGAAGATGAATACTTTGTTTTCTGGACCCAAAGTATTGCAAATATTACATTTAAATTATCCCAATTAATTAAAAACATTATTTATTATGAACTGTTTAAAATTTTCATTTGGAAGCAGACGGATTGGAAGTTTATATTAGTATAAACTACCAAATTTTCATCTTCTGCATAATTTGTTATGTAATACAATGTCTCAGAAACTTTTAAAATGTTTATTGTCTTCTGTTTTAGAGAAAATTCTTTAAAGAAAAAACTGTTGTAGTAAACGCTAATGATTTTATTATCGTACTAATTAAGAAAATGTTATTGTATTGATTAAAAGGGAAAATTTGACGACAAAGTTATTGAGACTTCCATTTATAAATTAATATCCCTAATTTTGGAGAATTATTAATATAGAATTATGTCTTTGATAGAATGTCAAGTAATTATCAAAATATTGTTATTTTATGAGACAACGGGTATGTAATAGTTACTTTAAATTCACTCGAATTTAGAGAAAGAAGTTTAATCATACCACTATGAGAAAATATTTGAATACACTATATTATATGTCTTTGCATCATTTTAATATATTAATGCAACCAATAGTTTCTTCACATGAAGCATTTACATATAATATGGTATATTCAAGTATTATCCCATAGCAGTATGCTTAAACTTCCTTCTTTAAATTCGAGCCTATTTAATGTAATTGTTACATACCATTATCTCATAAAATAACAGTCTTTGTTAATTACATTCTATCGAAGACATAATTCTATATTAATAATTCGCTAAAATAAGGGATATTAATTTATAAATGGAAATCTCAATGACATTTTCCCTTTTAATCATTAAGATAACAATCCTTTGATTACTAAGATAATAAAATCATTAGCGTTCACAACAGTTTTTTCTTTCATGAATATTTAGTTCTTTAAAGAATTTTCTCTGAGACAGAAGATAATAAACATTTTAAAAGTTTCTGAGGCATTGTATTACCTAACAAGTTATAGCAGAAGATGAAAATTATGATAGTTTACACTAATATAAACTTCCAATCCGTCTGCTTCCAAATGAAAAATTTAAACAGTTCATAATAAATAATGTTTTTAATTAATTGGCATAATTTAAATGTAATATTTGCAATACTTTGGGTCCAGAAAACAAAGTAATCATGTTCTATATACCATTAATTGACAAAAATGTCTTTGTTGAAATTTGATTTAGATTCGCTGATTAATTTTGGATGAGAGTCAATGCCTGATATAAATTTATGTACACATTTTTACTTTAAAAAAAAACTTATTAGAATTTAGACTTTATTTTTGGCTTTACAAAGTGTCACTTTGTCTGCAATTCTTCTGGATGGTGGGGTTATAAACTTTCTCTTCAGTCTTCTTCTTTCCTTTTTGCTGCCACTCTCCTTTTTTATGCACTTCTTAATACATTTCTCCAAATACACTTCCCCCTAAACACGTATGTGGGCATCCTTATATAATCCGCTAATGTCAATCATTATGATTAATAATAAATCTCATTTTCTGTTGATTTCTCTACCTTTAAAATAACCATTGAATAGTTTTTATTATAGCCTGACACTAATTAGTCATAAAATCCCCAGACGATTATGTGACAATTTAGAAATTTTCACAAATACCAAGATATACTGTTAAATAAATAATATTAATAATAAAATGCAAATAAATATTATTTACTTCTATACTTCTTTAAACTATTTGAAATTATCTAAATGAATAATTTTAGAGGTTCATCAAATCGTTACTTAAAATTTTTAATCAAATAAAATACTCTAAATATTAAATATTACAAACTAAAGAAATATTTCCATTTACAAATAATGTTTAAAATTATTATTGCAAGCACACTCACTCACACATTTAGAAATCATTCTCTACTTTTTAACCATCAAATTTAAAGTTTCTTAACTAGCAATAAACTGATTAATTAGTTAATTTTAAATTCTTGACTCAATTTTAACCCTTTGGTTAACAAATTTTCTTATTGGCCAGATTGAGTAAAAAGTGGAGTGATTTTATTCCTCAAATACAGTTGTAACCCGTTTCTATTCACTAATATATTATTGTACAATAATCGGAATTGTTTTAACTTAGCTTCTAAAAATTGAATTATTTTACATTCAAGATGTTTAAATGTAATGAAAACTTTAATAACTGAAGAAAATTGTAAGAAAAACATAAAAAAATAGCTTGCAGTAAAACAAAATAATTTTATTTGAAACAATTATAATTTGAAATTGCCATTGATTTCTCATTTCTTAGAAATTATAAATGCTGATTATTCATTCTGTTGCCTTTTCTTTGTCTAAAATTAAATATTTTAAATAAATATCTAAATCTAGACACATTATTAGTCAATATAATGTAAAAAATAATCATAAAATACATCAATATTTATAAAAAAATAGTTGCATTTTTCTAGTTGTCACCAAATGTCATTGACTTTCATATAGCAATTAAATGTTATTCACTTGCTCTTGAATAGCGGTCAAGCCTCATTCACTTGTCTTGATTATTTTCCTTGTAAAATTTAAAATTTTTCAAATAAAAGTTTATATTTATGTAAATTAATGTAAAATCTTAATTATGAATGTTAAAAATTATGGAAAATATACTTATTTAAATCTAAAATCTATTATGAAAGCATAAAACATTTTGGTTTGATTAGTGACTTTGACAGTTAGAAATGGATGGAGAACAATGGCTGAAGTTGATAGTCAGTGCTTTGTGGCATCTTATAAGGTAAAAGAGGCTGGACCATATGGCAATAGACAGCAAAGAAAAATCGATTTTTTTTTTACAAAAACACTGCCAAATGTGGATTTTTGGAATTAAAATTTTAAACATAAAGCTACAAATTTACTATAAAATAAGTATAAAATAAGGAATATGTGACCAAAAGTGGCTCAGAGATGGTGCAAAACCATAGATGTTATGTTTTTTTTTGTAATAATTAGGCAACTGGGGTAATACTATTATTTAACAATTTTTTTTTACGAATTATTTTAAATAAAAGATTCTATTAGAATTATAATAGCTAGTCCTTAAGATTTTAACATTTAATTAATTTAATCAGTATTAGCTAAATCAGGCACTATTCTAGTTATTCTAACTTGCATTAATAATCTATACTTCAATATGATTAGCTACACTTTAGATTTAACTTATTAACATATGCTTTAATTATAAATTTAAAATATTTTAGCAAAGCAATCAATTAAAACTTAATATTATATATTTATGACAGAAACACTTTAATCATTGACTATTTATGCCTGTTTATACTTAGATAAGTTATAGATACAATTGACTTAATAATTTTTTTTTAGAATTTTTTTATTCTAGTTAAATACAATAATGAAACACTAGCTTTCTTGGCAAAACCAAAGGTCACAATATATATATATATATATATATATATATATATATATATATATATATATACACACACACACTTACAAATAGACAAGTCTAAATATGTTACTAAGATAATTTACTGGCAAGATTTCTGAAAAATCATTTAAATAAACTTACAAACAAGATTTATTTTTTGTTACATCAGTGCTGATTATCTGAATTCATATCATATATTGCCACTGGTATAACAAAAGGTGAGTGTTATTTTCAAATTCATTTAAATGATTCTTCAGTAATCTTGTTTGGGAATTATCTTATTAACATATTTGGACTTGTTTGATTCAACTATGGGTCTACAGTTTTAGCATTACAGATTTGATAAGTGGTAAAAATTATTTATTTTCTCATTAAAATCTTTAGAAAATATATCATAACAGCCAAACTAAGTTACAACATTCCTTATCTGCTCAATTAGATAAAATGTCAATAATAACCAAAAGGCCGAGCTCATTCTACCCAAAAAAACTATGCATAGTTATCTACTACTGAATGCACAAAACTTACCGGTAAGTTATACTTCATTACTCCTGATTGTGACCAAATTAAACATTTTCAAACAATTTCTAAAAGTATGTTTAAACAATCCCGATAGAGACATTAATTTTCTTGTACAAGAGACATCCATTTTTTTAAGGAAATTTCTAGAAGAAATTTAGATATGAACAGTAATTGTAAAATTGTTTTTTTTTATTAATTGATTCACGTCTGAAATGTGTTCTCTCTAATTTACTCGATAAGTAATTTATTTCATATATTTTTTTTTATCTATTAGAATAAAAATATTTCTAATACCAATTTTCATTTGTGCGTTATTAATAATAGTTATTATTTTTTATTATTAAATCTATTAGTAGTTTAATAAGATTTAAAAATGTAATTTACCTTTGCCAATATGTTTGAATAAGCCCAGGAATAATAATCTTAAAAAAATTAATTCTCGTAATGGTATGATGTAATACCGATTAGTTTAAAAGTATTTTTTTTTATTTGTGAGATGTTATATGATGATTTCAGCGAATTCTTAGGAATTCTGGCGCCCAGATTAAATAAATTAAAAGCTGATTTCGTCGATAGCACAATTCTCAACAATTAATAGGCCGAGCTGATCAGGAAATATAGCTATGTTTTTAGAATAGAAATATAACTTTCTTCTTTTTTGACATAGCTTGATCAACTCACGTGCAGTTTATATTAGTGTGTAGAGGCCTAGCAAAACGAGAAACGTTACAATATATATATATAATATAATATAATATAATAATGAGCATGCTAATAGCTCTAACCATGCTTTATCGATAAATGTCACAAGAGAAAGCATTCCATTCAAAATTTCTATCTAGAAATATCCCCATCTCCAAATTGTTTCAAGCTATAGACTATCCTCAGTGAGGCACTAGGATATTTCAGACACTAAACCCAAAATACCAACTCAAAGCCAGCATTTTCAGACACCTGTATGTCTTCAAATCCAACAATCTAACTTAAATGGGTCTGAAAACTCTTCAGCTACACCATATATTAATAGCATTAGCAGGATAACATCACTTAAGACTTTAAAAATATGATATATGGTATGGCTGAAAAGTTTTCAGACCCATATGGCTGTTTAAGTTAAATAGGTAGATTTGAAGACATATAGGTATAGGAAAATTTCAGATTTTCTACTTAATAGTTTAGTATTAGATAAGTGCTGGGCTTTGAGTTGGTATTTTGGTTCTAGTGTCTGAAATATCCTAGCACCTCATTTAAAATAGCCAATAGCTTGAAACCGGTTTGGGAATGGGGGGGGGGGTTCTAGATAGAGATTTTGAATGCTTTCTCTTGTGATATTTATTGAAGAGATCTTCATCCTGTAGTGGAATGATAGTGGGTAAATGTGGGGATGATCTCTTATGATGATGAACATTCTTTCCTTTATAATTGTATTATACAAATTTCACAACACCACTTATTTTTTTCATACCATACGAATAAAGATATAATATAAATGATTCCCAAAATGCATTTCATGCTTAATTAGTTGGCCCAGGTTACCATCTTTTATATATATCCGTCTATTATATGTACAGTATTTATCAATAGTAACAATTATTACGTTTTGAATTACAAATGTCAAACTTACACCACCTACATCTTTAACATTAGCTATCAAGATAAATAAATACAGTAATGATTACTACTAATCATTATCGAAACTAGATATTATCCCTAGCCCAGATTTAAACTTTAAACCTCAGTTAAAGATTAATACATCTGTTTTTTTATTTAAAAATTCTTTTCTTTACTAAATTTAGAGTGATTAAAAATAATCGTGCTTGACATAAAGAATAGAATTTAGTAGGGGATTAAATTTATTACACTTGGAACTTTTAAAATTCAAATATGTGGTTCATTTTAACGAAGGTAGGTTAGTCCATATATGTGGTACTATATAATTTTTCACATTAATGCTAATATTTTTTTTAAAAAGGCTTTAAAAAGCTGTTATTTCCGTATGTTATTTTGGAAAAAGGTAATAAATATCATGTAGTAAGTCGCGCAGCTGGATTTCTGCAATCAACGAACAGTTTAAGAAAAGTGTAAAAAAAAAAAGACAATAAAATACTTTTTTCGCATTAAATTTATATCTTTATAAGTCTATAAAATCTTTTTTACAACATTTAAATCTAGATTATATACACACACGCGCGCGTACATATATATATATATTGACAAAAAAGTATTAAAAACCTTATAAATTAACAAACTTTTATATGCTAGTTTAGTATATATTACAGTTGTATATTTTATTTTTAAACAATATCTCTAATATTATGGCAACAATATTTTAGTTAAAAAGATCAAAATCATCAGGGGTTATCCACTGCCCACACTGGGGTGATTCTTTGCGCAAACTAGTTGATGAAAATTCTTATTTATTTTAAAAGAATATTTATATTATATGACTGAATACTTTAATCTCCAGTAACTTTTCAAAAAATCTTTGCTTAACCTTTGACTTGAATAGCGCATATTAAATAATTGTCAATGCATACCTGCTTTACTAATCTATCAAAACCATTAATATATCTAATAATTTCATATACACTGAAACATATACATGTAAACTAAATCTTAAAAACGCAATCTATTAAATCTTTGCTAACAATAATATAATTTAAAAGGTTAACGGAAATGTCAATTACAAGTGTCCGAATGCTAAATCAGCAATAAGGAAATAAAATCAAATCGCAGTTTCTAACACTAATGTTAATACATTGTACAGGCTTAAACTTACATTTATATATGTAATATATGCGGGATTCGAACTCAGACTTTCACACGACCCACTACTCTCAGTGCTATCTCATATTGCTGACCCACCCGATCACACACATGTTGAAAAGATAAATAATCACCAACTGATGATTGCTGGTTTAGCATGAAATACGTATATTGGTGGTTATTTATCTTTTCAACATGTGTGTGATCAGGTGGGTCAGCAATATGAGATGGCACTGAGAGTAGTGTGGGTCGTGTGAAAGTCTGAGTTCGAATAACACTAATGTTATAAAATTTTCTATAGAAAAAAGACAGCAGCTATAATTTTATGACCCCTTTTTTTGAACAAAAAATTTCTGAGCAAGAAACTATTTTTTTAAGTTCTGTTGATATTAATTAAATATAATGTAGGAATTATAGTTTTTTGTCAAAATATCTCCTCACTAAATTCGACTTTTTATCATAGTCAAAAACGACAATAGTAATTTTCTCAATACTAGTTAGTAATCTTAAATTATACAAGTAATATTAAATTGTATCTTCAAAATAATGGGACTCAAAATGCTACTAATGTAACCCAAATTACCAGCAAAATAAAGAAATAATGATATCTATTATCAAATTGAGAATGAATTTTAAGACTTAAGAAGAAAAAAAATGCGTGAGAGAATAGAAATATCTCAGAGTAGTACAAGGATTTTACAAAAGACCATTCATAATTGCATTGAAACCAAAATGACTTCTATTATTTATTATTATTAGCAGACCCAAGATATTTACTTTTGCCTGGCCACAAAAAATTACTATTCCTAATGTTAAATAAGTACGACATTTTATTACTGGAAATAGTGCAGAATGATATATAAATGTAAAAGTGAAGAAACTTCTGCAATATACAATCAAGACATTATTTGTAACATCTTTTATAAGTACTTTAAAACCCATTTATGTGAAGAACATTTAAAACCCATTTATGTGAAGAACTTTAAATTAAATAATTATAATTTAATAAATACAGCGTTATTTTAACTATTACATATAATCTCTGGTATTAACCACCGAAACAACGCTGGCAAAAATATTTCAGCCTTCCCACGGGATAATGAGGGCTCAGAAATGCTTTTCAATAGTGTTTGGTTCCATTAAACAAGATTAGAAATTATGTATAATAGTTAAAGTAATACCGTTTTTATTATATATATTCAGGAGCAGTTGAAATTTTCTAATGTCATCCATAATAAATTAAACGTCTTGCCTCTCTGTGTCTTATCAGCCATCAGTTTTTTATAGACATTCTTTATAATGACTATCTTATTATCAGAAGCCGTATAAACTTTTTTTATATTAATAAAAAATAAAAACTATTTAGGTATCATTACATCTACAATATATTTTCCGTGGGGAAACAAGTTTGTTCAGTTAAAAAAAAAAAACTGCGCAGAAGTCAAGTAAAAAGCTTTGTATTATCTAGGAAATAGTTCCGTTTTTTTATTGATTTTTTGTTTTAAAATTTATCTTCTATACTTTAACATTTTTTATATATGTATATAATTTAAGCACTTCTGTATTAAATATTTTTGTTTATATATAGCGGTAGATTAAAAATAAGACATTAAATATATCAAAATTCATAATTATGTGTAAATACAAAGTTTTTGTTTGAAAATACTATGACTTCAGCTAATATCATTCATCTGACTGGATGCTTTGTATTCGACTACAAAATATAATTTACTTCGTCTGTCAAAACTACTAAAGCAATTTAAACTTGTTCCCATGGGTTTAATTATCTGCGTTTGACAGTTAGAGTAAGAAAATAATTGCAGATGATTTTTTATGATTACCAATCTTACTTATACAATGATTAAAAACACAAGGTTGTGATCACAAACACGCTAACGTAAACAGATATGTTTGTTTACGTTTTAAAACAATTTTAAAGATTTGCCAATAATCTATTTTAAAAATAAATCTTAGTGATTCATAATCAAAATTAAAAATAGGAATAGTCAAGCGTTGATGGCCTAGTGGTTAGCATAGCTGCCTTCCAAGCAGCTGGTCTGGGTTCGCTTCCGGTCAACGCATTTCACATATGAGAAAAAAAGAGTAGGAATACCTATTATCATTTTTAAATTTATTCTATAAAAACACAATAGTAAAATTTCTTCAATAGACTTATCATTAATCTTTAAATATTTTATTCTAAATATGCAACTAACAATTGATTCAAAAAGTCAGTCCTATCTTTAATTTTCAGCTGCTGATACACCAATGTGTGTATATGTATATATAATCTTAAATTAAACATATCGCTATGTATATATAAACAAAGGGAGTAAATCACCCATCCCTCAAGTTATGAATTAAAAGCACTCTAAATGTTAAACAAAGGATCAAGAATAGAATGAATCCACCTATTCTTAGAGCCCTGATGTTTATAAGTATATTTTTGTCAACATTGTTGGTAATTTGGAGTGAAATTAATTTATCAGCCAAATGGAATATGGCATTTAAGAATTGAGCTACTTTTAATTCAAAGTTGATATCCTGAATGTTTAATTATTACAATCAAGATGTTAAAGGTAAAGATTCTGTCTCCAGCCTTGTACAAATAAGTTCAATAACTTTTAAATGTCATATTCCATATGGCTGATAAATTAATTTCACTCTGAATTACCAAAAATGTTGACAAAGGTATAATTATAAACCTCAGAACTCCAAGAATAGGCGAATTCATCCTATTCTTGATTTTTTGCTCAGCATTTAAAATGCTTTTAATTCATAGCCTGAGGGAAGAGTGATTGATTTTCTTCATTTATATATATATATATAAGCATTTATTTTTATTCTCTCATAAATACTATATCTTGTGTTGGGAATGAAAGTATTCATTTATTATTAACACTCATAAAAAGTACATGCACAATAGCTTGAGAAGGCTGATCTTTAATATATATATATATATATATGTTACAACTGATAGTATTCCATCATTGGTTTTGATGCTAATAACTTTTTAGTCATAGAAACAGTCATCCTCAGAAAAGTTACTTCTTCTTTCACCCATCTTTTTTATTGATTATTTGATGATTTAAGTATAATGGAATAGATACCAGCATATATTTTTAGATTATGATATAAGATTATATTTTTCAAGAGGATGCCATCAATCAAATATCTGTAGTGAACTAATACCTCACTAAAAAAATAATAAATGTGTTCTTTTTACCTTGCTCAATATAAAAAAACTAGTCATTTATTACTTTACTCCCATCTATTGTAAGGTTAAATATTCAATAATGACCAGATGATAATGCATTTATTTCTGTCCATTTGTCATTTTTTTCCTTTATTAAGTAGGTTTGGTATTCAAAGCTGGCTAGCAAACAACTTTAGCTCCATTTTGCAATTCAAACTAAAAGCTTGAATTTTCAAAATACTTTAAGATTTTGAATCCAAGCTAATCTACTTGAACAATTCCATAAATTAGACTTCAATTCAATAATTATATATTCTAATTCAGGCATCTATATGTACAGGCTTGCTTTGTGTAGATCATTAATTCAATGAAAAAGTATTTATTCAATGTTCAGGTTTTAGAATAATTTGCTTTACAACTTATATCATTTTGTTAAAAGGTTTTACACCCATATTCAATTCAAATAGAAGTTTAGCCATTTGTTTCATGAAAAGTTAAGTTGCTAATTTTTATTTTCAAAAATTGATATGAAATATAAAAATAGAATTATAGAATTAATGGTTATTGTCGATTAGCCCCCACACACTACCTGATGTCGCTGTTGCTAGTCAAAAACCAATAGTTATAACATTACTGGACTGATTTACAATTTACTTTTTTTACACTACTACATGTCAGTGTGTAGCACTGGAATTTGCAGGGAGAGGGATCCGATGTCTTTGCCGAATCGAAGGATCGTCTGTCACATGTGAGACAATTTTTAAAACATTTATCCATCTCAGCATGTAGTGCTGGAATTGGAGGGAGGGGGATCTGATGGTTTTGATGATCTGAAGGATCGTCCGTCACAACATACACAACATTTTTAAAAACAAAATTATTTAATAAAATCTAATATTTCCTTTTTTCAATTAATGTCTGATCAAAAAAAAAAAAAAATTCAACACTATTTTAAAACAATTTACGAAACACAATTCGATTTGAAAATTCCCCTCTGATCAAGCCAAGCTTATGTTTTGAAAGTCTCATAGCAGTACCTGCACAAAATACATTTTATGCATGATATCTATATAATGCTGGAACATACAGTTTTAAAATTCGTTTAACCCTAAAAATGTGTACGGAAGTGCATTTTTTGTCTTACAATTAATACTATCTAAAACTATGTCAGGTCATATAAAAATAAGTACATCAAATGCACATGCAAAGACTTATGACAACTTGAATTCTACACACCCTCACATCATACTGTAGCAATCTGTAAAGTGTGTGATAGTACTGTGAAGCACAAAAGCTGCCTAGTGGCCAATATGAACAGAAACTGTTCTATAGGTCGCATGAGCAGTATATTTCTGTGGTTTTGCATAAAAACAGTGACATCAGGCAGTGTGCGGGGGATCAATGACAACTGTATTAATACATAACATTATTTGAAATCTATATAAAATATTTAAGATATCCCATAGCTATATTATTTCATTCACATTTCTTCTTTAAACAAAGAAAGCTCGAATTTTAGTAGTCAATGGACTGCTATAATTCAAACTTTCATTATTTAGGGGGGGATGTGGGTGAAATAATATAGCCATGGGGCATCTCAAATATCAAAAAAGAACTGTATATAAAATTAATTATAGAAAACATAGTATGATTCAATATGGTCATACAAGGAATCAATTAGATGAAAGAACAAAAAAACAATACAATTAATAGAAGATATGTATCTTATATATTCCATTTCTTAAAATGCATAAAATAGATTGTATAAAAAATATAAACCCTTTAAACTATACTGAAGAACTTAATAGAAGATTATATGAAACCAATTATATTAATTACAACAAAAAAACTGTATGAATATATATATAAAACAACAATTAATTTAACTTACCTATTATGAATTATTAATCAGAAAATGTTAAATAATTTCTTGGAAAAGATTAAGTTAAAAAAAGTAGAAGTATTCAGTCTTTGTTGTTGAACTGAGTATTTAAAATAAAAATTAGCCTAATAGTTGCTAATATAAATAACAGGATAATTAAAAAAA
This sequence comes from Epiperipatus broadwayi, assembly GCA_028023455.1. Taxonomy (NCBI): domain Eukaryota; kingdom Metazoa; phylum Onychophora; class Udeonychophora; order Euonychophora; family Peripatidae; genus Epiperipatus; species Epiperipatus broadwayi. Next base: position 1,839,837 of record JAQFVV010000057.1, on the reverse strand, counting down.
ATTATCCATGGAAATATTATTTATAAAACTAAATTTTAAAAAAAAAACTATCTTTTTTAACAATAATTTTTGTTCACTTATATATATATATCATTGTCCTGTAAAGAAATGTATTAGCAAAGATAATCTGAACTCTGCCCTCCCCCTCCCAATCTTATTCATGGTCACCAACTTGGAAAAAACAGAGAAAATATATTGCTGATTAATTTAAATGTGTACCAGTCTGCCATACAAATGTAACCACAGGACTGTCTGTCTTGAACTTGATTCATAAATTCCCCAACACCTGGCTACATTAAAACTCATCTATGCCTGCAAAGAATGTCCACCCTTATCATTATTTGTGAGTGAATATTTGAAGAAAGATTGTCAAAAAGAACAATTTTCCAGCTAAATAAATATATAAAGACAAGAGATATCACAGAATATGTCCATACTGATCTGTATTCTAAGATTAGAAGTATATTTAATATTAGGGTGACTATATACTATGGTAAGATAGTTTTATTAAAACTGCTTTTTTAAGGAAGACCTTCACACATTCGAATTTATTATAATCCATTTATTATATTTTATTTTTTTTGTATTAGTAATTAAGCTAATTTATTTCATGTTTATTTGTTGTATGTTTGTTATTTTTATTAATTTATTCCAAAATAATTGTAACGTTGGATGTGTGGGTTAGTTGTACACATTAAATAAGTTGTTTTTAATAATTTTATAAAAGTTAAGTTGTTAGCAACATATATCAAATCTCATATTTCATTTTAAATGCTCACAGTAGCACTTATAATTCTGTATCTAAAGAAAATTAGAGAAAATGCTTAATCATTACGAAAAAGTCAAATATGAGCAGGAATTGGGGGAATAGAGGTGGTTAAGATGGGTCCATTCAGTACTTTTTATCACAGGAAAAGATGTCCAAATAAAAGCTTTTAACACATACCTTTATCATTAGTTAACTATAAGCAAATTATTCCTGGGTGAGAAAGCTTACATTAATCCTTAGATTTTATTTTGTGGAGGCAATTGGGAAATATCCATTTTTAAGTTCAAACATCACCACTATTATCTACTCTCTGTATATGAAGATTAGGTGAGTTAAAAATAATAAAGTACGACCAACAGATCACAGATAGTTAATCTTATTTTCTCAAAGACTTTATCTGGTGACTGGGGTGAGAGTATCGCTGCAGTTTTACCATCACTATTTAATGGTGCTAGTAAGAAAGAATGATTACCTTCTATATAATTACAATCTAAACACTGCACTAGTATAGTTTATTTATTATTAGATACAGTTTATACAATGGTTATAAACATTAAAAACATAAAGCTAAACTAGTCAATAATCAAAATTACCCAAAATTCACCACTCAAACAGATTAGCCAAGAAAATAAACTCTAAAACATTACCAATGGTTTCATTGCTACAAACATACTTCTCGAGTGTAAAAAACTACAAAATAACACCATATTTAAACTAAACATTACCCACAATTTCATTTACTTCCCATACACCCTTAATATTATAAGAGCATAAGAATCATAAATGATTATGGGAAATACTATCTATATTTTAATTCCATAGAAAGTGTCATTTATTTTATTTAAGGTATTACAAACTTAAAAACCTTAAAATATTATGAATATATATATCAATGAATAAGATGTTTATATCTCTGTTCTATTAATTTGTTAAAAGGAAAAGGTAAAACATGACTTATGAAACCATAGACCTATATGAATATGATTTTATGAGTTTTAAATAATTGACTGAAAAAAAGTTTAGAAATGTTTATTTGTAAACTTATGTAATTACTATAAAGATGTTCTTACATGTTAAGTTTATTTATTATTATTAAATTTTATGTATACATATATATGAAAATATATAAAAGCTGTTTACACCTAAACAATACTGAACACTATATATATAATAATCAACAATCTCAATCTTTTGTCAAGGCAACCTTCTTTATATACATATATAATAAATTACAGTGATATTGCACAGTAGCAACTAAAATAACTTTTGCTATTTTTTATTATATAATGTTTAAACCTTAAGCATTATTGTAAATTAGTTGTTTATTTATTATCTATAATGATTAGGATAAATATTAATTCATGTGTGTTTACAATTATATGTCTATAAAAATATTTAAATTAAGATATATACTTTTGAATAGGAAAAAAAACTTATTGGTTGTAAAAACTCAGAGAAGTTATCCTTTAAATTTCCATATATAATAAGACATCTAAGTCTGTTTAACTATTGTTATATTAATTAAAGTATTAAACTTAAACTGCTTTATTTTTGGATTAATATGGATTAGACAAATACTACTGATATTACTAAATCAAATTTTCACCTGCACTGCCATTCTGATTGGCTATTGGCTGATCGCATCATAAATGAAATTTCATCTAGATTATCCCATTAAAAACTTTCCATTATACTTCAGTGTTTGCATGTACAAGCCCATGAAAGTTTTCAAAATAACTATAAGTTATTTTTTATTCTATAACTACATTTGAAAGATCCTAAATAAATTCAAACAAATATATATATATATATTGAACCGTTTTACATACATATGGTTCAAATATATTGGCATTTGGTAATGTCTAAAAGCTAAAAAAAGTAAAATGTAAAGATCTTTTAAAAGATGCAATTTAATTTTCTGTTTTAGTTAGCATACTTTATTTTTTTTAGATAATATACAATGAAAGTTATTTTTGTTTGTATTTATCTATTTAATTAAAAATTAAAATTGGAACAAACAAAAGTCCTTGCAAATTATTAATCCAGATAAACAAAAAGAAAGAAATTCCAAACAGTAAAAGATTACATCAGAAAAATCTTTTTAATTTTAATTAAAGATGACAGAAATAATACATATAAAAAAAACATTGCTAATAAAGAATGTGAAGCATTGGTGGTCGAGAGGTCGTGACAGCTGCTTTACAAGCAGTTGTCCCCGGGTTAGTGGGTTTGCTTCCCAGCTGATGCTATGACACATGGAAAAAATGTGCAAGATTATGGGCTTGTACTTTTAATAAAACAAAAGATAAAAGTTTATGTGCAGAAGTCTAAATACTGATCAAGGCTGTAAAAAGGGCAGAAAAACTTCAAACTAAATCTTGTGTTTTTTTCTTAGCTAGCAGTTTCCATTGGGTCTGGGATAAAAAAAATTTCCTATCCTGAACATATGCAGGACTATAACTACCCATATATCTGAAGTAAATCATCATGTGGGAGAGTAACTACAGCATTATTTTTGTGGACACCTTTTATCACAGAGGCCACTCCAAGAAGCTTTCAAATCTAACCTTAGGATGGATCAAGAACAGTTTAAAAACAATGGCCACAAGCTCATTCATCTTGAATACATGTATGCTACTCTAATCTGTACTTACTGATAAGATTATTCATATTCTAAATTGTGAATAAAAATGTTTAAAACCTAACATTAGCTATAAACTTAAAATACTGATAGAGAAATTAACTTCTAATACCAATATAGACTTTCACTATTTTTATTATTCAAGGAACTGCCTAGAAGAAATGTAACAAATTTGTTACAAGAACTTTAATTAGTTGATCAACATTAATATCTGGATTAGCATGCATGTTCTTTCCAATTTTATTTAATAATTTATTGTTTAAATATTTTAATTGGTTATAATAAAATATTTACCTTTAATATAACCTTTTCATTTGTACATTCTTAATTTTAATTGTTTATTTTATTAGCAAGATTTAAATGAATAAGTTACTTTTCCAATATGCTTGTTTTATAGTTAAACCTTAGGAAAGATTTATATAAAAGCTTTAAAATAACAAAAATAAACGTAATTTTCGATGTTTTACTAATTCGCTTCATAAATGATGATGAGATGTCATAGGTCAATGAATTTTTATACAGAATTTTGGCACCCTGTTCTAAATAAATAAGAAACTGATTCTTCTAGCAGTGTACATAGTAATAAATATTAGGCCAGATAATCAGGAAATATAGCTATGTTTTTAAAAATGTGAACGAAATATTTTTCTTTTTCATAGCTTGATTAACTCACACATTCTAGTGCTAATAGAAGATCTAACTGAACATGGAAAATGTTACAATATATATATATATCTTGAACTTTATTAGCTTTATTATCTAAGTAATGCATAGTTTCAGTGGAATTTGAAAGTTATAATTGACTATTTGTGAGTCTATTTTCAGATCCCGATATGTATTTGCCTGTTAATGAGGTTTATTTAAACTTCTTTGAATTAATAATTTCTTTCTTTTTAATCAAGATGCAATATTTAGTGTCTATATAAACATATTGGACCATTGATAGAGATTGGTATCCACCTATAATGTAAAAAGGAGGTTGCCTTGACAACACATAGAGATTGGTGGTTATTATTGATATTGTTTAAGTATTGTTTGCTTTCATGTATTTACATTTATAAACCTATTTAGACTTGAAAATTATTAGCTTCATTATCTAAGTAATACATACTTTCAATGGAATTTGAAAGTTATGATTGGCTATTTATTAGTCTGCTTTCAGAAAAGGTTATATTTGCATATTAAATAAGATTTATTTAAACTTCTTTTCACTAATAATCTCATTCTCTTTAGTCAAGTTGAAATCTTTAGTGTCTATATAAATATATTGAACCATAAATAAAGATGGTATCCACTTTTATTGTACAGCAGAGTTGCCTTGACAACAGACTGAGATTGTTGATTGTTAGTGAAGTTGGTATTAAGTGTTGTGTACTTTCAAATATTTACATATATATGTATGTATGTGCATGTGTGTCTGTACATGTAGATTAAATTTATTTTATTGCATTTGATCTTATGGTTTTATGTAGTTAATAATTATTATAAAAAAATTAATTTGAAGAAGTAAAATTGCTTTTTTAATTCCTACTTTGTAACTGATAATATTATGAGGTAATTTACAATAATTAAAAAACACAATATAAATTAATAAGAATTAAATGGATCTTTAAAATATATTTAATTATAAACTTTAAAAATTTATTAAACTTAACTAAAAAAATTTTGATGACTATAAAACAAAGGTAAATTAAAAAAAAAAAAATCAATTAAAATTAACAAAAAAAGGAGCAACAATTTAAAAATAATAATTATCCTAATATTCATGAAAAAATAAAACAATAACAACACTAACTGTAAACGTTTTAAATAATGATAAAATGTTAGAATTTTTTGTTTTTAAGTTAAGCAATATTTTCATTTTTCAGGGGCAACATGTTGCTTGGTTTCAAATCGGATTTTCTTTTCTGCATTAATTTGCTATTTTTTATTTTTTTTAAAAAAATTATAATTTCACTTTAGAAAATATATAACAATTTTAAAATATATAACAATTTTGTTATTGTTACAACATTTTAGTCTTATTATATATAATTAATACACTAATGTTGGATTATTAAGAAAATGAAATATTTTCAATGCAAAGCACAATATAAAATGTTTAAAGAGAAAAGACCAGTCAATCTTTATTCTCTTATCTCAATCCTTTTTTAGAAGCCAATCTAAAGTATTTTGGAAAGAAAGCATGAAGATCATAAATCAATCATTATTTTGTTAGAGCTATATTTCAAATTGTTTTATATTATTTTAATTGATATTTGTGAAATTTTTTAATTTACAGCTTGTCAACACCAGATCAAATAACAAAATACATATTTATAAACTTTCCCAGTGATTAATATGTTATAATTAAGATTAATACTCCAACATTAATTTATTAAGTAAATAAAATACTCTCAATCCAGAGCACAAAGCTAAAACTTTTTAAGAGTATTAATTTTGATTATATCATAATATTAACCAATGGGAAAGTTGTATTTTCACATTTCAATATTTGATTTGCTATTGACAAGCTGAAAAATTTTACAAATGTCACTTAAAATAATATAAATCAGTTTGAAATATAGCTTTAAAAAGGAATATGATTGAATTAAGATCTACATACTTTCCTTCCAAGGTGCTTTAGATTGGCCCCTATAAAGGAATTGAGGTAAGAAAGTAAAGATGGGCTGATCCTTTCTCTCAAATAGTTTTAACTTGTCTTATGGTTTGAGATCATTTCATTTATTTAATAAACAAGTGTTGGAGTATTAATCTTGATCACTATATAATATTAACTGTTAGAAAAGTCTATATTTATATATGTTTATAAAAGTGTTTGAAGTTAATAATTAAAATTTTGATTTACTTATTTAAAAAAAAAAAATTTAAAATAAATAAAAATAACAAATTTGTAAAAACTTTACAAAATTAAAACTTTCTATTTAAGTAACATTATATTATATTTACCAGATAAGATATTAAAATTAGACTATAAAATTTCATGTAACTGCAACTTTATCAAAGTTATTTGAATATTTTAACTTATATAAAGTTCAACTGCTTCTTCAAGTGAAAAAAATTGGTTTCTGAAGCATAACCAGAATATTTGGAAAAAATTTATTGTTCTTGAATAATAAACTGTTTTTAAAATGAGAAGACAAAAAAAGTCTTTTTTCTTTTTTTATCTTTTAAAAAAAAAAAACTGCAAACACTTTTTTGTTGTCTGAGACAAAAATGGCTTTGTAAAATTAAGTAGATTTAAGTTTAAAATAAAGCCTATCTTCTAGTTGTTTCTCAATGTCTGACTTTTAAGATTCAACACTTATTCTTTCAAGCAAATCAAATGCATTAATCATAAGAAGAAAATAAAAATAGTCAGAAGTATTCCAAATGATAAACTTTTTCTTTATTTTAACTTTTGATTTTAGTTTCTGTTCATAAAATATATATTCCAGTCATTACTAAAATATTGTGAAGCCAAAGTCTGTTCAATATTTTACATTAATGTTTGTTTCAAACTTTTCTTTTCCAGAACAGACCAAGCAATGCTTTTACTAAATTATTTTATACAAAGTTTGTATAATTGTCACTACATAATTTATATTTTCATCTAATACATTTGTTTATTTTGTACAATTCTGATGTCTAATGTTTGAAGGGAAACTTTTAAATGTTAAAAAAAAATTACTTTTCCTATTTTGGCTCAACTTTTACAAATGTAAATTCATGTTAATTTTTTTTTTTTTATTCTTTCAATTATTTTATTTTTTTATTTATTTTACCAAGTTTGACAATCATAAATTTAAATTCAAATATGGAGACAGTTAGATGTTTGGGCAGAGTTAAAGCAATAAGAATGGGTAGAGAAAAGGACAAGGGGGTGGAGACAGTTGTAGGTTATGTTTTTTAAAATAAATAAATAAACAGTTCATATTTAAATTTAGTGAAATAGAAATATTGTTTCAAAAATGGAGGAAATAAAAAAAAAGATATATCTGAAATGCAGATGATGATGATGAATATGATGAAAGAATTTAAGCAAAGTTGGCAAGAGTTCAAAGCAGAAATGCATCAAGAATTTAAGAAAAGTCAGCAAGAGTTGAGTTTAAAGCTGAACTAAAAGAAGAATTAACTTAAACAAAGCCAACAAGAGTTAAAAGTAGAAATGATTAGAGAAATAAGAGAAATAAGATGTGAGATAACAGGAAATGTAGAGAAAAAGGAAGAGATCATAGAAGTAGATGTTGTCAAAGAAAGGAAGTTGAGGTCATGAAAGAGATAGTAGAATCAGATACTGTTGAAACAGATAAAGTAGAAACAAATGTAGATCAAGAGATAGAAAATAACAAAAGAGTTTTTACAAAGAAATAAAAATAAAAAGGTTAAATTAAATGTTCATCTTAATAATAGTGTTAAAACGAAGACAAAGAATAGGAAAAATTATTCATGGTTAGAAAAAATACGGAGTTCTGTGAAGCTTAAAGGTTTTCTAATCTATAAAGCAGAAAATAGAACAGAACCGGAAAGAAATAAAGTGACAAATTTTAATCGAGGGATAGACATGAGGATATGGAGTATAATTTATGTTAGTGAGTTAGTAGAAAGAAAGAAGGAACCACCTGACATAGTTTAAAAGTTAGTAATCGGAAAAATAGTAAACAAAAAAACAAAGGACCGGAAATGGACAATGAGCATGAATATGATTATTCTAACATAAATAAATCTGCTAAATTTAAATCTGAAACTTCTATTTAAAACTAAAATAATAAATTTCAAAATAAATGAATAATAATAATTGAAATGTTTGGAAGTAATAATAATAATGGAGGTTTCATAAAATAAAAGATTTTTTCTCCATGCACATATTAATAAAGGAAAATGTTTGTAAATAAATAGGTCAAATTAATGATTTAAAAGAAATGTTTGTAGGATTAAATAAATTAATAAAATCAGGTTAAATAAACAAATAAAATATCTGTAAGAAAAATAATGAAGAATAAATCATAATAAAATAAAATAGTTTTTGAATATATGCAAGTTAATAAAAGGATGTAAATAAATGGTTTAAATTAATCAAGTCAAATAAAATAAATAAAGTATCTGTGTAATAGTGGATCGTAATAAAATAAAATATTTTTTTCTGAATACACGCACTTTCATAAAGAAGTTAAATAAATGGTTTAAGATAATGTTCATAAATAAAATATAAAGTCAATCTAAGTTATATTAGGAGTGTATAAGGGTTTAAAATTAAAGGGAATGAGGGTAGTATTGAAATAAGTTTTAGATAAGGATAAGTTAAAGCTGTTGGCTGGATAAAATTTAGCACCCATAATGGACTATAAGGATCATTCCTCTTTTAAACACACACTGGGAACAACCAGTGTAAGCCACAAATCACTTCTTCTGGGGAGAATCCCCATATCTCATACCTCTTTTCCAAAGCATAAGACGAATTGGACAGTAGATGAATCCTGCCATTTGCAGTGACCTTTTCTTTGTCAAAGTCTGGTCAAGAGAACCAGCACATGAAGCTTCATTTTCATACATGTAAGTCAGTATAAGCCAGCAAATCTGCATCCGCTTCATTTCCAAAAGATCCTTGCATCACAAAAAAGTGCTATCCTCATGGTCATTATTCAGCACTAAGATCATTGTAAGCAATGTTTCCAGCATTGAAAGAAGCAAAGTATAATTGAAGATTGCCATTAGCATGTAAAGTGTCAGATATTAGAAAGTAAACTTAGAAAAATAATAAATAATTTAAGATTTAATAAAGAATTAAAGTTATCAGAGATAAATGGTCAAAAATGATGCATTTTACTCTCAAATGGAGGGCAGTGTAATATACCAATACCATGTTGGTACATATAATAATTTAGTCTAAAAATTATTGAAATAAAAATCTTTCATTAAAAGAAAATAGTATGTAAAAGTTTAAGAGTTTTTTATTGCAGTTTTCGAAACATAAAATTAAAAGCCAAAGAGTTTTTTGAAATAAAAGTTACAATTAATTAATTAGAAGGGGGAGGGGGTTTACTTTAGAAATGTCAAGTTAAAAGAAGTTTAAAGAGTTTTTTGCTAAAAACAATTAATTCATAGTTTTACGGAGAAAATTAAAAGAAGTTGATTTTCAAATAAGTAAACAATATCTCTTTTGAGTTAAAGAAAGAAAAAGTAATCTTAAAACTAATATTGAGTTTATTAGAAAAATATACATGTGCGTAAATGACGAATTAATGTGAGCTTGTTAGTAAAATATATATGTGCGATTGTAAACATAGCATAAATATGTGCGTGTTAAAATGAAATAAATGAAAATTAAAAAATTAAAAACACTCAGCAATGGCTACTAAGGTAAAAATCTACAAAACAAGTTTTGTGATGACTATTAAGTTAAACAAAAAACAACAACAAATGTGCGATAATTAAAGCAACTCCAACAACAGGACTAAAAGCTTATCAGAGGAATGCAATTAAAAACAAGGAAGGAATTTCAACAACAGATATTGCTGGTGGACATCAAAACAACAACAGGTCTTATGGATAAATAGTCCAGTTTTTTATCGGACAAACAGTTGAGCAAATAGTTGAGAAAGAGTGCAGTTCATTTCAGTGAAATCACATCAAATAAAATCAGTCAATCGATCAACTGATAATGCAGTGTTAAAAACCTCAGAAACATACAACTTTGCTCCAGCCTGAGTCCGATAAAAACAGCCAACTAGCCTGATAAAAGTGATGCCTGGGTAACAATCTGAAGCTGCTCAATATCTAATTGTCTTAAAGAAAATGCCTCGAAATAATAAGCATCAAATCTCCACAAGAAAACTCCAAATCTAACGAGTTAGAAATATTTCATTAAAAGCAGCAAACAGCACGTTCTAAAATCCTAGGTAATAACATTTTTCTTATTCTCTTTTCTAAAGTAGCCATTGCATTAGTTTGAAGCCTCCCAGAGTCAAGTAATAATGAACTCTATAAGCATGCATAAACGAACTATTGATGTGCATGTTTTGAAATGTGTGTGTTCATGCATTAGGATATATTGATTTCATTGTATTTTAAATGTCAAATATTGTTTAATTCTTTGTTATATTATATTGCTATTATATATGTGTGAGCCTGAAGTTATGATAAGCCCTTGTTCATGTAAATAAGATTTATAAAAGTATTTAAAATTAGTATAATAAATGTTAATTAAAATAAATTGTCTTTTAAACTTAAAGCTTCATTTTGTCGGTCAATTCTTTTACCACTAATTGAAATAATTTGTTATTGAATTAAAAATAGACTGAGCTGGTTAAGGGATTTTTCAAGCGCTGGATTATGGGCCTACAGTCCAAACACATTAGTTTTAGAAACTAGCTAGTGCCCGGGGTTTATTCTGAAACAAATAATGTGCTTGGATAGTAGCGGTTTGAATCTAGCAGTCGAGGTGGGCTACAATCTGGAAATGTGATTGTGTTATGCATTGCATAGTTCAGGCTGATCATGGGTATTGTTGATAGATCTGCTATCAATAATATTCTCCATTCTGCTCGGACGGGCAGTTTGTTCATGTAATATTTATAATATAAGATTATAAATTTACGATAAATAAGGTTTAAACCCAGATAAACCTAGCGAGTAGGGTATGTTGGATCAATGATGGATCAAACCTGGCACAATATATATATATATATATATAATATTACACCCATGTACACAGAGATTACTTCTGTCTAAACAAGTTTTCTCCATTATTCTATAATAGCTTTTTTGTTGATGTTTTTATTGAGGTAAATGGGCCTATAAAATAAAAATAACTATTTCCTTCAACAAAACATCAAAAAAGAACTATTATAGGTTAATGGATAAAACTTGTTTAGCCTCAGGGGATTGTTAATTAATATGAATTGATAATTTTCTGGCAACATCAAAAACAAAACTTATCTATGTTTGCATGAATATAATCTTTTTATTTCTATATTTTAATTCAATATATATATAAAGATAAAATAATCATCAAATGAATATCAAAAGTAACAGAACTGGAACCATGGTTCCATGGTCCATCAATCTGCCATTGTATGAAATCATGCAAGACAGAGAGAAAATTAAAAAGCTTGTACACAGATAAAAAGTTTTTTTAGCAATCTTCATAGAGGAAAGTAAAGAAGATATTATTCACTCATCATCTAATTGTTAGAAGATAGAGGTTTGAACAATTTTCTATTTGGTTTTAGAACCAATTTCTGTTCAACATCGAAATATTAGGTTGTTTGTGTGATGTCTACACAAAAAGCATCCTAAATCTGCTTACAACATATGTTCTGTCGATCCAAATTAAATTCATATGTGCTATTGCTGCTCTAAGACGACCCTTATTATATATGCACATTGCAAATTAAATGTTAATATCGTCCACACTGTTTACTTTTGATGTTCACTTTAGGTTTTTAATGTTTATATTGATATAGAATATTGTATCAAAAATTAATAAAATTAATAAAAAGAAGAGACCAGGTATGTGACTCTTTTACACAAATAATATTGAATTTTTATTCTAGAAATCTATTGAAATAAATAAAATTAATTTCTGTTTGGATATGTATAAACATCAGTCGATTCATTAATGTCAAAACATTTTGCATTGATTAATTATTTCTAACATTATGCAAAATTACATGATCATTAAAAAATAACCTTTAAAATTTGCATTATTAGTTGAAAAAACGAAATATCATTTAATAAATATAAATGTACTTGCAAAATGTGAAATTGATTTCCTCGAATATATTAAGAAAATTAATTATGTTATGATATTTATATATAAAAGCATTTAAAAAAAACATACACATACAAATTAAAATAAACGACGGTGAAATATAGTTATGTGTCTGGGATAATATTATTTTAATTAGCTTTTTTTTTATTACAAAAAAAATGCCTTGTATATACAAATGGTTAAAACAAAGTTTTACACAAAATAAGAGTGCTAAAAATGATTTGATGCTTTTGACCTTGGAAATAAATGTGCAAAATTTAATCTGAGTAATAAATTCGTCAATATTCAACATTGCAATTGAAAACAATCAACCCATAAGCTATCTACAATCTCAACTTGTAGTTAATGTAACCCCCTTTAACTAAAAGGTGGTACACTTACCTATGGCCTGATATGTTTATATAGACAATAAAGATTGCTACTTGACCAAGGAATATGAGATTAATAATGCAACCAAACCTTATTAAAGGAGGTTTCCTTGACTGCAGGTTGAGGTTGTTGATAGGTTAAAGGTTGACTGTTATTATCTGCATTTATAAACCTATTAAAGCTTTGAGTAGTTGACTTTGTTGTCTTAGTAAACAGTGTAATTAATTTCAAAACAAACTGAATAATCTCCAAAAAAACAGTAAATTATGAAGCTAGTAGTCCAAATCAATATTACAATTTATTGTATTTATTTACAAATGTAAATACACAAACTCTGCACCGAATAATTTAGAAAAATCTGTAATCTATCAAACAATTTATACTTGCATGTAATACTCACCATACAGTAGTGCCATTCAGTGCAAGTCAGAGTAATCAATGGATGCCAGAAGGCTTTTGCATAAAATCCCTATCTATTGCAAACTAGCCAATATCCCCAGACTAGTTTTTAGCTTGTGGCTTTCATCAATGAAGAGCCTTAGATCTGAGAGCACTGTATCTAGTGCCTACTCATACAATCACCCCAGACAAGTTTCTAGCTTGTGGCTTTCATCAGTGGAGCCTTGGATCTGAGAGTTTTGCACATAGAACCTAATCTGGGGATATTGGATGAGTAGGCACTAGATAGGGATTTTATGCACAAGCCTTTTGGCATCCATTTATTACTTTAGCTTGCACTAAGTGGCACTACTATATGGAGAATTTTGTCTGTTTTAATAGCAGTTATGAGCAAGCATAATAAATGCCTGATCAAGTAATGTTTAGTAGTTTAACACTTGCATGTACTAAGTACTATTGCGATTGTTTTATATTCTGCTTCCAACTATAATGTTATCAATTAAATTTTCTTAAGTTTAACACAAATGCATTCAGATTGTTTTGTAACTATTATTTTTGTTTAAACAAGATATTATAGAAATATATATCATCATTATCATCATCATTTTCAACTATTATCAATTCATTGCAGGATCAGTAAGCTTCTCTACATCACAGCAACAAATTTTCTTATTTTATTTATCAATCTCACATGCAGTCACTTTCTAGGTCTTTGTAAATTTTTAGAATCCAATTTAAAATTTTAACTGTTTATCACCATTTTTAGAAATATGTCCAATCCAGTTCCATTTCAATCTCTTAATTCCTTCAATGATATCAGTGATCCATATGTATTCCCTCACCCATGTAATTTTGCATAATTGTCAAATATTCAATACCAGTTATTCATTCATGTTCACATAACCAATATCATTTACAATAATTTAAAACCATTATTTACTATTTCTATTTATTTATATCATTTACTATTTCTTGTTTCTGGAAGATTTTAATGAAGACTTTAAAAAAATAAGATCTTTTATTAGTAATTTATGCAATAACACTATTCAAAAAGATGAAAAAATCTTTCTTTATTTCTCTATTTTTAAATCTAACACTAAGGCATAAATATTAAAAAATGTGCATTCATATCATTAATGTAAAACAGTTTCATTAATCTTTTATTAAGAATTCTAAGAACTGAAGATATCCATTGAGAAATTCGATATCATGCAGGTACTTTTCATTTCATCTGCTCTTCTAAAAAGTCTATCATATCATCTACCTCTTCAATAAAACTTTCTTCATCTACAAGACAATTTCCTAATAGAACTATATCAATATTAAACAATGACAATTTCTTAGATGCAAATACAGTGTTGCCTTCACTTGTGAAGACTTTAGATCAAACAAGTTTAGGATATATTATGTTCTTAGTTTTAAAAAAACCCACATTATTACTATTGTACTCAACTATCAGGACATTCTGATAATTGGTGTTTTCAATGTATTTCAGTTATTTATTTTGTACATAAATATATTAAACTAAAATAATTAAATCAATATTCTGGATTTTAAGATATATCTACACCATCTCTAAGAAACATATATTGTATATTTTAATTTCACTTGTAAAATTCTAGTTGCTATAATTTTTGTAAATTTGAATACAATAGTAATCGATTTTACAACAACCCACCCCACTTATTTTTTAACAATATAATTTTATTTTTATTTTCTACTATTCATTCTTTACAAATTCCTTTTATTTAATATATTACCTATTTGAATTATTGTACTACTCTTCTTGCAGAGTATCCAACAGTCTTGCAATATATTCTTTAGACAAACTTTTTTAAAGGTCAATTAATATATTAATAGTAATGAATCCTGTTTTATTTGATTACATTTATATAAAAGCAAAATGTAATTAAAGTTTGAAATATAAAAGAAATAAGTGAAAAATATCCTTAAAAACCATACTTGAATTTTGCAAATATTGAAAAAATAATATAGGGAATACATAATAGGAATAATGTTTTATTTTCAATGGTAGTCAAGCAAGAATGTCAAGGAAGTTAATATGTTTAATGGCTGAAAGCTATTTTTGAAATGAAAGTGAATAAATGAGAAGCCCTGATAACTCTATAAAATTCTGTTTTAAAATTTAATATTGCATATATAATTTTTAGAATATCTCAAATGATCTTATTATAATATCATCAAAGGCATTAGTGACCAGTTTCACCAGGAGTAGTCACCATAGTGGTTGTAGTTTTCTTAATTAATGTTATGCTAAAATTTTCTAACTTATATTTTTAAAAATAAAACATATATGTATAAAGTAAAAGTGTAATCATGTATACTTTTGTTTTTAATAATTATTATACTATTATTGTGTAAAAATAATCATAAAGCTTGAATAAATTAGGCAAAAAATAAACTTTTTCAAATTCCAAAAATCTTGAAGAAATCTGACAAATGACCTCAAAACCAGAAAACAAAGATTAAAGACATCAAGCATGGTGAGGATGGACTACATTACTTTGTAGTTACTGATTATTGGAACATACTAACTTCTTCAGATTATTTTAAATTTTTGCAGTTTTAGCCATTTTTAGAAAGAAAACCTAGTGAAATATCACTATAGATAATTATAGAAGCATAAACTTAAGTGAATGTCAACCAGTGCAATTTCTTCCTAAAGATTTTCATATCAATTAATGAGTAAGTTAATAAAAGTTAAATAACATTATTCAATGATATCTCAATTGTGCAGACTGTAAACAATTTCCTACTCTCTTAAGGGCTGATAACCCATAATATATATCATCAAAAGTATAGAAGATTAAACCTACAATCAAATTAATAAATTATGTGCTTTTAGAAAATATTAACAACCCATCTGCATATTTTTTAAAATAAAAAAAATGGAACTTCATTGTTCGAAATAAAAAAAAAGGCATATCACTTTATTGCTTTGACATTCGTCAGAAGTTTGAGCATGAGATCTGTGAGTACCTGAATCAATCCTGGGACATCACAATCAAGGTGGACACTATCAATTATGCCAAACTGCACAGGCATTGTTCATAGTAACACTTCTTAATATCTAGATGCTGGAATAAAATTTATTTAATTAAAAAAAAATATTTAGTCAAATAATAATAATAATAAATTATGACGATCCTCTCTGTATATGGCTGCAAGATATAATAATATTTTCTTCCAGATTTAAATTAAAGTACCATTTGAGACTATCCAAGTATTCTGAGCATGATCTGTCAGTATGGCCACTAAATAAATGTTCTAAAGTAATTGTTTCTCTGTACTCTGTACCTCATTATGTGTAACAGAATTTGAAATTAACTCTTCTTTAATAATTATTTTGATTTTGGTTTCACTTCCTTCTATGTGATTTTCTATTATTTGAACCTTATTTATCTACATGGATTATCTCTAACTTCTTGAGTCTTTGTTTTTTTTTTTCAATTATTTCTGATCAACCTTTGGTTTTTCAGTCAGTAAATAATTTCATCACAAATTTTCAGGCTGACATCTTTTAATTCTTTTATTTCTATATTATTTTTTTTATGGAAAATTCATAACTCTATTTTTTATACTACCTTCAATAAGCAGCTCATTTACTTTTACTTTAATTACCTTTATGCTCTTCTGTGCAATTAGTTTAGCTTTGTTATGTTTTTGTACATTCTTCTGAATATGTAATATAGCTTCTTCATTTTGCTCTTCATTCTGATTATTTTGTGTGGGTTATTTTAAGCATTTGACTCTATGATATCAAGCTTCTCTCTCTCTATTCTATTTTTTTGTATATTTTATATTATTTGACTAAATTTACCTTCCCAGTTTCTGATCATGCTTTCTAATATGGCTTGGTTTACAATCTTCATTTTTTTTTACTTCTTTTAATGCAACTATCATTGCTTGCTTAATTTTTTTTATTTTCTGTTACCATTTTGTCTGTGTTTTCAGTATTTTTTTTAACATTTCTCTATGTTTTATCATTTTTGTGTGTTTTTGTTACTTTCTTTTACTGTCTCCTTTATTATGTGTTGATTCTCTTCTTCATTTTTTTTTAGCTTTTTCATTATGTATTGCTTCTTTTTATTTTCTTCTAACCATCTGTCCACCCACTTTGTAATTATTTATGCTACTATTTTGTTTGACATGTGATATTGAATTTTTTATCACATGTTTTTCATGCCCTTGATAGTTAGTGGACTGTACTGATTCTGGAGCATTATTTTAATTTTCTGTTTTTTCTTTTTTATTGTTTCTTATTGTATTATTTTTGTAGCCTATATTATTCTACTACTAGTATGGTTATAACCACTATCATTATTTATATATATATATTTTAATTCCATTATTTACATTAAATAGTACATTAACTTTTCCCTCATTTTGTGCCTCACCAAGATCAACATTATGTCTATGTCCTTTACTGTGTTTGCTCACCAATTCATTTTTATTTGTTTTTTTAACTAATCTGCTTTAGTGTCATTGTCAACAAATTATTATTATCATCATCATCACTATTTGAACTTATTGTCTTAATATATTTAAATAAATATAAGTCTGACAATTGAAAATTGAAGAACTCAAATTGCTATATTTTAATAAATAATTTACAGTTAATATTCAGATAGCAATGTAATGAAAAATAATTATTGCTAATTGAATAATTTAATGGCAAAATATTTTTAATTTTATATTTTTAAATATAAATATTGCGTTCAATTATTAACAAATTCTTCACGTCTAATTATTTTTAAATATTTATGAAAAAATAAATTTAAAAATGAATTAAACATATAATTAATATTTTCACAGAAAATTGTTTATTTGGGTCAGATATTTATAATATTATTAAAATAATTTGTACATGTGTAGAATACATACAATGTAAACTGACCACGTGTTATGCAGACATTATAATTTATATGAATGACAGAAAAATACTTGGCAATGTTGTAATGTTTTTTTTACCGTTTACAGATAGAATCCCTAAAAAGCAAAACTAAATATCTGATTAAAACTTGAGAGAAAATACATGGGAAAAAACTTGAATCTATTGAATTTAAAAAAAGTAAACTATTGGTATCGAATTATCTAGAGCATATATATTTAAAATATCTGAAGAATGACTGCCACTAGGTATTATACTTAGCTAAAAAATACAAATATTAAAACCATTAAAACTAAATCAATGTTTACTAAGAAAACTAATGAGCAAAAATTGTAGCAATAATTCACAAAGCACCGAATAGCAAATTGTTACTGCCATTCACATATATCAGAACACTCCATTCTAGTGTCTACAAAAACAAATGATTATGAGGTTCATGTGCAGAAAATATATGGTTAAGTAGTTATCAAATCCAATTGTTTCTGGTGTAAATTCTGCAGTACAGAAATAATCACAGATTCTAAGTTGGATAGTGGATAATTAAAAGCCAATGTAATATTTGACAAATCTTTCACATTTCTTTATTAATTAAAAGTTTATTTCTGGCAATCAGGTCAGTGTCAGCTGCTTTACAAGTAGTTGTCCTGGGTTAGTGGTTTCGCTTCCTGGCTAATGCTATGACACATGAGAAAAAAAAATTGACTTCCTAATGTTATCTGTTAAACAAGTGATAAAAATATCTTAGTCTATATCATTAATTTATATTAGTTCACAATTTTTTTCGGTAAACAGCCAATCAAAATAATATTCACTTGATACACTCACTACTCTGCATAGACACATGAATAACTTTAATCTCATTGAACATCTTAAAAAAACATGTCAGCAATTTTTTTCTAAAAATGAGAGTGTTAAAATTTCAGTTTAAGGATATAAGAATATGTAGTCGGCATTGATGAAAGTTAGTGGCACAAACAAATATATCTATATATAACTGAATTAAACACATTTATAACCTTCTAAAAAGGAAATGATTAATTTTGTGATATTAGATACTACTCCAATGAGAAGAAAGTAACTAGTCAAAATGTTAGTTTTGCTCATCATTTATGATCCAATGTCATGAAAAAATGCTGGCATGCATAATCGATGATCTAGTGGAAAGAACATGTACACGTGATTTGCTGTCTATCTTGAATTCTTGCCAAAGCTAACATGTGTAGTATTTTTTGACACAAAATTAAATGACTAAAATTTGTGAACTGTGGAAGATGCATTGTCTTCAAAACTATGAATTCTGACTTCACAAAAAGTCTGCATAATTGGCCATGATGATATGACAATTTATGTTCACAGTTCAGACAAACAATGGCACTGTTTCGTTCAGGATTGTTGAAAGAGAATAGCTGCTGGTAATAAAATGTGCTTTAAGATAAAAAATTTCAATCTATTACTGTAGTAATACTAATTCAATTGATGATAATATTAGTTTTACAATGGAAAAAGAAAAAAATAATGTAATAAATTATATGGATATTAATATTTAAAAGGCTAATAAGAATTGTAAAGTTGATATTGAAACTAGTGTATTTAGAAAAGATACTTTTTATGGTTTGTTATATAATTGGGGTTCAGACATAGAGTATGAACATAAAATAAATATTATTAATAATAGACTAAATAGAGCAATAAATTTATGTTCTGAAAGAAAATTACTTAAAAAAGAACTTGATTATTATCAAGTTCTTTATATTTAAAAGGGGAATGCATTAAAAATGATAATCCAGTAAAAGGTATTGATAAATTATGTGATAAAAATACTACACTTTTGGTGGGTTAATTATTAAACCAGAGTATAAAAAGAAATTTAATTTAGGGAATTTAATTAATGAAAAAAAACACAAAGAAATAAAAAAAAATGAATGAAATTTATATAATTGAATGTTGGAATTGTAAGAGGGTGGGGGGAAATGTGTCATATATTGATACAACAAAAAATAAATTAAAAACAAGACTAAAACAACACTTAAATGATAAAAATTCAAATGTTTATTTACATTATAGAATGTGGGCATAAAAATTTTAATATAAAAATGTTACAAAAGGTTAAAAATACAAGGAAAGCATGATAAAATAATATTTTTACATAAAAAGGTATAAATCTGTTTTACATAGAATTAATTATATAGATAAAGAATGTAAAATAAAAATGTATAGATATGGAATGCTTAAATAATGTTAAGTAAATTGCTAAAGATAGGAACAGCTAATATTTGTTTTAAATTGATTTGAAAGTATAGACAGGAATGTAGATAATTGTTATGGGTTGTTTTAGATAAATGATTAAAGGAAGATGTTTTTATTTTAAAAAGGTTTTTATTTATTAAAAAATAGTTATATTTAAAAGATGTAAAATGAAAGAATATTATATATAGAGCTTGCAAAATAAGCTCTTAACAAGATTTGCAGAATATCCCAACCCCAGACTGGTTTCTGCTACTGGTGTCCTCAGTGAGGTGCTAGGATATTTAAGCATTAGATTAAAAATACCAGGACAAGCCCAGCACTTTATCTAATGTATAACTATTAAGTAGAAAATATGAAATTTTCAGACATACTTATGTCTTCCAATCCAACTATCTAATTTAAATATCCATATGGGACTGAACTAAGTTCAGATACACCATATATTAATAGCTTTAGCAATATAACATCACCAAAGCCTTAATAGCAAAAAATAAAATTACAAAAAAAAAATCAAGTCAGATGTCACAGGACCTAATTTTAATAAGCTTGTATTTACAAACGTTATATATAGAGCTCGAAAAATAAGAGCTCTTAGCAAGCTTTGCAGAATATTTGTAAATACAAGCTTATTAAATTGGTCATGTGCCATCTGACTTGATTTTTTTTTTAATTTTATTTTTTGCTATTAAGACTTTGGTGATTTTATATTGCTAAAGCTATTAATTTATGGTGTATCTGAACTTAGTTCAGTCCCATATGGCTATTTAAATTTGATAGCTGGATTAGAAGACATATGGATATCTTAAAAATTCCAAATTTTCTACTTAATAGTTATCCATTAGATGAAGTGCTAGGCTTGTCCTGGTATTTTAAATCTAATTCTTGAATATCCTATCACCTCACTGAGGACACCAGTAGCAGAAACTGATCTAGGGTTGGGGATATGCTGCAAAGCTTGTTAAGGGCTTATTTTGTGAGCTCTCTATATAACATTTGTAAATACAAGCTTATTAAATTAGGTCATGTGATATCAGACTTGATTTTTGTGTAAAGAAAAAATAATAATAAAAAAGTTTGGAATGTGGAGATGTAAGTAAATATAATATAATTAATATATTTTATTATTGGGGATATATGTTATTATTTATAAGAATATGTATTTTTTTTTGTCATAGAACCTTGCAAATGACTGCAATAATACAAAAACAGTTGACACATTGGTATATATATATATGTATATTCATTGTTAATTAAAAAATAATGGTTTTGGAAAGAAAAATATGATTATGAATTTATTTATATATGTACTATTATTATTATTATTATTATTATTATTATTATTATTATTATTATTATTATTATTATTATTATTATTATTATTTTAACTTATAAATAACTCTTTGCACAAGTTCTGCTTGTTTGGATTTCTCTCTCTCTCTATATATATATATATATATTCATTGTGTAATAATATTAATAAATAAATTATTATTATTTAATTTACCTAAAATGCTTTACCTTTTTAACTTTCTAATGCTGTTTATTGTAAACAATGCATGTAGAAATTAAAATATTTTTTATGAAAAACAATTTTATAATCTAATAATTTAAATATTTTTTATCCTAACATTTCTTTTATTTTTACAGCAAACGCCTAGTTAGTTCTTCTAAAATCTTATTTAAAATCAATTAAACCAATATGTTATTATCAAAACCAATTATAGATATTTAAAAATAAAATGACTAACTGAACTATTAGTTTATATATAAAATAAGTGCATGCCCATACACTTATGCATTCATCATATATATTTACATTTACAAAAGGTTGCTTTGTTTAATGAATAGCCTGCTGAGCACTTGAAGAGATCCTTGTATTACTAGTGATGGTACTACTGTTTTTTGGCTTTAATTCAGTGTTTTGCAGCTATTTTTAGCAATTGTCCATTCATTTGGTGGTATTTGATGTATTAATTTTAAAAAAATATCAAGATGAAAATTATTATATAGATAAACTATTAAAAATGGGATGATTCTCCACCTGCTTTATTATTGATTGGTCGTTTCTTGTTCTTTCCACATGAAAGACTTGTGTAATGTTTTGAGCAGATTCATTAATTCATTTTATTTTTAAAAATAATATATGTTTACATATTTATAATTATTTTTTCATGAAATATTTGTCCTATTTATTTTTTTAGAAGGATAATATGATTAGACTTAGATTTTATTTTAAAATACTTATTTTTAAAAAAAAGACAAGTCAAGCGATGTCAGTAATGTGTGACCATGCATGAGAGCATTGGGTATATTTATTTTTTAACAGATTTTAAAAATGAAAATGCTTATGTTCCATAGTTTGCATACATATTCATGATTATTTTTGAAGAATGTTTGTGCAAAATTTATTTTTTAGGAATATAATATGATTAGACCACCATAATTTATTCAAAAATATTTATGTCCTAAGGAATATATTTGGGCTATTGGGCTTTTTAAAATAAATGAAAATATTTCTGCTTTTTAAAATGTAATATTTTTATCAGTAACATGGTAACAACCCAATTAAAAAGTTATTGTCCACTATATATATCCCTATGAATTTCAGCTTAAGATTATTTTATTGTTAAAGTGGATTCTCTTGTGATGATCATCATTTACATTTATAAATGTATTAAAGCCTTGAGTAATTGGCTTTATTGTTTAAATAAGTATATACTTTATATGGACACAGAAGCAAAACATTCCATGCAGTAGCGCCACCCAGTGCAAGCCAGAGTAATCAATGGATGTAAGAAGGTTTGTGCATAAAATCCATATCTAGTGCCTCCTCATCCAATATCCCAAACTAGTTTCTAGTTTATTGCTTTCATCATTGAGGTGCCTGGGATCTGAGAGCTAGATCTTACAATCCCATACAACCCCCCCAGCAGTCGTCTTTTACCTTATTAGCTCACTATAAGGCTTTGAGTCCAAAATAAAAACACAATAATATTTTCAATTCAAGCACATTTCTTTGTATAGTCATATCCACACTTTTTGGTCTCTTTGATTCTTTAATAACTACAATCATCATAATCCTATTAGACAGTATTGGTATTAAACACTAAACATCACTTGATCATCATTCTTTATGCTTACTCATGCTGTTTAACACATAGGCTAAACTCTCCATCTAGTAGCACCACTTAATGCAATCCAGAGTAATCACAGGATGTACGAAGGTTTGTATATGATCAAGTGCCTGCTCATCCATTATCCAGATTACTTTCAGACTTGTGGATTTCATCAGTGAGGAGTCTTGAATCTGAGAGCACTGCACCTAGATCTTAGGATCTAATACAATCCTCTAACAGCTCTTTTTACTCAATTAACTAACTATAAAGCTCTGAGTCCAAAATGAAAACACTATGTTTTCAATTCAATCTCATTAGGTTGTATAGTCATATAGATCTGAACTCAGTTCGGCATCCATACTTTTTGGTGTCTTTGGTTCTTTAATAATCACAGTCACTATAATCCTATTTGGTTATTAATGAATCAAAGACACCAAAAAGTATGGATGCTGAACTGAGTTCAGATCTATCTGACTATACAAGCTAATGATCTTGAAAAGATCCAAAGACACCAAAAAGTATGGATGCTGAACTGAGTTCAAATCTATATGACTATACAAGCTAATGAGCTTGAATTGAAAACGTTATTGTGACTTTATTTTGACTCAAAGCTTCATAGTTAGATAATAAAGTAAAAGGTGGCTACTGGAGGGATGCATTGAATCCTAAGATCTAGGTGTAATGTTGTCAGATCCGAGGCTCCTCGATGATGAAATCTACAAGCTAGAAACATCCTCAATTGGATGAGCAGGCACTAGATAGGGATTTTATGCACAAATCTTCTAGCATCCATTGATTACTCTGGCTTGCACTGCCTTCAAAATCTGAAAGTTATAACTGACTATGTATTAGTCTGCTTTTAGAACACATTATATTTGCCTGATTAACGAAGTTTGTTACACTTTTTGCATTATTAATTTCACACTGGTTGATCAAATTGCATTCTTTACTGTATATATAAACATATTAGATGATAGATAAAGATGGTACCATCTTTATTGTTAAAGGAGGTTGCCTTGACTACAGATTGAAATTATTGATTGCTTAAGGTTTTATTCTTATTATCTATATTTATAAACCTTTTAAATCCTGGAATAATTGGCTTTATTGTCTATACTTTATATGGAATATAGAAGTTGTAAAAGACTATTTATTAGTCTACTTTCAGAATAGGTTATATTTGCAAATTAATGAGGTTTTTTAAACTTGCAATTTCACACTACTTGGTTAAATTGCATCCTTTAGTGCCTATATAAACATATCAGGTAGTACCACTTCTATTGTTAAAGAATATTGCCTTGACTACAGGTTGAGATTGTTGATAGCTTAAGGATTAGTGATTAATTTTTTTTTATATTTGGAAAAATTAAAGTAGTATTTTTTATGAATCATTTCCATTTGTAATTGCATTTTAAACAATGGGGATTGCCAATTGCTCAATAAGTTTTGTGATAAATGCTTAGCCAGAGAAAGCATTTAAAATATCTCTGTCAAGAACCCCCCCCCCCCCAACCTCTGATCATGATTTCATGCTTTGGCACTCCTCAGAGAGGTTCCAGGGTAGGTTCAGACACTAGATCTAAAAATATCAACCCAAAGCCAGCATTTATCTAAAAGTTATTTATTGAGTGGAAAATCTGAAATTTTCAGACACCTACATGTCTTCAAACCCAGCTATCCAACTCACATAGCTATATGGGGCTGAGAGATTTTCAGACATACCACATATTAGTAGTCTTAGCAATATAACATCGCATAAGATTTAAAGCAGAGACTACAAATAACCAAATAAAAAATGGTCATAGATCATATGATCTAATCCTCTTAAGCTTGTAAGATATAAACAATGAGCATTGCCAATTGCTCAACAAGCTTTGTGGAAAATGCGTAGCCAGAGAAAGAATTTAAAATATCTCCATCAGGAACTCTCCCCCAAATCTCTGACCCTGATTTTGTGTTTTGGCACTCCTCAGAGAGACACTAGGGTAGCTTCAGATACTAGATCTAAAAATACCAACTCAAAGTCAGCATTTATCTAAAATTGCATTTTTTAACAAACAATTTTGAAATTTATGAAAAAATATAATAAAGAATAAAGGTAAATTTGATCAAATAAAAAATTGAACATTTAATTCAATCACAGTTAGGGACTAATCAAAAAAACCCATTAAAACAGTTGATAATTAATATTTATTGTATTTTTGATACTGTTAAAGGCTGAATCTTCTAATTTAAATTATTACAAAATGTATCCATGTTGATAAATAACTTATTCTTTCAATCAGTATATTCAATTAAAATTTGCTTATGATGTTATATTTGTATCTGTCTCTTATTTCTTATTTCATTGTTTTATATCTCTTTCATTTTACTGTTTTTTATTATTTATATGACACATCGACTATTCTATCTCGACTGCCTCACCATATATATATAGTGACATTTTATGTTTTGATTTAGATATTTTATTACTCACTGTAAAGTGCAAGTTAGTCGAACTATTTAATGAAAATGGCCCATTCCAGTATGAATATTTATTACAAAATTGAATTGACAATGGGATTGGTTTAATTTACTTAAGAGGGCACCAAAATCAATAGAATGGGAATTACATTTTTTCATCACTTAATTAGTTTATTATAATAAATTTTCCCCAGGTATTGGCAAAGATAATTTACACAATTCTCTAAACTCTAATCTAAATAATTAAAATTCAGCGTGTACAATGAAAGGTTTATATTATTAGTAAGTTTTATTAACACATTAAATATTTAAACAATAAGAACTATTTATGACATTGGAATGAACACACATACATAATCCGATATTTATATGAATTACTTAATTCAAATAGTTTACTTTTAAGAATAAAATCATAAATGTCTCTTCTTTCTTTTTACTAAATTATAAGTTTATCTTTAAAAAATCCAGTTCACAAATCTTTTTGATTTATTTAGATAAATTACAATATGGCCATTGACTTACCAAAAAGTTCTTTTTATGAGGAGTCTGTACTACTTATTTACGGATTTATTCTGATAACACTTTGGCATCTCTGATCAGTATTTAGATCAGGGCTGGATGAAGTTTTTAGTGATTTTTGTGAGGGAAGGTGGTGGAAAATGATTTGTTTCTACTCACACATGAAGATTAAATTCCTCATAGTTGTTCTGGGTAATAGCATTTTATTATGACTTCAAAAATGCTGCATATAATAAATAGCCAACAGAACACAGGTAAAAGACCAATTTTAAACTTGTCTGCTTCTTTTATACTGATGACCATTTTGAGATTTCTGCACATCCTCTTATTCTTTGTGTTATTATCACTTGATAATCTTTTATATTGTTTCTTACTTTTGAGATACAAAGTTCTATTATTTATAACTTAATTCTGCCATCTTTAATTATCGTTAAGAGGTTTTACTCTGATAGTAATCTGTATGTGCTTACATTCTTTCCAATATTAATGTTAATTTAAGAAAATAGATAATTTTAAACACAAATAGCTTTCACTGTACATATCAAAATGGATACATATATTACACTAACTAATAACATGGGAACAAAATTTTTGCTGCATCCCCAAAAACACTTGTTCTTACTTAATTTGTGTGTGCTGATCTCAAATCTGACATTACTTTTTTTTCTGTAAGATACAGTTTATTTGCAATTCAAGATTTTAGGTTTTCATCTTATTGTAAAATTTTCAACATTTAGTTTAACATAATGAAGAGAATGTCTTCTTGGGCATCATCTTTGTGAAAATATAATAATTTATATAATGCAGTAAATACATTAAAAGATATGATTGCATCAGAATTGGTCTACAATTTCGAAATAGAACACATTAAAACATTTATTTTAATCATAAAATTTGCACAAAACTTATTTAAATACTATTAAGGCAAAAATTTGTGTTGTAGTTCATGTTTGTGTACTTGTTGAGGACAATCTCATTTGATGTTCCAGCAGTAATCTGTCCTCATATTTCTGTCCCATCTTCCCTAATAATGCTCTTATATCATCTTCAGATCTTGATGAAAGCATTCTCACTGCTCATCACTAACAGCTCCAAAAATTTTTTCACGCTTCCTGAAATGGAATACTTTAGCTGACCGGTGAAGTACATTCTTTTCTTGAAGCCTGGGGGCTAATAACTCAGCTGTTTTCTTTGATAGGCCCAAATCTCTTACTAAGGCATTCATTTTGGATTAGCTAAAGCTGAGGGGTTAATGACTGCTTGGCATCAGAAGAAGACCCTTTAGATTTTACAATCATTTCATCATGCATCTTATCAAAATACACTTGATCACCATGTTCACTTTCTTTGTCCTTAGAAGAAATAAAACCATTAAAAACTGGAAGTGTGGGATAGGTCATATTTCTGAAGGAATATTAGGATATGCGATCATATGCCATTTTTTCTTGTCAATGCCCTTTGTATGGATCAGACTTACTATAAGAGTCACTGCTGTGGTCCTTAGGTTCATGCCAAACCATGGAAATACAAAAAGGCATTTCTTTGCATTTTCTGTTTGTCCAGTCATGAAGCATTTCCTCACAATTATGACATACAGTATGAGTAGCCCAATTCTTGTCTTGATCACCAAGGGGAACTTGAAAATAGGCAATATATGCACATGTCACAAATAATGCAATATTGCACCTTTGACATTGAAGTGTGTAACAGCCACATATATAACAGAAGGTGTCAAAACTATTCTTACATTTACACTTATTTGAAGAAGCCATGATTCAATCTAAAAACAAAATAAGAGGGTGTTTTTATCAGATAATAATTTTTTACATTTAAAAAACAACTACGATTATGTAAAAGTGATAATTGTAAAACATTAATTGCCTTGTGGTTATGTTCAATCCAAGAGTCATTGCCCTTTAACTCCAATTTGAAAACCAATTCATGCCATTAACTGTAACAAAAAGAAATTAAAATTGCATAGAAACTAGAGCATGCACCAAAAAACGGATTTCAGATTTGAAATCAGAGATGCAGAAATATATAAAAAAAACCTCATGCAACAGAAAATGAAGAAAAAAATTGTTGTCCAGTCTAATCAATCTAAAACAAAATTTTAGGATTGAAATATATCTAATTAAAATATATGAGGGGGGGTGACCAAAAATAACCGGAATCAATTTTTGGTTTGTATGCCTGTTGTGCTATATATTTCTGCTGCTACATACAATTTGCAGGAACCCTTCTGCATCAATATGCCAAATGGCATCACCATGTGTGGCATCATGTAAACCATTGTTTTGTAAAATGCATTTTGCATTTTTGTCAATTTTTTAATAATGGCTGAAAAGTTCAACAATGTGAAATTCTGGTTTCATTTACTGAAAACAAGTTGTAATATTTAAAACAGATTACAAGGAGTCTGATCTCATAAAAACACAAAATTATGAATGGTAAATTCACCATGTGCCTAAAAAGCATGGCAATTGATGTGCAAAGTCAAAACAATGGTGTTTTTTTATGCAAACAGCGTTTTTCTTTTAGATTTAGTTCATAATGCTCAGGCATTTTAGCTGCATGTTTTGAAACATTTATGAGATGTGGTAAAATGTAAACGTCCTATTTTGTGGCAAACTAAAGATTGCAAGCCTTATCCCAACAAAGTGTTGTCTTTCAAAGCCTTGAGTGTGAAACACTTTTTAATTAAATTTAGCATGACCCAATCACTTGGTCTCACTTCATGTGATTTTTTTAAATTTTTTCAAATGAAAAAAAATGTTTCAATTTTTTGTTTTGTGAACTTAGAGGTGATGGAAAATATGACAGAGACTTTAAAAGGCATTACTTAGCAAATATTCTGAACTACTTTGAAAAATGAAAACACATTTAGACTGGTATATTGCATCAAATGGATGATAATTTAAGAGATTAAATTTATAACACTCAAAAATAAATAAACAATTTTTTATTATAAAATGCCAGTTATTTTTGGGTACCTCTGTGTACATATACTAAACTAAGGACAATGTTAACTGGCATTTATTTATTATAAAAAAACATTATAACAATCTCTAAAGTATATATGTTTCATTATATGCTACCTCATGGTATAGAACCTAAATTATTTCCCAAAGAAAAGATGATCCATTTTTCTTCTGTTTAATTAAGTTGATAAATATAAACAGCTTAAGATACAACCCATATAAAAGTATACATTAAATCTGATTTTGCTTCAACAAGAGGGGCAAAGGGTTTAAAGATACAAACCTAAATAAACTAAAAAAGACAAATTTTGTAGTGATAGACTGATCATGTAATGCAGCAATGTTAATAGAAAATCAGATTAATCTGTGATGAATACCTGGTATTATCAACAATATTATGAAACTTTTAATTAATAATTTATTTATTCTATACATTTTAATATTTATGTAACTTTTTGATGTGCACATTTCTTCTTTTGATTTATATAAGTTAATCATATCTTGATACACACAAAAATTGACATTAATTATTCACTATGTTGTGGGCATGAGATAATCTGTCGCAATATATATATATATATATATAAGTATAACAATGCTCAATGCTAAATGGGATTATAAGTAACCATTAGAAACCAGTCAACACTTAGACAATCCCAATATATATATATATAACAATGAATAATCTCAAACCATGTTGCCTTGACTATGGTTTGAGATTATTGATTGTTATCTATATTGTGATCATCTAAGTGTTGACTGGTTTCTATATATATAAAATACATATTTTGCGGGTTCATCCGTGTTAAAAAACTTTTAATATTAATATACTGACGTTTAGACTTGGTCACACAAGTCGAAACGTCAGTATATTAATATTAAAAGTTTTTTAACACGGATGAACCCGCAAAATATGTATTTTATATATTTAACCCGTGCAAATCTTCGTTTTAACATATATATATATGTTTGTATGAAAACCGTGGTTCAATGTTAATATAATTACAACAGACATGACAATTTTTTTGTTGCTGAATTTATACTGCTCATGTATATTAGGTTGCTAATGAAACTAGGTTTAGTACATAAAGTAGCCATTTTTAATTATTTTGATAAAAAAAGCGGTTAAGCTTACAGTTCTTAATTTTTCGAATGGAACACACTGACATAAACCTACAGACAAATTTATTAATTTTATATTGAGGATTCTTTCAGTAATATGAATATATATGAATTCGCTCAGTATTATGGCGTTATTTATTTTTCTTAGAGATTACTAATCTTTTATAAAAGTTATTATAGGATAAAGTAAATATGTGTGATTTAGGTATGGTTATTTACACTTAAAATTATCAGCTGATTATGCTTTCCGATAAATGTCTTTTCTTCTTGGATGCTTCTGCTAAAGATTAGAAATGTTAGTAATACAAAAATTTAATCTTGTTGTTTCGTTCGTTGCTTCTGAAAATCCATTTGATCAGATAACTAATTTCTTAGGGTTTTTTTTCCAACTTTGTGTCAAGACATATATTTCAAAATTCAGGCTGGTTAATATTTAGTTAAAGTTGACAAGTTTAGTTTGATATTAGTTTAATATAAAAATTAGAATAAGTTACTTTTGAGTAATTGTAAAATATTTACATTATGTAACAACAAAAACTAAAAATTATGTTTATATTTATGTGTGGGGATGAATGTGTGAGCAACTATAGTATATTTCGACATATTCTGATATTCCATATATATTTATAATACTTATTAGTAATTTAAGGTATGCTGGATTTTATAAAATATGATCATTATATACACAACAAGAATGGGGGTTTCTATTAATCTTTTATTTATTAACTGCCTATCCATCACTATTGTCAGATACAAGTAACTCAGTGTTTGTGGATATATGATTGAAAAGGCTGAATTAACATGATTTAGGTCCATGCCAGTTTTAATATCATTCACGGATTTTCTACATGTTTTTCTTTGTTGTTTATGCTTGTGTACTATTAAAAAATTAGGTTATTTTTGTTTTGTCTCAAATGGCTAACAATTGGAATTCCCATTATAATTTTTTTAAATAAAATGTGTTACTCAATTTTTAGTACAGATTTTTATTGGTTTGCATTTTGCATCCATCATCTCTCAATAGAATTCTATACTTTTTCTTTCAAATGTCTAAATTATTAGCATTCATAAGTGTTATCTCATATAAGATAGATTATATTATGCATAATAAACCTTCCCCTTCAAAGTTTCTTACCTTGGTGGATGAACTGCATAAATGAATTATTAATGTGAGCAATTCAGAAGTTGAACAGAATAATCTGAGTGCACTCAGAGCAACATGTAAGGGTACATGTGTTATGCTTAAGGAATATTTATCTATTAAAAAATTAAGCTATATCTTGAGAAAACTACATAATGCTCAAAAATATTATGCAATGGGCAATAGGGCAATTGCCATCAATTGGGCACCCATGGCAATAAAATTTACTAAAACAATAATAGCAAAAAACAATATATTATTTCCAATATATGAACACTTTAGACATAAGTCTCAAGGTTGCAGCTGGTTTTGTACTGATAAACAATTTCTTGGAGAACAAGAAAAAGACATAGAATTCTAACTAATTGGCATAATTCAAAAACTACTTACAACAGATTCAAAACACCCTGGAATTCATGGAATTCTGAGGTTTGTGTATAGCCATCTAAGTCAGAATTCTGCAAAATATTTGACAGACCTAGCAAATTATTTATCCAAAGGCATTTATCAGATAGATGATCTGTATCCTATATCATTAGTGCCTTTTATTAAAAAAACAAGAAGTAAATCATGAATTGGCAAATGTGCTTCTTATAGCAATGAGTTCACTTGGAATAAATTAGAACCACATCTTCTACCTAAATTAGAAAAAACTCGATTTTCTAAAAAAAAAAAAAAAACAATCTCTACAGGATAAGCAGCTATTGTTTTTCAAACTGTGATTGATCCTATGAGGAATAATAAAAAATACAGTCCTCTAGTAGTTCGGCTGGATATCAAATTTGCTTTTGATATGGTTTCATTGACTTGTTAATTGATATCTTAACAGATACCGACATGCCTAAAGTATTTCTTTATTTACTTACAAATTTATTACTAAATAGACAAATCCATGTCTCTCTAAATGGGATATACTCTCAATTATTTAACCCCCATAGATCAATTCCTCAAGGATCACCATCACACACATTAATCCTCTCTTAAAAAAATTAAACAAGAATTAACTAAGATATATGTGCCTGATTTAAAAGAAAATATTCCATGCATTGAATTCATGAATGATGTCTCAATGTTTCTGACATCCCAAAAGCAATTGCCCATAGTATTAAAAATATTAGATAAGTGTGGTAGACTAGATTTCAATATGAATATAAAATCAGCATGTGCAATTTGCACAGGGAAAACTTTGAACATACACTGTAAAGTGTAACTAAATCAATTTCTTGGTTTTTTATTCTATTTAAGCAATTTACAAATGTGTACTAACATACAGAATAAATTTAAAAGTAAAATTGAGAACATTATTAATTCCTTATCTAAGTCATACATATATCTTTATTTAAAGACACCACACATTAATATGCTAATTATAATTAGGATTACATATTACTCATTTATTATAATATTTATAAAAGCTTTCATAACATGTATATTCACTATGTAGAAAGCTAATCTGAGATAGACAGATAGTTAACATATCACTTAAATACATTCAATGCACATTAACAGTAAACAGTCTAGGTTTCCACAATATTAATATATTCATGATACAAAAGACACTTAGCCTAATATCCTCATGCTCAGAAATATTCGTGCAACTTAAAATAGCAATGAAGGTTACACCAACAGATAACCCCCCTCGAATCAATGGACACTGGAAGCAACTCATCTAAGCAATCACATCCATTCCTAATTTTTCTTTTTGCCCACATATGAACAAATATAAATAATGGAATATCTACTCATTGTTTCATATTCCTTCTGAGGATGCTGTAAATTCAGCTATCCTCAATCTTAACAACAAGCTTTTAATTAGGAAATTTAAATTTTGGATGCTAGAGCCAAAATGTTGTAATTTCCTTATTAAGGTTAATCTTGATTCCCTTCCCATATTGCATTTTTACAGGAACAAAAGACAATGCATGAATGTGGATGAACAGTGTAGTTTGGGTCATAAAAATCCTGAAACATAGACTCACGCTTTTCTTGTGACAAACTTTTAATAAGATAAGGTCTGGTATCCACACACTTTTTAATAATTTCAACCTTTAACATAAAGTTTCTTTTTAATGTCTTTACCTTCAGGTATTTATGCAAATGTTAGGGTATACACTTTTATTCTATATGCATAGTGGTGTACTAGATGCATCTTTAAATATAATAATAAACCTAAAAGGTAACCCAACACATTCTAAAATAAGTTAAAAAATAATCAAAGTAAACAATAGAAAAATAACTCCAGATAGTATATTTCATGGCCCTCAGTCCCTTTTGAAATAGCATGGGTGACTCTAGGTTGATATACCTATCTATAAATAACAGAGACTTAGAATAATTATAGTATTGCAATTTTTTCTTTATTATTGTTTCTTTGTGTATTTTTTTGTTTTGTAAATGAATTGTACATAAGGACAAATAACCTTCGTCAAACATGTATCAATTACAAATGTTTTTTTACTAACTTGATCAAAATTTTTATTATAATTAAATAACCTATATATCGAATTGTAATATATATAAAATATTAATGTTCATATTTTTCAATGTAACCTTTTTTTGTTTTGAAAGATCCATAAACTGTTTTGAAAAATAGGATAATAATAATAATAAAAACACTACAACAGTAAATCTTAATCCTGTCATCATGTTCATTCCAAGGGTTCCTGTTTCAAATCCTAAGAATTTGCATAATATCAGTTTTTGAAAAAATAAATTTCAAGTCATAGACAAAAACTGAATTTGACCTAATTAGAGAACTAATTATTCGCAAGAAAAAATATTTGATTAGCAGCAGAAAATCTTAATATTGCTGGGCGAGAAATAAAAGTTTCCAGATTTAAACCCTCACAAAACCACTCAAAATCTTCTATATTTCAGGTCAATTTAACACACCTTGAACAAATTATTAACAATCGACTATGTCACATTTTTTCTAAGATAATTTTGAATTTCCAAAGCTTTTGCTTGAAAAAATGATATTTTGCATCGTTAAAACCAACCAAAATGGCTGCCATATAATCACATAGCCATGGTGTTGGCCTCAAAACCTATTCTACCATGTTCCCAACTTTAGCTCATAAAAAACTCATGCCAGCATCACCAAAAACAATTTCTTATGTCAGAGGAAGCAAAGACATTTCACGTTTATTAACGAATAAGTTGATTTCACTTTCAAGATAATCAATGGAAACAATATTTAAAATTTAGATATAAAAACACAATATTTTAAACCACTACCTGCTCACACACATGTTGAAAAAATAAATAATCACCAATAGATGTATTTCATGCTAATCCAGAACTCATCAGTTGGTCCAGATTATCTTTTCCACACATATATAAAGTCAGTGCTCAGCTTAATATTAAGATAGCCAATCTTCGTACTTTAATGGACAGGCTTCAAACTACCCCAACCCACAACTCTTCAGCCATCCATTTCATTAAATATATGATAATTAGAACATTCAAAGTTCATGTTAGTTCCAAGGTTGTTATCCTACCCATGTTGATGTTAGTCATTCTGACCTCTCATGTACTGGAGAATAATTTATTTTACATACATATGCAAGGGATGGCCAGACCTTTAACATACATTGTTTCAATATATAACTTAATACACTGTACAGGCTTACACACATCTGCACATATAATGTAATATATAAAGGTTTTGAACTCAGACTTTCAGACAACCCTTAACTCTCCATGCCATCTCATATTGCTGATCCACCTGATCACACACATGTTGAAAAGATAAATAAACACCAATATATGTATTTCATGCTACACCAGCACTTATCAGTTGATCCAAATTACCATCTCCACACATATATACAATCAGTGCTCAGATTTATATTGACAGCCAATCTTCATACTTTAATGGACAGGCTTCAATCTATTCCAACCCGCAACTCTTCAGTTGTTCATTCCATTAAAAATCCGATGATGAAATATTCAAAGCCCAGATATGCAGTTGTTTTTCAAATAATGTTTTATAGCTTCAAAAAGTGTCAGAGTTATCAGATGAAAGTAAAAAAATAGGACTAAAAAGATAAATGCTCAGAAGACTAAATAATGTTCACTTAAAAATGACAATCATGGAAAAAATAGTAAACAACTAAAATATCTTAGCCAGAATATTAATACAAATAGAATATCAATACAAATAACTCTTAAGTGCAATATTCCATCTGGTTGATAAATTAATTTCACTCTAAATTCCCAAAAATGTTCACAAAGATATGCTTATAAACATCAGAGTTCTTCAGAAAAGATGGATTCATTCTATTCATGATTTTTTGTTCAATATTTAGAATGCTTTTAATTGAAAAGTTTTAATAGGAGCATAATGGATCAAATTAATTGTATAACTAAATGTGACTGGGGTGCTTTTAGTTGATACAACTCTATATTAAAAAGAAATATGGCCATTTGTTTAAAAAGAAAGGATTTTTTTTTACTAGACGAGTTTTACCAGAATCTATTTAATGTGAGATTTGAACACATTTAACAGAAGAGTGATTCAAAGACTTTAGATCACTCAATGAAGTATATATATATATATATATATATGTGTGTGTGTATGTGTGTGGGTGTGTTAGGAATAATAAGAAAAGATCCAAAAAATGAAACATATAGATAAGAAAACAAGCATTGAAGTCTGTAACTAGATACCAAAAGATTGTAAAAGACCTAGAATAAGACCACATGTTAGATGGATATATAAAATAAGGAAATTTGTTGTATGTTTCAGAGAAGAGAAACTAGAGTGGAGAAATGATGATGATAATAGATTTATTTTATTTTTGCATAATTAATTAATTGATTCATCTAAATGTTATAATGATGTTGTAAACTTAAAATTAATTATTATTTATACTATAATTAATTGTTTTAGAACGTAGTTCGCATTTTATATGCATTGTTACAATTTCATTAGAATCGTTAGTATTATTTTTATGCAAATTTAAATGAAATAATTACCACAGAGATTTTGATTAAGCTTAATAAGAAAAAATTGCTTTAGGATAAAAAAAAGACTTTTTTTATAAACAACAAACAATTAAATGATACTACAATTTAACACTTTATAGTTGTAATTTTAAATCAAATGAATAAAGTTTAGTTTATACAGTACATATAATAATTGCTGAAGAAATAAGAACTGATTTGTCTACTATCCACGTGCTTTCTTTTAATAATGCTGATTAAGTGTATGTGTTGCCATATTTTAAAATGTAACACAACAATTTCAGTGCTTTCGATATATTTTTAATAGAGTATATTAACAAACAAGACCTTCAGATTAATTAAGATTATTCAAAAAGAACTAATCTTTTCTGTAACTTTATGGTTTTATGTAATGCGTATAAATAAATCATAATACATTTTAATATAAAGTTTAAATTAAAAAATTACTTGTTGTTAGTCATTATTTTATCAGTTATTAAAAGCAAATGATATTAAATGAGATAATTTGTTTCAGATAAAAATATATTAATACTTCATGATTTGGGCCAACTGATGAGTGCTGGTTTAGGATAAAGTGCACATCTTGAGAATCAATTATCTTTTCACGTCTTTGATCCTATGTTTCAAAATTGTGAGATGGAATAAATGTTTAATATATATATATATATGAAATAATACGAAGCACTGAAAACCTCCAGCAAGCTATATGTATACTAACTATCAGTAAACGTAAACGTAAAATGAACCTATCTACACTTATATATGATCTAATTTAAAGTGTAGGTGGCTCATTCTACATTTATGTTTACTGACAGTTAGTGTACATGCAATTTGCTGTAGATTTTTTTAGGTGTTTTCATATTATTTCATCTCTTTATGGTTATTAAAAAGTTATATATATATATATTATAACTCTAGTGGCAGCCGTATAAATGCTACATAAGATTTCAAAAATAACGCATATGCGTAGCACTTACTTGCCTATATACAATCGAGAGGAAGAAAATATGCAGTTAATAAATAAAACTATATTTTGAGATTTTTTTAGTTTAAATTGTTCCAAATCATGTTGAAATAAAATCTTATTCATCTTGATAGCAAAGAAAATGTTGATTTCGAATAAAGAAAAAAGAATTATGAATTAGCAATGGTTTTTTATTATGAATATATTTTCTTTTTGTAATATGTAAACAAAAGAAATCAAACTGCTATTTCTTTATTTTGGTAAAGAATACTAGAGAATATTTTTTCAGGGATCCAGATTAGTCAGTCATCATTATAGTAGATGTTGTAGATAACAAAGAAGAATTTCTACATGATGATACTGGTGGTAGTTAATGGGGCAGCCAGAAAAACAGTTAGCAATTAAACAATTAGCTTTGTTCCAGTGAAGATTAACAGAATTCTATACTACAAAAGATATGGTAAAACAATGGAACTGTGCTGTGCAGAAAAGAATTTGCCTTGCTACTAATTGGAATTGCAAGCTTATTGGAGTGTTCAAGGTTAAACATGGTATATACATATGTAAGTTGTATAATAATAAATGTATAATGAAAATGTAGAATAAAAATGATAAGTTGCACAATAATAAATGTATAATGAATGTAGAATAAAACTAATAACTTTGTAATGTATAATGAATATGTAAAATAAGAATAATAACTGTATAGTAATTATGTATAGCGATCGTGTGTAAACATTTATATTATATAATTGTAACATAAAATGTAGCAATGTAACTATTATTAAATTGCAATGTTGTTAGATCATAGAGAGCCCAGCTGACCTTATAGGGTCAGAAAACTGTATAAAATGCCACATATGGTGAGAGATGTAAAAATACTATGTGTATGTGAAAACATATGTAAAAACACCATATATGGTAAGGTATGTAAGAGACTCCAAAAGTCTTGAAGGGTTTATAAAACCCCAGAACTTAATTTATTTGTTCTGAGTATTAAATGTAAGTCAGAGACTTCTGCCTCTGTAAGTCAAAAAGCAGGACTAGGGTTATTATGTGCAGGTCACCATGACCTTTTATTATCTTATACACCTTATAATAGGCAATGTATATATGTAAAATTAATCGTATTTACTTAAATCCTGCCTTTGTTCATTTATTACTTGCTGGTTGTAAGACACAGCACTTATAGTATAAACTATAAAAATGTTTTAATATATTAGGAAATCTTTTAACATGAGAGCCTAGGCAAAAAACAAACAAGTAGCATTTCAGTTGAAAACCCTAAGCATACTGCACAGTCCAGTAAATGAGGCCTATGAGAAATTATAGTATCAACTCCTATAATCTGCCAGAAAAGGAAAAGACCGGAATACACAGCTAAATTGTCAAAAACTTACATGTATTTCACATTGTAACAGTCAAAACACGTGTATCTTGTTAACATAGTGCAGAATTCGACCACCACACAGAACAGCAGCACCATCGAGTAGCGAAGCCACCCATGGTACCGAGTTCGAACATAGTTGATCGGTTCCACACTACAATCTACGGAACAACGCCTCTGATGCGACATAAGTAAACACTTCTTTAGGCACGGTGGTCAGGGAGATGCACGAGATTCATGGTATTGTTTCCGAGTTGGCCAACAATCAAACGAATATTAATTCACATATATAATCGAGGAAATATATATAATGGGCATCAAATAAATGAAAACTTAACTACAGACGTACAGTTAAAATTATTTATTTACGTATTTAATAAAAAAAACATTATTAATGTTATTAATCATATTTTATATTCAGAGTTTCAATAGCTAATTGGCAATTTTACTATCTATATAAAAATACATTTGTTTATAAAGAGCATTCATTTATATGAAGGCGTAATCTAGCTACCTAAGGTTCCCGAGTGAGTATTTCTAATGCGTACTGTAGGAGATTTATACTTTGCACTGCAAGAGTCATCCGTGGCGGCGGACATACATTTATTTAATAAAAATATTTATTTACGACTAAGGGCGAACATTTATTTGAGAGTGGATGACGAAGATAATGCCGAGGCGGAGTGATATAGAGAATGATAAACTAAATAAAGGAACACGTGGTACGCTTTAGAAGGGCGATATAAAATGGCAGCACTGAAACTGCAATGCCGTGAATAAGTTTATAAGGGCTTCGGGTTGGTCTCTGCCTCGACCCGAAGAGGTAAGGTGTCACATGAGCATAACCAGGGACAAGCGGTCCGTGTCGCAATTTGCCAGCTGGCTGCGTGACGGTCGTCAAGCCCTATGGGAACATTATCATGTCCACTTGTGTAGGATGACTGGGGTTAATTCAACCCTATAGAATCCGGAGTATTCACGGCGTGGAATGAGCCATCGTGGCTTCAAAACGTAACACATGTATAAGATCTAAAAGATTATGGTAATATTTAACTAGATTTCAAACTTGGCCCCCCATTATCACATTGACTGAAAGAAAATTGGTGACTCTCAAATAAATGAAATTTCCGTAATTATTCATTAAAATTTAATAATAAAAAAAAATATCTAAAAAGGGGACTTATTACAGCGAGCATGCCAGCTGTTACGAAGTAGTAGACCCTGCATTACAATAACTGATTCTTTGAATGCGTGTCGATTTATATGAAATTTAAGTTATTTATAAAGCAAATATTAATGACAATTCGACACGCATTCAATGTTCGAGCGATTATGGATTTAGCTTTCAAACTAAGACAATTATGAGAAGGTAATATTTCAATGATAATTATAAATAAAGTGTAGATTTGAGAAATACACACCTAAGAAGGATAGAGGGAGGTAAGCTAGATTATGTGAGAAATTTACAGATTACATTAATTCTCAAATTTTAGTTTCACAAAATTACAATTTTAACATTTAGAAGTTAGACAAATAGTAGGAGATGAGCTATAGCTTATTTACTAGAGTACTCTATAATTTGGAATACACACACAGGTACCTGTTTTATAAGATGTTTTCGTCCATTTGTTTAATAGTAGATTGTTCGTGATTAACAGTTTTCTTTCTTGTCTTTGGGTTTTTTTTATTGATTTTAACAGCAGCGGCTTTCTTGTTTATTTCAGGCAGCAGATCATTATGGTGTTTTTACGATGGGCAAGGTGAAGTTCGGCATATGGTGGGCCATCTCCCGATGGAGAATAATCTCGGTGCTTACTCGGTCATACCTTGGCAATATCAATTTATTTTAAGATATTTTAGACTCTCCACTCGAGAGCAAAGCTAAAATTCAAGTGAAAGTCTCCAGCAAGTCCAAGATGGCCTCCCTTTTTTATCTTGATCTTTTAATTTTTTTTGTTGAGATATTTTTAGGTTTTCTTTATCTTGCCCTCAGGATAATCAATGCTTTTGCTGGTTTTAATTAGAAAGAAATCTGCTGTGCTATTGTTTGTTTTGTTGTTTTTTTTTTTTTTACATTCGTTAATTACATTTTTTTGAAATTTTCCTATAATTAATTTATTATCTATCACTGACCGATGCTTTTAAATTTTCAAAGACAAAAGGGAATAAAATTATTTTAACATTAATTAATTATTGCATCAGATTTTGTTAGAATTATTATTTAACGAAATTTAAACTAAGCAATAAATACGAACTTTATAAATTCAAAATAAATGATTAATATCACACAAGATTTATTTAGCTAAAGAAATCCAAATTATATTACTTTATCCGTATTCATTGCCTTTAATTTGAGATCGAAATGTGTGCGTGTTTATGTTGAATTCTACATATATTTATACATTTTTAATATTGTTACACACACAACTCGATACCAAAAGTTTAAATTTGGGTGGGATAGACCGGTCAGTGAGAGACGACAGAAAAAGGTGAAACTTGAGATTCGAATACGAATCTCACTGTTTCATTTCCCCGTACTTCCCGTGAACAATTAAGGAAGAACAAAGGAGGCAAGAAAGGGAAAAAAAATTTACATTACATAATTTAAATACGAAAGAATTATTATTATTATTATTTTTTTTTTTTTTACAGATACATATAAATATAGAAAGCAGAGATTACATGAAGTAATGAACAATTTATATACCCGGATCTAGAATTTAAACTTTAATTTTAAAATGACCTAATTTGGCCGTGTCTGGTTAGCACTCATTATAATACTATTAGTTAAACTGATTTTATATATATAAAAAAAATTCTTAGACTAATATTAATTAACATAATATATATAAAAAAAATTTTAAAGAATAATAATAATTAAATATACATAACAAAATTTCTATATAAAGCCCTATTTGACCAATATAATTTCCATTCAACCAATATTTATCAAGTTCGTTTTACTAAATTTTATACACGGAATGGCCGTCCGAAATGCTCCAATATTGTTATAACCCCGGGTCAGGTGGATAATATCTACATGGTTTGATATTACGGGCATTGTATGTCCCTTTTATGGTATCTCCATCTTTTAATAAA
Organism: Epiperipatus broadwayi; assembly: GCA_028023455.1. Classification (NCBI taxonomy): domain Eukaryota; kingdom Metazoa; phylum Onychophora; class Udeonychophora; order Euonychophora; family Peripatidae; genus Epiperipatus; species Epiperipatus broadwayi. The sequence goes on along the minus strand of JAQFVV010000057.1, from coordinate 1,797,988 downwards.
TATGCATTTGGGCCACATGTGCGATCAATTATAAAGGGTCCCCGGTACAAAGGAAAGAACTTTTTATATACTCTTTTATCTCGGTTACTTTGTTGAGAGTTCCGTACCCAAACATAGTTCCTGACCTGGAAATGTTGGCTTCTCCGATCTGCTCGTAATTTCCATTCTGCCCTTTCTGTAAGGTGGCGGTGTGCCTTGCGTCTGTCAGTTTCAATATTGATTTCACGTTCATCCATGGGTAATGGCGTCTTGATCAGTACTGAGTCCGCTTTACCAAAATGCAAACGTGTTGGTGTCATGCCAGTGGCCTCATTGATGGTTCCATTGATATATTGAAAAATCTTTTCAGTTTGATTTACCCAGCTTCTGTGATTTTGGTGAACATGGGTCCTAAATAGTCGGTTTATTTCCCTCATAACCCGTTCACATGGGTTAGACTGAGGATTTCGAATTGAGGTCAGAATATGTTTAACGTTCTGCTGCCTCAACCAAGTCTTCCATTCTTGAGATGTAAAGGCCGATCCGTGGTCCGAGAGGATGGTGATCGGTTTTCCAATTTTGACGAACTGACACTTTTGTAGCACTCGAATTGCGCAACGGGAATCTGCTCGCATCACAGGATAGGCCCAAGCATATTTTGAGAATAGATCATAAGTTACAAGTAAGTAACGGAATCTACGGTAGGATGGCAATGGGCCATTGTGATCGATCGCAAGTATTTCATTTGGTGCAGACGGAACGATAGAGGCACCTACTCCACTAAAGTTTCTATTTGGTGGTTTATCTCTTGCACAAATAGCACATTTCTTGAGAGTATCCATCACATCTTCATATAGCTTTGGCCAGTGAAATTGTCATCTTATAGCTTCTTCAGTTTTTCTAGGGCCATAGTGCCCTACTAAACCATGCATATACATGATGAGACGGTTTCTGAGGTCAGGTGGTACCAAGATTTTCCAGTAAATTTTATCTCCCACAATCTGCTGCTGCAGCAACCCATTTCTTATCCGGTATAGCTTCTTTCCTCGAGGTGTTGAGCAGCCTTGTATTGGATTTCCTTGCTGTTGTACAATTTGGATAAGCTTTTTATATAGCGGCTGCTGCTCCTGCCAATGTTGAAGGTTCCTTAACTTGTGTTCCATCTCCTGGTCCAGTACCATTGCTGCAATTACCAATGGCTGATCACTTATTATGGGGTTGTGTGGCTCCAGTTCTATAGGATGTCGACTTAATATATCGGCCACTGTATTTTCAGGCCCAGGGCAGTAGACGACTTTATAATGAAATCTTTGAAGTGAAAGACTCCATCTGATGAGGCGGTCATTGTTCAGGTAACTTTTATTTAGGAATTCGAGACACCAGTGGTCAGTAATGATAATCACTTCTGAACCCAGCAACATCTGCTTGAACTTATTGTATGACCACACGATTGCTAGTGTCTCTTGTTCCGTCACTGTGTAGTTCTTTTCGGCTCCTTTCAGAGTACGGCTGCTAAAATATAGTATTTGGTGTTGGCCTTCTGGGTTGACTTGAAATAGAACCACGCCCAATCCCTTCTGACTGCTATCAGTCTGCAAATAAAAGGGACGGGTAAAATCTGGGTAGTGTAACATCACAGTCTCTAAAAATCTTCTCTTTACTCGACTGAAGTCTTCTTCATGGGTCTTCATCCATTCCCATCGGTGGTGAGGCCTTATCAATTCTACTAGTGATGATGTATCTTTGGCAAAATGGGGATAAAACTTGTGATAGTAATTGCAAAGGCCCAGAAATGATCGAACTTGTTTTCGGTTCGTGGGCCTAGGGAAATTTTCAATAGCTGCGACCTTGTCAGGGTGAGCCCTAATTCCTTGGCCATTTACAATATGGCCTAAAAAGGAAATTTCCCTCAATGTGAAAAAACTTTTTTTTAAATTAACAGTTATATTTTTCTGGGTGCACTCATCGAAAAATTGTTTTAAATCCTCCAGATGTTCTGCAATGTCTCTAGACGCAACTACTACATCGTCTACATAACATACCAATTTTTTTTTAAACTTTCTGACAATACTTGGTCCAAACACCTCATGAGGCCAGCCCCTCTATTTATCAGCCCAAACGGTACTCTCTTAAACATGTGGGTTTGCCCATTGTATCTGAACGCGGTATATTTTTGATCCTGGGGGTGGAGAGGCATTTGCCAGTAACTATCAGTTAGGTCAAGGGTAGAGAAAATATTCTTATCAGTCAACTTGAGGAATGTTTCTTAAATGGGTGGTGCCACTCTGGTATAGTAATGTTGTTTAATGTCCTAGCATCGAGACACAATCGTATGGTTCCATCTTTCTTTTTGACTACGACTAACGGATTATTATAGGGTGATGACCCCTTTTCAATTACACCCCAGTCAATCATCTGCTTAATTTGAGCATTCACTTCTTCTTGATACTGAAATGGGATAGGGTATGTGCGGGTCTGGAAATGCGTCTCTTCTTTTACTCATATCCGATGGACGTAATCACTAATTTCACCTGGGACCTGAGAAAATATGGTACGATTTTCCGTAAGTAATTTTTGTAACTGGAATTGGTCCTCTACCTTGTCTAACGATGATCCCATAATTTTTTCTTGGATATCCTCATCAGGAATGGCCTCCAGACATCTTAATTGGATTTCTTCAGTTTGTTTATTTGTATCAAAACTAACCTGCTCTTGCTGGAAAGTTAGTATCTTTTTTTTATAGTCCAGGATACATTCATGTTGGGTTAAGAAGTCGGACCCAATTATTACATCCTGAATTAGTCCTCTTATCACTAAGAAGGCGTGTCCTGCATTGGCTTCTCCTATCGATATTTCCAACCAGACTTGATAGTTTTCAGTTCTGGTCATCCTCCCATCAGCCAGCTTCATTTGGATTGGGCGAGCGGGAAGCCTGGGTATGAGTCCATGTTTTTCGTAATTTGTTAACCACTCTCTAGAAACACAGGAAATCTGGCTGCCTGTGTCAAGAAGAATTTGTGCAACTGAGGCCCCGATTCTTGTATTAATAATTGGGCAAGGGCCAATCTGAAGTCCCCAAGTGGGATCCTCTTCCTGGATGACTGATGTTAGGTTAGTCATCTCCACTACTTTCAGCTGCTGGCAAGATGAATGCTGGTACTGGTAATCTTTTACTGACGTCCCGCTTGATCGAGTTGCCATTTGGTTTCTGTCTTTCTCACTATGATTGCTAGTAGTTGCTGATTGCTGTTGTCTGGTCTCCTGCTTCCATTCATGATCTACTAGACTTTCAGACCAATGGCTGTCATCTAAAACTGCAAGAAATTCTCCCATCTCTTCAATGTCTTTGATACCACTTATGATCATCAGCTTTTGAGTAGTTACTGGCATATTTTGTTGAATCGTTCCAATGATATGTCTATCTGCCAATGCGAACGTCATGAGAGATTTAAATCGGTTTGCTTGGCGGAGGAAAAACTGAGCATGTGTTTCTCGGGGTACTGCTCCGTATTTTTCCTGACAGAGCGTGTTGTAGATATCAATTTGATGCTTGTCGCTCCAATATTGTTTCATTAACGCATCTGTGTACTTCTCTATAGTTTTAGGTTTCCATTTCACCATATCCCACCAGTCTTTGGCATAGCCCTGTAACTGGTAACTGGCAATAGCTATCTGTTCACCTGCTTCTGCCTTATGCACTTGAAAGAAACTTTGTAAGCTCTCTAAGTGGGCTTGAGGATTTTCTCCTGTCTCTCCCTTAAAGATTTTTATCTGAATAATTTTTCCTAAGTAGCTTTGAGGTCTAACCTCCTTTGTCCTTATATTTCCCCCCTCTTTATTGACTTGGGTTATTCTATATTCGTTTGCTATCATTTCTGACTCTCTCAAGACAAATTTTCGAATTTCCTGATACTCTCTAACTCTCACCTTTTCTTCTTCCTGTCTCTGTTTTGATTCTTCATCTCTTCTTTTTCTCATTTCCTCCTCATACATTTTCTTCACCTCCTGCATACTCCATCTGAGCACCTCCTCCATGAACCTGAAATTATAGTCCATTGATGCTCTGCATTGTTGCGGAGCTTCCCTTCGCTCGGGTGTCGACTCCAAAGCCTCAGATAAATCTAGCTGTTCTGTATCAGTATTTTCTGTTTCCATTTTCTTATCCATTTTCTTACTATTTATTTATTTATTTTACACTAGTAGCATTTAACTATTCCCCACCGGTATCTTGGCCCTATAATACTCTTTCATTGCCCTCTCCTACTCTACATTGCTGCCTTTAATATACTTAACATATATATCATAACGAACTATTAGTAACGCGTATAAGCCACTGCTGTCTATGATATATATATTTTTACTTTAACTAAATTTTATTGTTAAACATAATAAGCTTCTGCTGTCTCATTTAGCTACTGATTATTATTATTATTATATAAAAGATATTTCATTAGATCCGAGTATTTCGTTCCTTTTTAAATTACAGACACATCCCTGCTTTCCCTAAATTTGTTATTACGCCTGCTGTCCCTTCACTCACTCGACCCACATTACTTCACTCGATTTATTTTTATTATTTTTATTTTTATCCAAAACAAACTCTTATATATATAAAACAATTAGCCAACTCGGCAACGAACGCTAAAGGAATTTATCTGCATTATTTTTGCTCAGGGTATCTATGGGTTTTATACTCGAAGCCTCACGTTATTGGCGCCAAATGCTAAAAAAAATTTTAACTATGTAACAGTCAAAACACGTGTATCTCGTTAACATAGTGCAGAATTCGACCACCACACAGAACAGCAGCACCATCGAGTAGCGAAGCCACCCATGGTACCGAGTTCGAACATAGTTGATCGGTTCCACACTACAATCTACGGAACAATGCCTCTGATGCGACATAAGTAAACACTTCTTTAGGCACGGTGGTCAGGGAGATGCACGAGATTCATGGTATTGTTTCCGAGTTGGCCAACAATCAAACGAATATTAATTCACATATATAATCGAGGAAATATATATAATGGGCATCGAATAAATGAAAACTTAACTACAGACATACAGTTAAAATTATTTATTTACGTATTTAATAAAAAAAACATTATTAATGTTATTAATCATATTTTATATTCAGAGTTTCAATAGCTAATTGGCAATTTTACTATCTATATAAAAATACATTTGTTTATAAAGAGCATTCATTTATATGAAGGCGTAATCTAGCTACCTAAGGTTCCCGAGTGAGTATTTCTAATGCGTACTGTAGGGGATTTATACTTTGCACTGCAAGAGTCATCCGTGGCGGCGGACATACATTTATTTAATAAAAATATTTATTTTACGACTAAGGGCGAACATTTATTTGAGAGTGGATGACGAAGATAATGCCGAGGCGGAGTGATATAGAGAATGATAAACTAAATAAAGGAACACGTGGTACGCTTTAGAAGGGTGATATAAAATGGCAGCACTGAAACTGCAATGCCGTGAATAAGTTTATAAGGGCTTCGGGTTGGTCTCTGCCTCGACCCAAAGAGGTAAGGTGTCACATGAGCATAACCAGGGACAAGCGGTCTGTGTTGCAATTTGCCAGCTGGCTGCGTGACAGTCGTCAAGCCCTACGGGAACATTATCATGTCCACTTGTGTAGGACGACTGGGGTTAATTCAACCCTATAGAATCCAGAGTATTCACGGCGTGGAATGAGCCATCATGGCTTCAAAACGTAACACATGTATAAGATCTAAAAGATTATGGTAATATTTAACTAGATTTCAAACTTGGCCCCCCATTATCACATTGACTGAAAGAAAATTGGTGACTCTCAAATAAATGAAATTTCCGTAATTATTCATTAAAATTTAATAATAATAAAAAAATATCTAAAAAGGGGACTTATTACAGCAAGCATGCCAGCTGTTACGAAGTAGTAGACCCTGCATTACAATAACTGATTCTTTGAATGCGTGTCGATTTATATGAAATTTAAGTTATTTATAAAGCAAATATTAATGACAATTCGACACGCATTCAATGTTCGAGCGATTATGGATTTAGCTTTAAAACTAAGACAATTATGAGAAGGTAATATTTCAATGATAATTATAAATAAAGTGTAGATTTGAGAAATACACACCTAAGAAGGATAGAGGGAGGTAAGCTAGATTATGCGAGAAATTTACAGATTACATTAATTCTCAAATTTTAGTTTCACAAAATTACAATTTTAACATTTAGAAGTTAGACAAATAGTAGGAGATGAGCTATAGCTTATTTACTAGAGTACTCTATAATTTGGAATACACACACAGGTACCTGTTTTATAAGATGTTTTCGTCCATTTGTTTAATAGTAGATTGTTCGTGATTAACAGTTTTCTTTCTTGTCTTTGTTTTTTTTTATTGATTTTAACAGCAGCGGCTTTCTTGTTTATTTCAGGCAGCAGATCATTATGGTGTTTTTACGATGGGCAAGGTGAAGTTCGGCATATGGTGGGCCATCTCCCCATGGAGAATAATCTCGGTGCTTACTCGGTCAAACCTTGGCAATATCAATTTATTTTAAGATATTTTAGACTCTCCACTCGAGAGCAAAGCTAAAATTCAAGTGAAAGTCTCCAGCAAGTCCAAGATGGCCTCCCTTTTTTTATCTTCATCTTTTAATTTTTTTTGTTGAGATATTTTTAGGTTTTCTTTATCTTGCCCTCAGGATAATCAATGCTTTTGCTGGTTTTAATTAGAAAGAAATCTGCTGTGCTATTGTTTGTTTTGTTGTTTTTTTTTTTTACATTCGTTAATTACATTTTTTTGGAATTTTCCTATAATTAATTTATTATCTATCACTGACCGATGCTTTTAAATTTTCAAAGACAAAAGGGAATAAAATTATTTTAACTTTAATTAATTATTGCATCAGATTTTGTTAGAATTATTATTTAACGAAATTTAAACTAAGCAATAAATACGAACTTTATAAATTCAAAATAAATGATTAATATCACACAAGATTTATTTAGCTAAAGAAATCCAAATTATATTACTTTATCCGTATTCATTGCCTTTAATTTGAGATCGAAATGTGTGCGTGTTTATGTTGAATTCTACATATATTTATACATTTTTAATATTGTTACACACACAACTTGATACCAAAAGTTTAAATTTGGGTGGGATAGACCGGTCAGTGAGAGACGACAGAAAAAGGTGAAACTTGAGATTCGAATACGAATCTCACTGTTTCAACATGTAATACACTAATACAAAGCTAAACTACTTATCTAAAGTGTGAATAAAAGAAATTACATTTCTGAAAAAAATGTATAAAAGGATCAGGTACTCACAGAGGAAAACACATCTAAAACCTAGGAGGAAAACACAAATGATGGGGAACTGTAAGATATTCAGATATTAAAAGATTTTGTTATTCCTTTTATCTAATATTAAAAGATATTAAATTTCTGCAGATTAAAATAAATTTAATATTATGTAAGAGTATATTGTATTTCATCTAATTATGATCATAAACTTAAATTGAAAATTATTTAAAAGATGAGTTATGTATCATTTTATATATATACACACAGGTGTGGAGTTATTAAAAGTAAGGACTGAAATAAAAATATCTTAATGATTTTTTATATTTATACATAAAGCTGCTAAATGGGAACAAACTAAATATCTGAATTTGTTTATTGGAAATGGATTCAATATTATATCATTGACTTATTTTATGTTTATACATGAAATTATGGAATGGGAAAACTAAATATAAGAATTTGTCGGTTAGAGCTGATTATTCTATAATTGATTGTAAAACTTCTAAATGAAGAGAGAACAAAATATATAAACTTTTTATTATAATCATCTATTTTATGCAAAATGGGAAATTTATAGTTGAAATTCACTTCATAGAACTAATATAGAAATAAAACAAACTAACTCCTTCTTTTTAAAACTTGATTTATTATGACTATAATCATGAAAAAGGAATCCGACGTTTCGACTATTTTTTATAGTCTTTTTCAAGGCACACTAAAATAAAATATATACACACAATAAATATCACATATTCCAAAAAAAAAAAAAAAAATTAAATTAATTAAAAATTACAAAATATATCCATAACCAAAATTTTCTTTTTTTAACCTTATCTCACTCCCCTTACCTATTACAATCACAACTAATTCCTTTTTAAAAATTCTATATATATGAAATAAAAACTTTTTAATTAAAAACCTATTATTTTCTTTTATCTTTTTCTATTAACATCCCCTTTAATTCTGGTTTTATTTCATTTATGTATACACCCTCTTTTATTATCCTTTCATTATATGACTTAATACATTCCAAAGGTTTTATTTCAAAATCCCCATGCTTAAATTTATTCTTATGAATGTAAATAGCAAAATTTTTATCACCTAAATGCTGTTTTAATCTAGTTTTTAATTTATTTTTACTAGTCCCAATATATGTCATTTCTACATTCTTTCTAAAACAATTCAAACACTTTATCAAATAAACTGAATTCATAATGTCTAACCTATTATAATCCCCATTATTATTAATTAAAAAATTTAAATTTGCTTTCTTTTTATAAACTGGAGAAATTGAAACATTATATTTCCTATTAATCATTTTAACTAATTTCTTAACTTTAATAAATAAATCTTTAGATATATTAAAACCAACATAAATAATCTTTTCTCTATTTTTATTCCTATCTAATCCCATTCTATTCCTTATTTTATTTATGTTTTTATTAGAAAACAAATGTTCAATTACACCCCTAGGATAATCATTCATAAAACATTCATTCCTAATAATATCAACCTCATTCTCAAACAAATTACTATTTGAACATAATTTAAGTGCCCTAATAATTTTATTATTAACAATATTAATTTTACTATGACTATCAATATCTGAAAACCAATTATTTGATAATCCAAAAAATGTTTTTTTTTCTAATCACAGATGTTTCTATAATAACACTACCATTCCTATCAATTTTTTTTAAAATTCTAACATCCATATATTCAATAACATTAATATATTATTTTTCCATAGTAAATTTTATTTTTTCAACTCTACCATTAATATAACTCAAAAAATTATCTGCATTTCTTTTATTACCATTGAAAACCATTAAATGGTCATCAACATATCTAACATAAAAAATTGGTTTATTCCTATTATAATTAAAAAATTGTTCTTCAAACTTATACATATATATTCCTGCCAAAAAACCACTCAATGGTAATAAAAGAAATGCAGATAATTTTTTGAGTTATATTAATGGTAGAGTTGAAAAAATAAAATTTACTATGGAAAAAGAATATATTAATGTTATTGAATATATGGATGTTAGAATTTTAAAAAAAATTGATAGGAATGGTAGTGTTATTATAGAAACATCTGTGTTTAGAAAAAAAACATTTTTTGGATTATCAAATAATTGGTTTTCAGATATTGATAGTCATAGTAAAATTAATATTGTTAATAATAAAATTATTAGGGCACTTAAATTATGTTCAAATAGTAATTTGTTTGAGAATGAGGTTGATATTATTAGGAATGAATGTTTTATGAATGATTATCCTAGGGGTGTAGTTGAACATTTGTTTTCTAATAAAAATATAAATAAAATAAGGAATAGAATGGGATTAGATAGGAATAAAAATAGAGAAAAGATTATTTATGTTGGTTTTAATATATCTAAAGATTTATTTATTAAAGTTAAGAAATTAGTTAAAATGATTAATAGGAAATATAATGTTTCAATTTGTCCAGTTTATAAAAAGAAAGCAAATTTAAATTTTTTAATTAATAATAATGGGTATTATAATAGGTTAGACATTATGAATTCAGTTTATTTGATAAAGTGTTTGAATTGTTTTAGAAAGAATGTAGAAATGACATATATTGGGACTAGTAAAAATAAATTAAAAACTAGATTAAAACAGCATTTAGGTGATAAAAATTTTGCTATTTACATTCATAAGAATAAATTTAAGCATGGGGATTTTGAAATAAAACCTTTGGAATGTATTAAGTCATATGATGAAAGGATAATAAAAGAGGGTGTATACATAAATGAAATAAAACCAGAATTAAAGGGTATGTTAATAGAAAAAGATAAAAGAAAATAATAGGTTTTTAATTAAAAAGTTTTTATTTGATATATATAGAATTTTTAAAAAGGAATTAGTTGTGTTTAAGTTGTGATTGTAATAGGTAAGGGGAGTGAGATAAGGTAAAAAAAAGAAAATTTTGGTTATGGATATATTTTGTAATTTTTAATTAATTTAATTTTTTTTTTTTTTGGAATATGTGATATTTATTGTGTGTATATATTTTATTTTAGTGTGCCTTGAAAAAGACTATAAAAAATAGTCGAAACATTGGATTCCTTTTTCATGATTATAGTCATAATAAATCAAGTTTTAGAAAGAAGGAGTTAGTTTGTTTTATTTCTATATTAGATATATATGAACTATTTTGAAAAGAAGAACTGTGTGTTGAATATATTAAATTATTTCATAGAACTACAGTCAAATTACTTACACTTTGTTTTGTTAATAAATGTTTATTTTATTATTTATTTATCCATTTGTTCATGTTGTTTTATATATGATTAAATGTTATTAAAACAACTAAAATTCTCCATACAGTAGTACCACTCAGTGCCAGCCAGAGTAATCAATAGATAGAGGAAGGCTTGTGCATAAAATCCCAATCTAGGGCCTACTCGTCCAATATCCCCAGACTAGTTTATGGTTTGTAGCCTTCATCTGTGAGATCTGAAAGCACTCACCTAGATCTTAGGATCTAATGCAACCCTCCAGCAGCCACTTTTTATCTATACATAACTACAAAACTATGAGAATAAAATTTAAAAACACAATAATATTTTCAATCTAAGCTCAATAGCTTATATAGTCATATGGGTCTGAACCCAGTTTAGTACCCATACATTTTGGTATCTTTGGCTCTTTAACAACCATAGCCACCACTATGCGATTAGGCAGGATTGGTGTTAAACCACTAAACATCACATGATCACTATTAAACCACTAAACATCATATGATCATTCTCTCATACTAGCACATAATTGCTTTTAAACAATTCAAAACAAAGCAATATATGGAGAGTTTTGCTTTGTTTTAAATTGTTTAATGATCACTGTTTCTTATTCTAGCACATTATTGTTATTAAAACAGGCAAAACTCTCCATACAGTAGTGCCACTCAGTGCCAACCATAGTAATCAATGGATGCCAGAAGGCTTGTGCATCAAATCCCTATTTAGTGTCCACTCATCCAATATCCCCAGACTACTTTCTGGCTTGTGGCCTTCATCAATGAGGAGCTTTAAATCTGAGAGCACTACACCTAGATCTTAGGATCTAATGAAACCCTCCAGCAGCCACCTTTTATCTCTATTTAACTACAAAACTATGAGAATAAAATTGAAAACACAATAATATTTTCAATCTAAACCCAGTAGCTTATATAGTCTCAGATTCAAAGATCCTCACTGATGAAGGCTACAAGCCAAAAATTAGTCTGGGGATATTGGCTGCGTAGGAACTAGATAGGGATTTTATGCACAAACCTTCTGGCATTCATTGATTACTCTGTTTGGCACTGAGTGGTACTACTGTATGGAGAGTTTTGCTTGTTTTAATAACAGTAATGTGCTAGCATAAAAAATAATGATAATGTGATGTTTAATGATTAAATGTTAAACCTTAATACACACATATGCTAATCCATAAAAATATTCACAATTCTGAGAATATGCAAACTACTGAGTGATATGCTTGGGTGATATGGTAAAAATAGCTAAGTGATGATGTCTATTATCTTAAATAATTCCAAGTAAACATTCTCTGTTTGAAGAAATTTGGTGCTGGAAGTTTCTGCAGATAGAACCTAAAGCAAACAAAATACTTGGGAGTGATTTTAATAACCAAAACCATCAATATAATTCCTTGTTGATTTGATTTTATTGAATTTAAGCATGATAATGTCAACACACATCTGAGAGCATACATCTTGATTGTATGCTTGGGGAACCTTAAATATTTTATATTTATTATATATATATATATATTATATAAAATCAATAAAATGTTTAATGTTTATAATGACGACTCGATCAGAACTTTGTACCTCCCTCTTACACAAAATCCTATCACGGGGCTGTCGGTACCTCGGGTAGAGTAATCAATATCATTTGCAAACATTTGCCAATAACATTAACACTCGTTTACTAGATTACATATTAGCCAATCAAACTTTTTATTTATTTAAAGGAAAAAATCCAATGGGCGCCAGCCGACCTTTGTCGACAAGTCTGCTTGACCAATACGATCTAGTACACGCTCCCGCTAGCTCAGCTACAACAATCAATTAAATATAATCCGCCTACCTAAAAAAATCAATTTATGAATCTTACTCTGCGCTAAATTTCTCGCTTTCTCTTTTATTTAATTATTTAATTTAAATCTAATTTAAGTAATCACTAACCCATGAAATCTCCATTCATGCTATTACGCTTCGTTTGGTCTTATAATATAATTAATTATACTTTCGTTCAAGTTCAAATAATATTTAATACAATCAAAATTTCATATTATAAATACATAAAAAAAAATTATACACACAGTCACAATAAAGTCTCTGGGTAATGGAGCTAAAGACAACTAATGATTATTGTTCGTACCTTAAAGTTCAGAGTTTATTATTCCATTTATTATAACGGCTTTTAATTAGTAAATTAGAAATTGAAATAAACATTACCTAGCTTTCTCCCTTATGCACGGTTCCGAGCATTGCTTCTGATAGTATTTCATTCGGTCAGTTAGCGCTAACTCTTTGCACTCCTTTTCCCGATGTCGTTGGGATCCTGTGGGCTCCACGTCGACACTCCGTCTCCTTCTTGTTTTACGCTACCATGATCGACATTTGAACTGTTTGCTGTTGGTATTGTGGGAAGGATTCGGCCGGCTGTTCACACGATGGGTTTAACAGTGCAGCATTATGTTTAACTTGAGACGTATATTAATATTCAATGCTCTCGATCTATAAAATAATTTTAATAATCTCTATCTAATAATACAATAGAAAATTTGCCCTTTTATATTTTACGGTCCTTATCTTGCGGATTCAATCTACAATACGTAACTAATCCTCTGGTGTTTCAGTTATGGTCCGTGCTGACTTTCTGGTGTTTGCATTGGTCATTTTAATTTCTTTGTACTCTCTGCTAGAGTTATTTCAATTTCTTTATTTCAATTTCTTTGTTAAAGTTATTTCAATTTCTTTGTTAGAATTATTTCAATTTCTTTGTTAAAGTTATTTTCACTAACTAGCCGTTCAATGGAAATTTCTTATGTTCGTCATTAGCTCCCATTGTTCACTACATTCCTTTGATTACATATATTTTTTTTCCTTTTTTTTTTTTATTTTATTTTAATTATAAGACAAAACGAATTCCACCTTGTGTTTTTTTTTTCCTTTTTTTTCTTAAAGCAATCTTAAATCAAATTTTAGTTCTTTAGGTTTTATTTAAATACGATTCAAAATTATATTTTATAAAACTGTCTAATCTATGCTTTTAACGATAAACCTATCTATGAAAAAAAAATAAAAAAATCCTTTTATTCTTATCTTACTCTACAAGACCTTTTATTTCTATTAACTATTTACACAAATCGTTTATTAATTTATTTTTTTTTTTCAAAACTATGTGTAACTCTGTAGAAAGCACACTCCTTCCTGATGTATCTCGGTACAATATATATATATATTATTTGTTATGATTCAAATCTGAATTACTGAGAGATTTTTACTACATATGGTTGGTTAAAGGATTTTGATGCATTTTTTTACCAATACATATTTAAAGTTAAATTCAAGAATCTCTTTAAGTAATGTATATTTGAAATTAAATTGTAATGTGCATTAAGGTCTATTTGAAAAAAAGTTTTAATACATCTATAGTGTGAAAGATTGATTTGACCCTGGGCTAAAGGATGGCTGCATCAGATGGAGCTAAAAGGTGAATGATGCAGTGATAAAAACAAGGGTGTGTTAATTGTAATGCATGTCTGAAGAATAGTTCCTTCCACTGTATTGCAGATAATACCTTAATATGTACATAATCAACACAGATTGTACTAACTAAAAATAGGCTATTATAATAAAATGGTAACAATCACTGATGATAGTAGTTTGTCAAATCTTTTCATTTTCTTAACATAATTTATTTTACTCTCTATTAAATTTATTAGTCCTTTGTTCAAATGCAATTTACTCAGAAGGAAACTACACCCTATGCACATGTACTGTAGTCATACCTGAATGTTTTGTGGAGTACAAAAATACTTTCAAACCAAACCACAAGTTAGAGACTTTGAAAATATAAGAGTGGCTATCTTATCTTTGCACCTAAATTCATTTACATAGGCCAATCTAAAACATCTTAGAATGAGATTGTGGTGTTCCATTAAGCAACTTTACATCCACTAACCTTATTCTATCTATTAACAATCACAAAATCGTCCAATTTACTGTCTGTTAATATTATAAAATATTATAATCTATGTAACTTTCTATATAATTTACTAGAACAGTTTTATATATAGGGTATATGAGCACAGACTTTCACATGACCCACCACTCTCCACACTATCTCATAACACTGTTACACTTGAACACATATATGTTGAAAAGATAAATAATCACCAATATACGTATTTCATGCTTAACCAGCAATCATCAGTTGGTCCAGATTACTATCTCTACACATATGTGCTATAAGTGCTCAGATATATATTAAGATAGACAATCCTCATATTTTAATGGACAGGCTTCAATCTACTCCACACTCCAACTCTTCAATCTTCCATCCAATTGAAAATCTGATGATGGAATGCTCAAAGGCCACCCTGAGTCCGAGATTCTTGTCACACCCATGCTGTTATAAGATCAATCTGACCCCTCATGTACAGAACATAATCCATTTAATACATATACAAGGGATGGACAGACATCTCTACTATGTAATAACTGAAACACACAGGTTTATTATATACCTGTGTCTAAACTTTGAGCGTTCCATCTCATCAGATTTTCAATTGGATGGATGGTTGAAGAGTTGTAGTGTGGCATAGATTGAAGCCTGTCTATTAAAGTATGAGGTTTGGCTATCTTAATAAATATCTGAGAGCTTATAGCATATATGTGTAGAGATGGTAATCTGGACCAACTGATGATTGCTGGTTTAGCATGAAATACGTATATTGGTGATTATTTATCTTTTCACCATATATGTGTTCAAGTGTATCAGTGTTTTGAGATAGTGTGGAGAGTGGTGGGTTGTGTAAATGTCTGTGCTCATATACCGTATATATTACATATATAGACACAGGTATATAATAAACCTGTGTGTTTCAGTTAGAACAGTGTTAGTATATAATTTTAATCAGAAAGGAATTATATCTTATACACATATTTTGTAATGTTTTAATACTTCAACGATGTTTTGGTTGATTAGGAAGGATTCTCTCAAGCCAAAGCACAAGACAGAGATTTAGAAAAAACTATATTAAGAAAACTATACCCTAATTATTTGCTTTAATATATTATTTTATTAAAAGTTAATGAGGGAAAAAATGGAATCAATCCGTTACTAAAAGTATTTAAATGTTTTTATTATTTGATTAATAGGGCTCTTTGTCAAAGACTTTTGGAACCATAATTTACCAAACCAATAGTAACTTATTAAGTATTTATTACAGTTTTTTTAAAAAACGAAATCGTAAATAAAGAAAAAAGAAAACGATAAATCTTTAATTTACTACGAGAATTTTAAAATTTCCAATATCCCATAAATATAATTAAAGTAGATTGTTTTAATCAAAATTATTCCACTTTTTATATAGACACAGGTATATAATAAGCCTGTGTTTCAGTTATTCCACTTTTTATTGTAAAAAAAAAAAGAAAATTAAATAATTATATATATATTTTTTTTACAAATTTGAAAATAAAATCTAATATAAAGGGATAGCGGATTTTTTTTAAAAAAATCATTTTAAAATCGTCTACTTGAAAAGTACATAAACAAAAAAAATATAAAGTTTTAAAACAATAATCCTAATTTCATTTTTTTTTTTAAAAAATCTTTTGAGATAAGCTTAGATGTTTTATTAATAGTCTTACTTCACATTCCTGGCAGAAGTAATGATTAATCGACCAGGCTTAAGTAAACGAGCAATAAATGACTTCCCTAAGCTTTGAACTGAACATAATTTAAAATAATTATCTAAAGAAAACAAGTTAATGCGAATTTCAGTATCCTATGTATTTATTCTTATCTAAGTTTTACAAAACAGCGAATTACCATCTAATTTATCGAAAAGTTTGTGTGAATATAATGGATAAGAAAGATTATGCTGGATGCTAAAATTTCTCAATTTCTTTGTTTTTCATTAAGTTCATTTTTAAGATACATACGGATATATATTATACATCTTTATTTACCTCCTTTTTAAATCTTATTGGTTTCTTGTTTTTTTAGTTGCTACAATATTTTAGGTTTTTTAAAGTTAAATATTTGTAGAATTGTAACCAGAATCCATTAAACCAGAATAATAAATTAGAAAAACTTGGTCTTTCCAACAAAAAAGTATTTTTAAATTTATTAGGTTAAAATAAATAATAATAATAATAATAATTACATATCATTAGCTGTTGTAGGCATAATAATTAATTTAGTTTGTCAATTTCTAATATTACAATGATTTTAATAATAAATCGTTTATTTGCAAACTGACTTCAATAAGAAGTAAGATAGTAATCTTATATATAAAAACCCTAAATATTTGTTCTTAACAATATCACGTGCGTGTGTATGTAACAGTAGACACTTTAACTTGTTGAAGTCGTGCAGATGAATTTGAAAATTAAATATTTTAAAAGTTAAATAATTATATAACTGCAAGTGTTTCACTGGGTTGAGTAATCAGAACAATAGAATAAGTTTCAGTAATGGAAATAATCCATTAAGCAATCACAATAATTGGTGTCTTATTCAAATACTAAGTAGGAGATGACAAATAATTCCAATTTAACATCTTTGGGATTTAAATTAGCAACAGCACTACCCAAAAGTGTTACCGGAAGATCAAATGCTATAGGGCAGTAAGTGCATACAAAGAGCATTAGAAAAGTAAGAACTTCTCATCAAAAATAATTAAAACTGAAATAAAATAAAATATGCAAATGTCCATTAACTAAAAGTATTACAAATCAATTAATAGAAAAATTCCCAATGCTTCTTGAGAGATGACCTTAGATATATAATAATGTAAAATTCAAGTTCAGCTGTATAAATGTATCATCATGTATAAAAATGTGTGAGCAGCCTAGAGTCAGTTAATTCCATGCCATCGGGGAGAAAGGCAGTCTCATAATGATTGTTCCAACAACAGTATTCAGCAGTCATCTAACATGTGCCAGTTCCCAGTATAGCAAATGCCCTACTGAGTTGTCTATCAGTAGTTTGAATCAATAATCCACCAGCTGTTACATGAAAACATGACCATCAGATCAACACCAGTGGTGAAATATAAAGTTATCTCAAATCAACAGCATCGTTAAGACATAGACTGTATATATTAATTTAAGCACTTCAACAATACTTCTAAACTTGTCGGTAAAATTATATATACATGGAAAGAAAAATCCCACATAAAAATAATGCATATATTATTTTAATTCTCATAACATAGTTGTAATTTATACATACACACTAGATTATTATTGTTTGAATATATATTTAAGAAGTGTAACATGTTTGGTTGCCTAATTTGTTTACTTATAATCAAAGATCGGACGATGGAGGGATCAAATTTATTAAACATAACACAATATGCCAAGGGATGGTTTGTGTAGAGTTAAGTCAAGGAGCGGAAATATATAAAAAAAGAGAGAAATTTGTTTTTTTAGTTTTATTATTATTATTATTATTATTATTATTATTATTATTATTATTATTATTATTATTATTATTATTATTATTATTATTATTATTATTATTATTATTATTATTATTATTATTATTATTATTATTATTATTATTATTATTATTATTATTATTATTATTATTATTATTATTATTATTATTATTATTATTATTATTATTAATTAATTAATAATAATTATTAATAATGAAACTACTGCTCAAAATATTATTGAATATTTAAAAAATACGTTGCATATTAATACTGTATGCTATAAATTAAATACTAAATCTAAAAAATATTCTTCTTTTTATTTGTCTGTATATGAATGTGATACAGATAAAGTAAATGCAGGAGATATTTGGCCTGATCAGGCTATAATATTACCTTTCTATGGAAACTTGAAATCTTTAAGAGGTGATGCTGATGATATCGTACAGGATATAGCATTAAATTATAATAATGATGCTGAAAAAGTAAATGAAAATATTTTTCTGGATGATTATGATAGTGAGAATAGTAGGTAAGCAAAAGATATAAATTTAGAAGAGACTTCTATTAAGTTGTGTAATAAATAGCAATCATTGCATTGTTATTATCAAAATGTGCGTGGACTTAGAACTAAGACAATTGAGTTTAAGTCTGAACTATTATTACATGAATATGATATTATTATTTTAACTGAGACTCGGTTAAATGATGGTATTAGTAATCTAAATATATTTGATAATAGGTACTGCTTATACAGATGTGATAGAAAATATATAAATGAAACAAGAGGTTATGGTACATTGATTGGAGTTCAAAAATGTATTAGGCATACTCAAATTATTATTAATGATGATAATATTGAATCCTGTTGGGTTGAAATAGATCTAAGAAATAAAAAGAAAATATTATTGGGTACTCTATATTTTAGACCTACTCTCTTATATAATAAAATGGATACATTTTTGACAAAGGTTGAAGATATTTTAGTGAAATACAAATATGATGTTATTATAGTGGGTGATTTCAATGAACTGGATTATATGATTTGGAATAATAAGACTGTTGGTAAAAATAACAAACTATTTAGAATAAACATTTTTGTTGAATTAATCAAATTAAATCAGTTTAATAGGTTTACTAATGATAAGGGTAAAATGCTTGATCTATTATTTAGTACCATTGATTTTCTAAAATGTAATTTGGCAGATCAGGCTCTTATATCTCCTGATTCTTATCATCCATCTTTGGAATTTATAATAGATGAATCATATGAGCATATAAAACCTGTTAATAGTATGTTCAAAGATTATAGACATGGTAATTATTATGGTCTATATAAAGCCTTGGAGAATACTGACTGGAATGTAATTTTTGTAGAAAATGATCCAAATAAAGCTGTAAATAAGTTTATTGATATAATTCAAAATTGTTTGGATTATTATATTCCTGTTAGATATTCACAACATAATAATAAATATCCTAAATGGTTATATAAGAAATTATGTAAAGGACTTAATAGGAAACATAAGTATCATAGATTATATAAATTGGCCAATGATAAAGAATTATATAAGAAATTTAGTGCATTGCGTGTTTATACAAAAAATACTATGAAAAGAGATTCTGATAATCATTTAAATAGCATTGAAAATGGTTTTAAACCCAATCCACAAATGTTTTGGAATTATATTAAAAATTTAAATATTGTTGGGAATAAGAATAACAAAAATAATTTAATACAGCTTTCTATGAATGAATTAGTTAATCATTTCACAAATATGTACTCGAATGTTACTGAAAGTGATGTAATTAATATTGAGTCTGATAATAAAAGAAGTTGGAATATTGATGTAGATAAAATTAATATTACTGATGTGCTTAATGCCATAAACAAACTTAAATCTAAATCATCTATGAGATATGATAATATTCCTAATTTTATTATTAAGAGTTGTGCGGACTGTTTGGTAATTCCATTGCATTATATAATTAATTTGTCTATTGAAAGATGCATTGTTCCTGATATATTTAAAATCTCTAAGATTGTGCCTATTTATAAAAAGGGAAATAGAACTGATCCATGTAATTATAGACCTATTTTGGTACTGTCTTCATTTGCTAGGATTTATGAAAGATGTATGTATAATAATATCATTACAGATATGATTAAGGTCTTGCCTAATTATCAACATGGTTTTGTACCTGGAAGGTCTGTTGATATTAATTTAATAGTAATATCAGATCATATTGCTCATTCTCTTGCTGAACAGAAGCAACTTGATGTTATTTATTTTGATATGTCACAAGCATTTGATAATGTGGCACATAATCATCTAATATATAAACTTAAATTAATGGGAATTAGTACTCATTTGATTGCATGGTTTATTAATTATTTGGAAAATAGATTCTCCTACATTTATATGGATAAAGTTAACTCTAAGCTATTCAAAAATAAAATTGGGGTACCTCAGGGTGGAATATTAGCACCTTTACTTTTTAATGTTTTCATGTTTGATCTTGATCAAAATATTAAAAAAAAGTATGATACTTACCTATGCAGATGATTGTAAATTATTTAAAAGGATTAGTACAGATGATGATCATATTGATCTTCAAAAAGATATTATTTATTTTAAAGAATGGTGTAAATTTAATAATATAAAAATAAACATAAATAAAACATGTATTGTCTCTTATACCAATAAAACAGATAGATCTCTTTATCATTACATGATTGATGAAGATGTTATTATATACAAAGAAGTTGTTTCTGATCTTGGACTTTTATTTTGTAATCATTTTAATTTTAATGAGCATGTAAAATGTATTATAAGTAAAGCATATAGACAGATGGGATGTATTTTGAGATTTGGCAGAGACTTATCTCCTTGTATAAAGTACATGTTATTCTGTTCTCTTGTTGTACCTTTATTGGAGTATGGATCTTCTATATGGAATTTGGATTTGGCTTACATTGAGTCTAAAATTTCTAATGTAGAGAAAAGATTTATTAAATTAATAGAGGGGGGAAATTTAAATCTTAAAACAATATTAATTGAAAGAAGACTAACTAAAGATATGGTATTTTTAAAAAAATTGATTGATGGAAAAATTGATGTAAACGATTGTATATCCAAAATTGAATTAAGAGTTCCTTCTCATTCACTAAGGGAAGTGTACACTTTTAATATTAATAAAACTAAAAACTCTTTTATAAATAAATCTGTCATTAACAGACTACAAAAGTTATACAATCAAAAATTTAATGACATTGATGTTTTTTGTGATTATTTTATAAATAATGTTAAAAAAAAATTGAATCTATTGTAGATAACATGTGTTTATATATATTTTAATTAGGAATTGTAATTTTCCTTATTGTATATTTTTATTAATGTTACTATATTGAATAATGTTTTGTTTGTTTTGTATATTTATTTGTAATCTTGTGTATTTCTTTTAAAGCGAAAGTGTTGAAATGCACGTAATAAATAAGAATTGAATTATTATTATTATTATTATTATTATTATTATTATTATTATTATTATTATTATTATTATTATTATTATTATTATTATTATTATTATTATTATTATTATTATTATTATTATTATTATTATTATTATTATTATTATTATTATTATTATTATTATTATTATTATTATTATTATTATTATTATTATTATTATTATGTGTCTGTCCCCCCATCATCGTAAGAAATGTTTTCATTTTTATTTCAGAGAGAACTTTGCAAAAGGTAGTGTTCTGTGTAGTAAGATTATTTTATAAACTTCTAGAGAGCCAAAAAACTCAGGACATTCCTAAAGTATAGGTAAAAAGAAGGATGTCCTGATATCACTGGTTCTGAAAGATTGAAAATTGGTGAAATGTGAAGAAGTCTTCAGCTGAAGAAAATAACTGCAATGGGTACCATGAAGTCTCATAATAATGAGCATATAACAAAACTTATAGATTATGAACTATAAAGCTATATGAGATTTAAGTGTTATATTAACATTATTATAATTTGAATATTTAACTATGTCATGAACTAATTATTTTCTATCACTATTACATAGTATTATAGTTATTATTAACAAATGTGTTTGTAAAGAATGCTTTTTAGGTTTATGTCCCAAGATGTTGGCATAATGATAAAATCTAAGAAATTTCACATAGGCACTCAGAATACTTTTGAATAGAGATATATTTAAAAATTAACATGAAAGGCTAATAACTGTTAGTAAATAACACACAAATAAACAATACAGGTTATTTGAGACACAACATTTCAAGTGGGATTATTCCCCACGATTCTTCAAATCTTGCTGGCCAGATCAGTGACAATATTAGCATAGGAGTTGATCTTATATATTGGGTTTCTTAAATATCAAATTTTAAGGTAACACTCTAACCAACTGAGATATTCCATCAAAGGCAACAATCAGTAGAAATTTTATACACTTATCTATGAAGATTGGTTCAAATTCTTCAGATTCCTCCAACTTCTACTGATTCTTTCCTTTGACAAAACAGCTCAATTTGTTTGAGTATTGCCTTAAATTTCAATATTTCATGAATAAAGGAATGTTTGACTCATGTAATAATATTGTCACTGCTCACAATGAAAAATAATACTACTCAAAACATTGTGTAATCCACTAATTTGTGCTGCCTCTTGATATGTTATAAAAAGTTTTAATGGTAGAATTGAAAACTATTAAAAGTTGAAAATATTGCAAGTCTATTTGGTTTTAGAATCAGAAAGGAAAGATAATGCAAATAAAATAAGTGTATATTGTGCATTTATTTTTTGCAAAAATTGTAATCAGTAAAGGACACGGAAATCCACATAAAGGCACAACAGGAGATATTATTGTCATAAATATGCTTAAAACTTATTCTATCAACCATACCTTAAATTTATAAATAAAAAATAAATGGAAAGGATAAATGACACCCAAAATGTATTCCTGGGCATTTCACCCACATCTTTACTATCTTTGTTCAATTCTTATCAATATCAAATTTCCACAATTTAATGTGCAAATGTCAACTTTTCATTTTCATATTTAACAAATTTGACTTTAGATAAATACATTAATTATAGAAGTGTATTCCCATTTACATGTTAGATTTTAAATAAAATTGATAAAGATATGTGTGTATATCTTGGAATCATATACCATTTTCAGATATTTTGTGTTGAAATTGATGATGAAACTAAAGTTTTAAATATATTTAAAATATTACACATGACAATAAGAAAGATGAAGTTAAACTACTAATACCATAAGAATGTGCTAAATAAAAAAAGATATATTAACTTTTAAGTTTAAAGTGTATTTTTGTATTAAAAATAGTATGACAATCTCTAGCCAAGTAATTGATTAACAGTAATCATTAACATACTCATCTATAGTTCATGGTATCAAATACGTGAATTCAAAAAATTGGTCATTTGTAGATCTAATGGTAGCAATTATATTTTCCCTAATAGGAAATATAGCATGTATTTGCAGACAGTAATGTTCTTAAATATAATCATCATGGAAATGATCATAAATTAGTGAGATATAATCAATAAAAATCAATCAATAGTATTCTGTTCTATGGACAAGTCCAGAGAGCAGTTCACATTACAAATTCATCCATTTCTCCATCCTGTTCTCTTCATTTCCCAGCTCTTCAAATTAACAAATCCTCTCCCCACCTCTTACATTATTCAACAAGATCACTCTTTTCCATTTTTGTTTTTGTTTCCATTCATCATTTTCTTCTAAAACATATTTTATTAAACTACTCTTTCTTTTTAAAATATTTCTAATGCAGTTTCTTTTTCTATGTCTAATTTCTCCAATTAATCTTCTTTTTTCATTTATTCTTTTTAAAGGTTCTTCACTTTATGCATCCAAGTAATGTTTTCTATTCTTCTCCATGATCACATCTTAAAAGCTTTCAGTCTGTTTTTAATTTTTTTAGGCCTAATCCATGTTCTCAACTATCCAATATACATTTTACACATAACATTTCATTAATTTTTTCTTAATTCTCTCTTCAAAGGTCCACAAAATATTTTCTTTCTCTTAATAAATACCTCCTTTGTCAATGCTATTTTTTTAACTTCATCTTCACTTCTTCCATCCTCATTCAATCAACTACCCAAATACCTAAATCCCTTTACTTGTTAAACTATGTTATCATGGATTTCAATTTGTAATCTTTTTGTATTTATTCCTATCCATAAACACTTAGGCTTTTCAACATTGATCTTCATTTCATATTTCATACATTCTTCTTCCAACTTATTCAATATATTCTGAAAACACTTTTTATTCTTGGATATAAGAGCCATACTATCTGAAAATCTTATACATTTTATTATTCTACCTCCAACATTTGCTCCTCCACAGTTTAAATGTTTATTTAACATGTCTTCTAAATAAATATTTGAAAGCATATGTGACATATTGAGTGTTAATGTATTAGGATTCATCACTTTAGAGAAATTTTTTGCCTTGTTTCATTTAAGCTAATGGGGTCATTTTAATAAATATAGGGCACCATACATTATTCCCTGTTCAAACTTAGGTAAAACTAAGCTTAGTTGTTAATTTATTAGGATTCATCAATTTAGAGAAATTTTTTGCCTTGTTTCATTTGGAAGCTTGGCTAACTCCTCTTTCTAAATTCATGTCATCAGACTCATTATTCTCCAGTCTTAGTCTAGTATAAATATTCCTATTCAAACTTCTTTCTTTTCAAAATACTCATTTATGTTTAAGATGGTCATAAGTTTATTCTAGATTATTATATCAAATGTTCATTCCAAATCCACAAAACATATACCAATTCATTCTTTTTCAATATATCTGTCTGCAATTGTTCTAACAACACCAATAGCATCTCTTATACTTCCCTCTAAAAAAAACAAATTTGTTTTTCTTCAATATAATATTTTACCTTACCATAAATTCTTTCAGTTAAAAAATATAAAAGCTAATAAACTTTTAGAAACACTACATGATTTTAAACTAGAACTTTAAAAACTATTTTAAAATATAAATATTATTTAAAAAAGATTCTTTTTTGAGTAGATATGACTAAAAAATAACTATCACTTTATTAAGAATACCTAAAAGTTTAAACAAAATGGAGCAATTCTCTAATAAAGTTTCAGGTTAATGTATGAAGAGAAAAAATATATGTTAATAATTTAAAACATCCTATTTAGACATTTAAATATCTGGAAATGTGTAAAGTTGTAAGAAAGGTAGTTGATGATAGCATAAAGAAATACAACTGTTATTGGCAAAGGAAGCTAAAGAAAAAGAGAAATATCTCAAAGTGTAAAAATAATGTCTTTCTATTGAAAAACAGTTTCATCAGAATTGAAAAAAAAAAGAGATTGATTTATTATTAAATAGAGAGTGTAATATGATGAAGGGTTTGGAAAAGAACTATGTAGTAATAAAAACAAACAAAAATTTCTCACAATTAAGTCACTTTTTAAAATGTAAATTATTTAGATGAATATGCAAAGAAAATGAAAAAAAAACAAGAAAAATATGGAGTTTTTATCAATATTTTAAAACTCAAGAAAATAGAGAAATTGCATAACTAATGTTTAAATAGCAGCAATTATAAAATTATAATTAAAAATGAAAGAGTATTTTGAAAAGAAAAAAGATTGATTTGGAATATGAATATTGGACAAAGGATACGAATTTGATTGGAAAGTAATGATACTGTTGAAGTAAATATAAAAAGAGGAATCAAGAAAGGTTGCAGTATGTCACCTGTTCATTTTAATATTTCTTTAGAAGACATGTTTAATGATTATTTACATTGTAGAGGAGCAAATGTTGGAGGTTGAACAGTAAAACGCATAACATTTGCAGATGATATGGCTTTTACAGCTGAGTATGAAAGAGTCTTTATAGTATAATGTTGAGAAGACCAAATGTTATGAATAGGGAAGAATGCAGAAAGGCTGTAATAGGTAAAGGGATTTAGATATTTGGGAGGTTGGGTTGAGTGAGGATGGAAAAAGTGAAGATAAAAAAAATAGTATTGGCAAAAGAGGCATTTACTAAGATAAAGAAAACATTTTATAGACCTTTGAAAAGAGAATTAATAAAAAGATTAATTAAGTGATATGTGTAGAGCATACTGCTGTATGATTGTAAAACATGGGCAATGAGTAAAAAAAATTAGGAACAGATTGGAAGCCTTTGAGATATGGTCATGGAACCTCAGTTGAATGAATGGAATAACAAATGATAAAGTTTTAAAAAGGTAAATGAAAAAGGAACATTGATTGAGGAAATAAAAAAAAAAACTAGATTGGACCTATATTAGAAAGAAGGAATAGTGTAATTAAAAATGTTTTGGAGGGAATGGTGGGTGGAGATTAGAAGAATGTATGAAAAAGATTGGCATTGGTGGATAATATAAGAGATGGGAAGGGATACATAAAGAGCTGGGCAATGAAAAAAATGAAATGGAGAAATGGATAAATTTGAGGTGTGACTTTTCTCTGTACTTTTCCATAGGACATAATACATTGATTGATAAACTAGATTATTGAAAGAAATTCCACAGTGATATTTAATAAAGATGAAAAAAAAGGTAAAACAAATTAAAAATACATCAGTCTTTTGCTAGTTCTATGCATAATTTTTATTATGTTCATTATAACTTATATTCATAGAATTTGTGACTCAACGCAGTCAAAAAGTAATATGGATTTGAGCATCATCATAGCTTTAGATTTCACAAACAATCATTAAATGATGTTATGAAACAGTTCAATGGACATAAGTTACCATTATGAAATGAATGAAGTTTCATTTGATCTATAAGAATTTATTTTAAGTCTAGAATTTTAGAATATCAGTTCTTAGATCCATAATATATCAATTCTAAAACATATAAGTGATTAGAAAACACTAAAGAAGAGTGTGGCAAGATTGATACATGATATTGTCAATGCTAATAAATAGTTGCTTAATAAAACAGCAGTGACAAGAGGATGCTGTGGCTTTAGGGAGAGTAACTTGAAATGGATGTGTCAAATGATGATCTAATTTTTTCAAAACATTGTAGAACTGTTTATTTTTTAAAGATATATTGATTAAAAGTAAAACTGTAAAAGAATAAAATAAAATAAATTATTTGCAGATTTTGTGTTTGTTTTCACTGTTAGTGCTTCTAAGTTTCAGAAGGTTTCACAAGAGCTATCACATAGAAGCAAAACAGTGAGCCAAAAACAAATGGTAAGAATATCAAAGCAAAATTCAGTAGCTTTTTGAAAAATTGAAAAATAAATATTGATGGCTTTAAACTAGAAGATGCTTGATATTGTGTACTGATTAGTTATGCATTTATTAATAGTTATATATATATATATATATATATATATATATATATATATATATATATATATATATATATATTGTAACCATATATTTTAGTAGAAAATATATTAATTGATGTAACTTATATAAAAATTTCTCTTTCTTCTCTTGGTGATTTGGTTGGCTTGATTCGCACTTGAACAGATTACTTTATGATATTATTTTAATAATTTTCAATTTGCTTCATTCCATATGCTAACTCATATCGGAATGTTTAACTTTTAAAATTTTACAACATATTAAAATTTGGTAAAATATTATTAAAAATAATATTTTGTTTTTATTTATTTAAAGTAATCTTAAATTATTATTTCTATTGAATTAAAATAAAACCATTTGTTCAATTAAAATAAATTATTAAATAAATACAATAATTACGTAGGCGTCTCAATGTAATAAAAGAAAAGAGCGCGAATTTCTAGGAGAATATCGTCTGTTAGTTTGTCTTTTGGTGGGAAGAAGAACAGAAATGGTCAAGGCAAATAGTGTAAATTTGCTGAGCTTATTTTGAAGCCATTAATAAGTGAATAAATTACCACAAAATTTGTTATAAACATAAAATAACTTAGTGGTATCTAATTAAGATGGATCACTAAATTTAAAGATCTTTTCAAGTCGGTCGGCCAAGAATCAAATCACCGGTAGCGTTTTCCAATATCGCATTTTTGAAATGTTGGAGCTTCCCAGTTTGAAAGAATTAAATACAAGAATTTGGTATGTTTTGAAATATTTATTATTCTACAATTTGGAAAATTTGAATCAGTGTTTTAATTACAGAAGTTTTATTAAAATGAAACTTTGTTTTTTTAAAAGAAAAAAGTTTAAGTTAAAATAAAGTAAAGCGTTAAAGCTATCAAAATATTTAATATTTCCGTTTTTTAATTCTGATAAAATATAATATTGATTGATATTTAACTTTACAATGCCATTAATATTTGCTAATTAATTTGTTTAACACTTGGATCATAAACATTTTTCAAATAATTAATCAAAGTTTTTTATAATTGTATCGTCTATTTAAAATGAATAAAGTAATTGCTGTAATTGGTTATTCCTGGATTAACGCAATGGATAAATAAATACTTGCATGGATAGGATAAACTTGGAACACTTTTGATAGAGAGATGTAGGGATTAATAACTTTATGAAAAACATTTTCATTTAAATTCTGTGTATCCTGTTTTAAAATTGTTTCATGTTTGGAGAGCCACGCAAATCGTTAATCTAATATTGCTTTAATAACTAATCAAATGGATAGAATTGCATGTATGGAATTTAACTACAGTTATAGCTATTACCTCATACACTTATTATTCTACACATTGTACATGGATTCCACGGATCACATTAGGAGTTACAAAATGCTATACAATCCAATTTGTGATACACATCTGCTAAAATTCATGTATTTGAACTATAAAATGCTTTACATTTAGTTTTATCACACACACACACCGTTAAATGTTATATGTTAATGAATAATACTTATTTAATTTTATCGTTATATGAAGCATATGAAGCATAAGTTATATTGTTAGATTTAAAAATAAAGGTGAATAAAATATTTATTAAAGAATAGCGCGAAAGCTAAATCTAATATCATAGTATACCCTTGATATTTGGTCTTTAGATTATATCCCATGCTATATTATATTATACGTTATTTTAGAGTAAGTAGTACAAGTGTCCTGATTATTGTAATATTTACTGCAAAAATTGTAAAGTGTATTCTGAATAATAGAAGATTGAGGGGGTGATTTGCTTTAATTGTAAAAATTGTTTAGTTGTTAAAGGCTTTATTGTGTGTTATCATTATTTTAATTCCTTTTGATTTTACACCTGCTTGTTACCGATTTGTGATATACGTATGACTTTATGATATGTTTAAACGAAACGTTAGTATTATTTAATCTACGTGTAATGAATACAAAATATTTGTTAGATATAAGTTGCAAAGTATTTTAGTTATCTCAAATCATCTTCTTATTTTAAGCATATTTATCGGTTAGTTGATAAAAACATTCAAGTACATATAATTAATTGTTATATTATCTAGATGTAAGTTTACTTTCATTTTAATTAATGATTACATATAGCTAAAAATCATATTATTTATTATATTATTATAGTTACAGTATTGAATCTGAATGATCAATATTCTAAGTTATTGAATTTAATAATGCCAATATCATTATATTAGTTGAAATAAGGTATGATTAGGTTTTTAAATACGTACTGTGAGATGTATTGAAAAAGCTATTGAAATCATTTAATTATTTTATTGTTTATTTATGTTTTATTTAAAATAGAAATAATATTTTTGTTTAAAGTTTGTAAAAAAGTTGTTTATAATTAAATTACTGTGTTGTATTCATCAAATAAAATATAAACTTTGATAGAGATACATATAGCATACTTGAATCATATTATTCTAAGATATAAGAATTTATTAATATTTTTGAGAACTTAAGATGTTTTCGTCTTTGTAGTATATGATTGTAAGGTACAATAAAATCCCATTTACCTTTTCCATCATTGTGGCTTTGGTAGTTGATTCTAGTATAAATAAATTAATTATTAAACTTGTGAACAGATTTACTCAATAATGATATGATTAAATATATTTACTTAACATTTTTAAATTTTCATTCGTCAATACAATAAGAGTCTCAATGATATATTAAATTATAAAAGAACCCAATTATTCATGTTTATTAATTGCAAAGCTTTACCTGACTAATCTGTCTTAGAAATATATAGATGATTTAAAATTTATAATTTTAGTGGTTCCAAAATTATATCTTGTAATGGTGATAGGGTCGCATAATAAAAATCGCAAATTGAGGTTTAAAAGTGATAAAATTGCACTTATAATTTGTTTAATATGTTTTATAATCATACAGATAGGTTTTATACTGGCTGGATAAATAAATTATAAAAAGTTAGGTTAATTCATTAATTTTGTCTGTAGTAAATTGCCCCAGATGTTGATTGTGGTCTTTTGTGCATAAAATAAATAGTATGATATGCTTTTGGATACAGCTCTTAATAGCTGATAATGTGCAATGAGAGTTGATCAGTGACCAAGGTTGTAATTCCTAGTGCACTTACGTGATGTAGTTGAGACCACGCACTTTACGGTTACAATTTATAGTGCCACAACAAGTACGGCATGATGATGGGTAGTTGGAGGGGTGATGGAAGGTTGGTTACCACCTTTGTGAGCCATCAGGGTGGACGGCTCCGGGGATTTTTGGTTACAATATATATATATATATACATGTGTGCATATACAAACTTGTCAATACAAGCAATGATGAATCACTGTAGAAATAATTATATGCAGAAAAATGAATGAGAATAACTCTAAGTAACAACAGTCTCATTTGCATTGTAGCAATGACTAACAATATGAAATTAGAAAAATTAATAAAATGCCTGCAGAACATCTAATGAATGGACAATGTGGAGAAAGTAGAATGGGGTCAGTAGAAGAAAAAAGAAAAAGTAGAGTGAAAAGGAAACTAGTTAAACTCAGAGAATAGAGTGAAAAACTGATAGTGCAATTGCAAACCGTATTAGCAGTAAAAGAGTTCCAGTTAAATCTAATTAGACTGACTCAAGGAAGCAGTGAGTAGTAAGGTGCTTGCTAGAAATTGCTGGTGAACAACTGTCTAAAATTACAGGAATTAAAAAAAATATATTCATGGAGTTGGAGATCTGTTCTAATTAGTTATCTACATCTACAAATTTGTAAACTATTCTGTGATCAATAATTGTTATTGATTTCAACTAGTCAGTTGCCAATTGAATTACTAACCCTGATTGCTAATATATATTATTCATAGTGAATAAACTCATCAAGTTATTTAGTTAAAACGTTTGTGTGTGTGTATTAATTTAAGTAATATTGATTGCTGCTAGATTATAATCTGGCATTGTAAACATCATATGATTAGATCATTAGGTCAGATTGAAGTATAATGAGTAAATTTAAATGTTATTTTAAACCTGGAGTGTTTTTGACACAAATTATATGTAATTTAAAATATATCTATCTTTCAAAAAGAATATTTTAATAAAGGTGTTTTACCAATATGCAGATTCTAATAGTCTGCATGCAGGGAGTAATAACAAAAATAATACAAAGATGGGAAAACAAATCATTATCACTTACATATAAAGAAGTCTAAAATACAGTTCAGCTGGATATGCTATTGGTATGTCTAGCTGATAAACGAGTACCAATTATCACTACATAGTTAAAATTTAGATAATTTGATGAACAATAATTAATAGCACTTTAAATATTTACACACATATGATTATTTTATATAATAAGTCCTGAAGGCATACATAAATAATAATGTAGATTAGTACAACATGTAAGAGTCCTAGCTGGCTATTTCCATGTTTGGAGGCCAGCTCTCCACACTTGGAAGTCACTGTACCAAGGGAGATAATTCTGCTCCAGCTTAATGTCCATGTGTTCAGATGAAGCTCCCAAAATAAAGTTAAGTCTTCTTGATTTAATTTGTACTGAGTCACTATCTGTTTCAATCCCTGAAGTTGATTGGCTCATACTTCTATCCATCCACTGGATGATTCTTTATTTCACTATTTCACAAGAATTTAAATTGTCATCTCTCTGACTTTAATTAATAAGTTATTTTTTAGTTTATCATTTATCTTATGAAGGAAATCTAAACTCGAATTCCTTTAATTGTTTTATTTCATTAATGACTAAACTCGAATTCCTTTAATTGTTTTATTTCATTAATGACACATCCTACTCTTTTTAATTAGACTGTTATTACTTTTAGAAAATAATCTTTTCTAATCTTAAAAGTTATGAATCTTTTACTTACTATTTACACAGAATGAGACTTTTGATTTTCTTTAATTTATTAAACTTATTACTTTTTCTCAGTTTATATCTATATATGTATGTACTTTTAAACATACACATATATATTATTATTTCCCCTGAGTTTAGAGATTAGGTTTTAATCTCTGAACTCAGTGCATAGTCATTAAGATATATGGATGTTTTTATTTTCCTTTTAGCATGCTGTTGTGGATTTTGTTCCACCTTGCCTGATGCGTTCTCTCTTAGTAACTGTCACCAATGTCTGTTGTATTGAATAAGTTGGTTATTATTTCTTCACTCTCATCTTTATGCAGCTGGTTTATATGTTTGTGAAGTATTTCCTCATTTTCATAAGAACAGTAACTACTTATTTTGACAAGATGACAAATAACTTCCACCTGCGACCATAACTTGTTTGTATTATTTTTTATCCACACTTTTTCCTGTGGTTTGAAGTTATAGGTACCTGCTTGAGGCAGTGATTTCCCAGATTTGGCAATAGGGATTGCATGTTGATGAAGGGTACAATTAGCACTGCTTCATATATTTTAATTTTCCCAAATTTGTTGATGGAAGATTTAAGGGTTTGTATAGCTTTTCCAGCTCTGTTGTATTGAGGGTGGTATGAGGAGTCAGTGTGTGTTTAATCTCCCATTCTTGCATCACTTCTTCAAACTTTGCTGAAATAAAGCCAGTTCCATTATCAGAAACAAGCATTTCTGACTCATGATGAGAAAAAAAATTGTATGATTTGCTGTGTCAAGCCTTTATTGGTGTTATTGACTATTTTACTCTGTCCATGCTGAAATGCATCAACCACTATCAAAAACAGATGACCCTCAAAAGGGCCACTATGGTGGTTGTCTATGTATTGCTAAGGCCTTTAAGCTTTCAGCCACAGTTCAAACTTAGCCAGAGGTACTTTAGTGCATGTTTGATAGTTTTTGCATTTTTAAAATATATTTTTCAATATCATTATTAATAGTGGGCCATCAGACATAACTATAAGTTAATGCTTTTGCCATAATAATGCCTAAATGGCCTTTTTGCAACAATTTAAAAAATTTGGTTTTTATTCTTTAGTGGGATTATCATCAAATCACTCCTTGGAATATATCCCTTGCATACTGTACCAGTCAAAAAACCTACCACCTGAACGCAAGTCAGATTCAAACTCAGGCAGTTCAAACTGAATTCAAACCCAACTCAACAACTCAGATTAGTAGAAATCTAAATCAATGGCACAGTGCTATGCACCAAGAAACTAGCTCAATGGTTGTTGAGGATCAGGGACCCTTGAACTGACATTAATATCTGATAATAAATAACTAAATTAATTTTAAATCGAATCATATGTATATGTTCAGGTTGCCAACACAGACAGCGAGTATTAACATTAAAATAATTATGAAGGAATTAAGCACTAAGAAACCAAGTGTATTTAGAAAATATTTAATAATAATAATTTGCTTTGTTTGAATTTTAAATAATGATTATATTAATTACCTCTAGCCTTTAACAGAATTTATAATAATAATAAGAGTGGCGGTCCTTGTTATATGCCAACAAGTATTATGCAATATTTGAAAGTCTATGTCTATGTCCCCAACAAGAAAATAAAGGCAGATAAAGGTATTCATTAGTAAAGGAAATTTTTACTCTAATTTTATATGAAAGAATGTGATATTTATTTTCATATTCGCAAATCCATTCATGAAGAGCAAGATACATATTTTAGGGCATAACTTTAATTTTTATTAGAAAACTTATTTTGAGATAAAATGGAGAATTTGTTGGACTTTAATTTAAATCACTTCATCATGAATTATGAGCATCAGAGCGGGCTTTACTGGAACAGAGAGGTAATGGTGCTGACGAATTAGGAGCTATAAAGTGAAATTGAAAGACGATGGCTAGTCGATAATCGAAGTCCTATGGCAGCTTGCGTCTGACAAGTCTTATGCCCTTTGACTAATATGAACAGGAGAGGAAGTGCTTTCTTCCTCGATAATTTAAAATAACAGAAATATGATCACCGACCAGCCTAACGGAGCGGAAGATTACCCTACGTCAGCAACGTTGAAGATGATGACTTACTAGTCACCGTTTGAGAACTAAAACCCATATAGAATGCTCTATGTGATGACTTGATCAATTTAATTAAAGTTAAATGAGCTTTTAATGAAAACTATTTTAAAGTATTTGTAAAATCATATTAATTATGCCCCAATCATCGTGCCCTTCCTGAATCTTAATAGAAAATAACAAAGTTGAATTAAAATATATTTAATCCTTTATCGGCCCTTTTTGCAATAAAAACATTTGAAGATTATATATGAATAAATACATATTTTTGAATACAAAAAATAGCTGGGGTATAGATTAAAATGGAGCTAATAATTTGTTATTAGCCAATTATAAAAATAACACACATTTAATAATTTCTTTCGACTCGATAATTGATAGAACTGTAAATTTAGTTCTAATGGGCAAGAATTACTATTAAAATTAATATATTACTATTTGCACAAGGCAAAGGAAACAAAGGAGATCATCGAGTCGAAAGATTATTGGCATATAATTAAAAATAAATGACATTAATAAATCACACGATAAAGATATATATAATATAGTAAATGAACTGCCAAGTAAGAAAAGAGAAAGTTTAAAGACTAGAGATTGAGAGAATTATGATATAAATTTACAGTAGCATGAATAAAAGGTTTTATAAAGATTGTTACATTAAAGAATAAAAGAGTTCTAAACGGGAGTGTAAAATAAAGTTTGGAACTGGCCAGAAATTTATGGAAATATATTACCCATTTCTTCTGGTGGATCCTTAGGTTACACATCCGAGTTGGTAAAAAATGTAGGCATTATTTGATTGATTACTTGAACAGCATTTTATTTGATTTTGGCAGCCTGATTTGTTCGGAAAGAATTTAGCAGCTTCATTGAAGATTTTTAGGGGACTTCAGGAACAATAGCCAGATTCCTGACGTTTAGCCCCTTATCATGATAGGAACAATTTTTGAATTCATGATTTTGAACAGCACATAGTTTACTAGCACTTTTCTGCAACAAAGATGTTTCTTCCTTTTTCTCCAAACTTTTCAGAGCTATATATCTGTCCTCTGATGCCTTCAGGCTAGCGCTTCTTTCATTATCAATGTTTTTAGATTTATTGGTTGTTTTTAGATACATTCCTTCGATAAGGCTTTCAAACTTATTAACATGAATTCATTTTCTAATTAGAAAATGAATTCTTAAAATCAGAAAATGATTTTAAGTAGGAAATTCTTATCTTTTTTTCTAATTAATAAAACTTTAACTGTTGTTTTTGGAAAGGGAAAATCTAAAAGCTTATCAAAAGAATGTAGCTTTTTCATCAATAAAACTTTAGCAAATTATTTAAAAATAAAATCAAACATTCCCGATGCAATGAAACTTTCAAACAATTATATATATTTAAAATTTACAAATATATATGCACAATCCATGCAGTTATAATATATAAATTCATGAATAATTCTATCATGAATTTATTAATAGAATTGATCAATTTAAATCTGAAACTAATTAATTTTAATATGCATTTATGATAT
The DNA here is from genome assembly GCA_028023455.1 of Epiperipatus broadwayi. Taxonomy (NCBI): domain Eukaryota; kingdom Metazoa; phylum Onychophora; class Udeonychophora; order Euonychophora; family Peripatidae; genus Epiperipatus; species Epiperipatus broadwayi. Next base: position 1,762,086 of record JAQFVV010000057.1, on the reverse strand, counting down.
AAGTTATTCTTTATGGAAATTAGTGTGGATTGAACGTATAAAGCCCCATTGCATTGGAAATTTAAGGTTAGTATTGTGGTTTGAAGTGGGCTTATGGCTAGATGTCATGAAGCTAGGATCGAACTCAGATCCAACGGCTTCAATACAGACAACTGCTCATGGACATTCCATAATTTTTTTATGAAGAAAACTAGGTTGTTGATTTGGCCATCATTCACTGATCAGATTTACCATCCATTGCTAGCCATTGTCTTCAGATGTCTATGAAGCCACTATTATGTTGTTGAGGGTTTGATTCTTCAAGGCATCAATATAATTAACTTATATTTCTTTTTGATATGGTTTTGTCTGATCAGGCATATGTGATAGAGTATTGGCGTGCCCTATTTAATTTTATTTTTTATGTACTAATGTATAATCATAACCTGCCAAAATGTTTAGCCAATGCAACATGTGAAGACACAGATGTTTAGGAATTTGTTTAATTCCTAATATTTCCAATAGGAGTTTTTGATCAGTTACTATCATAAATCTGTGGCTGTATAAGTACTAATGGAACTTTTTGATGCCAAATAAAATCGCAAGGGCCTTCTTGTCCAACTGACTATAGTTTTTCTCTGCTTTGGATAACACACATATCACATAAGCAATGGGTCATTCACCTTCATGAGCAGGGTGAAAACTGCTCCAACACCAAATTTCTGATGCATCAGTGGTCAGAGTTACTTCCAATTCACTGTTGTAATGGACAAGCAATTTATTTAAAATCAGCAGTGATTCTGTGCATATAAATGCTTTTTTCTTCTTCTACCCACTTCCATTTCTGATTCTCTTTGATATCATATAATTGTCTGACCATGTGGGCTTTTTCTTCTAAAAATTATTAAAATAATTAACCAGACCCAGGAAGGCTTGAAGTTGTTTCACATTGTTAGGTCTCTGTGATTCTGCAACCATTTTAGCTTTTTGTGGGAAGGAGATATGCCATTTTTAGATATAATGTGACCTAAAAACTTGATTTCTGCTCACTTTCTATATGCACTTTTGGGTATTAAGTTTAACCCCAAAATTTCATCCAGTTTTTTGCAGACTTTCTGTAGATTCATTTTAAGTTCATTGTTAGTCACAGCTGTAATTAGAATGTTACTAAAATATGCATCATACCCTCTATTCCAATAAGGAGAGTTTTTTAATTGAAAGATACTAGGGGCTGATGTTATTTCAAATGGGAGGCTCATATATTTATATAATTCTACATGAGTGGTAAGTATTAATATGTTTGATGTCTGTTTATTAACTGGTATTTGATGGAAGATGGCATTAAGACCTAATTTAGAAAAAAAAAGATCTCTGGAATGATGCTAATATTTCCCTGGCATTAGGGTATGCATTTACCAATCATCTTGTTTACTGATACCCTGTAATCTCTGCACAAATGAATTTGCTCATTGGGTTTAGTTATAATGACCAATGGTGTAGCCCAATGAGATTTTTCAGTGAGTTGTAACATCTCTTTCTTAACTGTCATAGTTTTCCTTTTCGATTTTCTCTTTTTGCACAAATAGAACTTTCTGTAGTTTGCATATTATAGGTAGTACATCAGTGCTTAAATCTATTGTTATAGGGGTCATTTTAATAACACCAGTTCTCCATTAAATAAGCTAGGAAATTTGAATTGCATTTCATTTTTCATTTTGTCCTTTTTCACAAATGTGAATTTAATAACCCATTTCCTAAACCATTGATGCCCAATTAGGTAGTTTAGTGGAGCATAAACTATGTATAAAGATAACAATCACTTTTCCTTCCATTCTACTCATGGAGGCCTGAACAACACCTTTAATTTTAAACATGTTCCAATTTATGTCAGTTTTCTCTAATTTGGGGATTTTTTTACTCATACAGGTTACAATAGCCCAATCATAAACTGATATTAATGATGCACCACTGTCAACCTCCATTGATATGGCCCATGGCACAGCTTTAGTTTTAACATAATTTTGCCATCACTGGTGGACCTTTTTCTATATTTGTATGCTGACATGCCTGGCCCTGATGTGATTGTTTATAGCTATTTGTTTCCTTGTTGGGATTGTTAAATTCTTCTTTATACATTTTTTTCATATGCTCTCCTCTTTTACAATTATTGCAGTGTTCACATTTATAAAAACAATTACTAGCTTTGTGGCCTTTTGTCCACAGCAAAACATATAAACAGGTTTTTGCTAGCATTATTATCATTATTCTTTGACCATTTTTTTTATGGTTTTACAAATGTCTGTTTGTTATTTGCTATTAATCTTGAACTTGGTGAATTTGTGAGATTTCTCAAGCATGAGTTCATAAGCTATTGCTCATTTTATAGCCTCCATATAATCTAAATTACTAATGGCCAATAGTTGTTGCCATAGCTATCATTACACATACCCATCAGAAAATGTTCCAGAAGAGCTTCATCTAGGAAAGATCCATAGATGCAATTATTTGCTATATTACAAAGAGCACTATCATAATCTTTTATTTTTTCTATCCCAACTTTGGTTCCAGGTTCAGAATTACAGCCTAGCAACATGCTTAGAGGGTTGGATGTCAAAATGAATTGAAAAACACTCTTTAATCTGATTGTATGTACAATCTTCCAGAATTAGAGATTCAGTGAACCTGTTGGCTATCTTCCAGAAAAGCATAATAATGAAGCAGTTTTATCCTATCATCTGTAACTTTTATTAATGACTAAGTATTTTTCCACATGTTGAATGTACAGGGGCCAACTACTTACCTCACTGATGTCAAATTCACTAATTACAACTTGCATTGCCTAGTTCAGTGTTTCCCAACCTGTGGTATGTGTACCACTGGTGTTACGCGAGTTGCTGGTTGGTGGTACATGAAAAATAATCAATAATGGCAGACATAAAAAAAATTAAATCATAAAAATATAGAAACGTTTTTTCCTATAATTCATAAAAAATATTTTAATTAATAATATTATACAGTAAAGTTGTTAATATGTACAGTCGATAACGATCTTTAATATCAATGATAAAATTAAAAGTATGATTAAGAAATTAGATTTTCGGAAACAGTAATATATATATAAGTTTTGGAAACAATCAACTGGAAGTATTCGAAACTCTACATATTTTTTTGTTTGAAAATAAGGTTAGCCTGTCTCAAGATATACGAGAAAATATAATAGCACATTTAACAGGATTAAAATTGTCTTTCATGGAATATTTTCCAAAACCCCAAAACACAAATGGTAATTGGATTTCAAACCCATTCTATGCAGAAAATTTAGAAAAATCTATATCATTATCAATAAAGGATAAAGAAAATTTAATAGAATTATCATGTGACAGAACTTTACAAGTAGAATTCAAACGACACAATCTAATTAATTTTTGGTTAAACATTAAAGAATATGAACAACTTTCTGAGAAAGCTCTTAAATTATTATTACCATTTACTAGTACGGAATTAGTAGAAAGAGCTTTTTCTTCATATATTTTTTAAAAAAATAAGTATCGAAACAGATAGAACGCAGCTGTAGACTTAAGGGTATACCTCACATCTTTTGAACCAAATTTCAAAAAATTATGTTGTTCGAAACAAGCACAAAGATCTCATTAAATTTATTTTATAAAAATATTTGATTATGATAAAAAGTATACTAATTGGCTTTTTATAATTTTGTGTCTTTATTAAAACCATTTATTAGTAAACGAAATATGACAAAATAGTAAATAAATAATGAGTCGGATCAAGGCAAATCAATCTAAATTATTTAATGTGAAAGAATGTATCAGAAAAGGATCATACCCAGAAATTAGACTCTCATTAATTCTTGACTATTTATTGTGAATTACTAAATGTTAGCTAGTAAATAAACATCAAAATTTTAATCCTATTGACTTCATGCTGAACAATATAAAGAAAACAAAAACAAGAGATAGTCTGATAACCCCGGAGGTTATTTTTACCATGACTTGTGACATGCTGGATTTATCCTCTCCATGGCCTAACCAATAGCAAGATGCTCCGAAGAAAGAGAAAACAGACTCAAATTCGGGAAAACCAAATGAAGGAATGAGAAAACACTTTGAACAAAATATGTACCAAGTAACCTTTAATGTAATAATGTAATCTTTAATAAATTATTTTGGAAAAAATATGAAACTTTGAACAAATACATACATATAAATATGTTACAGTGAGTTTATAATTTCAATGAGTTTATAATCTGGCATGACGTTTAGGCATGTTTCAATGTAATTAGTCTCATTATGAGATGTGAATACATACATGGTCACCCTATAATATTTATAATGCAAATAAAATAACACACTCGCAATAACAAATTTCATGAAATACAATCGTTTTTACAAAGTGGTACAATTTAGCATGATGTACTCCCATGTGGTACGTGAGCCAAAAAAGGTTGGGAAACGCTGGCCTAGTTGGTCTTTTACTTAAATTTAACCATTATTTTGGTTAAGGTTCAAATCAGGACTATGACTATGCCAATTACTATATCTAGCTAATCTAAGAGGGCACTTCCCACAAGTACAGATCACTACTAAACAGTTAATATTTAGATAATTTATAATGATAATTAATAGAAATTTTAACTATTTACATATGATTATTTTATATAATAAGGGCTGAAGGCATCCATGAATAATAATGTAGATCAATATGACCTATAAGAGTTCTAGCTGGCTGTTGCCATGTTCGGAGGTCAGCTCTCTGCACTTGTACCAAAGGAGACATTCTTCTCCAGCTACAATCCATGTGCACAGGTGAAGATCCAAGAATGAAGTGAAGTCTTCTTGATCCAATTTATATTGAGGTGTTAATTGTTTTAGTCCCTGAAGTTGATTGGCTTGTACTCCCATCCATCTGCCCAGGTGATTCTTTATTTCACTGCTCCATATAAGAATTTAAATTTTTATCTCTCTCTGACTTTAATTAATGAGTTATTTTTTAGTTTATTGTTTATCTTATGAATGAAACTGAAACTCGAATTCCTTTGTTTTATTTCATTAATGACATCAACATATTCTACTCTCATTAATTAAACTGTTATTACTTTTAGAATATAATCTTTTTCTAATCTTAAACGTTATAAATCTTTTACTTACTATTTAACAGAATCAGTCTTTTGATTTTGTTTAATGTATTAAATTTATTACTTTTTCTCATTAAGTTTATATCTATATATGTATGTACATTTAAACATACACATACATATCAGTGATTAAATCAGATGAGAATAAATAGGTAATTGCAATCTTAAACTGGTTACTAAAAGATTGGAAAAGATCTAGAAAGAGATAAATGGATGTATAAAATGGAAGTTTGTTGGTCTAAAGTGGAGAAGACAAACTATGAATGAAAGAAAATTAAACTTGGTAAAAATCCTTCTTCAGTGGACAACAATGTTTTAATGGAACAATGATTGCTAATAATAACTATTTACTCCTTTACATACCAATATTAAGAGGTTATCAAAATTGATTTAAGTCAACTATCTGAAAAAAAAAAGTCGAAACCTATATGTAGTCTGAAAAAAATTTGAAGCTTTATCTATCCTAAATTCAAATTCCATGTCATAAACATAGGTAAAAAAAATATTAACAACTACACCAGGATTAAAAAGACTTTCATAGGATTAAAAATAAAAAGTTTAGTATTAATAGACTAGAAATACTGAGATATTAAAAATGTAACTAAAAATGAAAAACAATATTGAAAAAATTTAAAACATTGAGAATTTGGATCACACACACACGCATATATATATATATATATATATATATATATATGGAGTGAGATAGACATAAAGATAGGAACCTTGAATATAACAACAAAAAGCAGTATAGATAAAGAAATATATACTAAAATAGATGGATAGATAGATAAATAACAAAAAACAGTATAAAAAATATGTAGTCAAATAGACAAATAGATAAATATATTGATAAATAATACATTGATGAATAAATGGATAGGTTAATGGATAAATAAATAGGCACATAGAGAGATAATTAGATAAGCAGCTAATCAAATAGATAAAAAGATAGATAAATATATAGAAAGATTGATGACTGACTGAAATGATAGATGTATAGATATAGATCAACAAATAGAAGGATGGATACATATACAAATCAATAGATTGATAACTAGACAGAAACAGATAGATAAATAGAATGATACATAAATAAATAAATAGACAAGAAAGCAGATAGGTAATTAGATGGATAAATAGAAAAAAGGGTAAATAAAAAAAGTTTAAATAGATAGCTCGGTCAGAAAATATTTTGAAATATTTTTACTAATTCTAATAAATGATAGACATGTTATGCCTTCTGATAAAAACAAATATAGCTATTTTCAAAAATTTACACGTTTTTATAAAATAAACATTTTATATTATTTATTATGGGAAGTTAATTTAATTTGATATCTCTTTTCAATACGTATAACTTTTATTAAAAATTTAAAAAGTGTTTTAATATTATGTCATTAAACTGTTATGTGAATAATTAATTAATTATTCATCATACGGATTGTGTCACGAATTAGGATGTGACAGTTTTTTTTCTTGCAATGTGTGTCATTTATTACAACATTTTTATATTAAAAAAATAATTAAAAATTATGCTGATCTTAAAGATGTACATACCGCATTTTATTATTTTATTAAAGTGTTTTAAATGTATTACTTTATATTTTAGAACATACAACAAAATATTAATGCAAATATTATTATAATTAATAATAAAAATCATATATAACAGCTATATACTTATATATATTAATAATAAATACGCATTAAAAGGCCTTTTTTTTTTTACATGGCTTCTTGCCCTTTTTAAATGTTAATCATCTATATTAACATTCGAAAAGGGCATGAAACCATGTGCCAAAAAAAGCTTTTAATGTGGAATTATTAATATATATATATATAGGACATGTTTTATTTGTTATAATTTATATAAAAAAAATGGCATGATGGATTTCATTAATTTCCAGTTTTGATGATGATGCGAATCTATATTATACACAAGGGGGTATATTGGAATTACTTTCTGGTTGGAATGCCTGTCATAGTAAATGCTTCTGCTGTTACATACTTTTTTAAAAAAAACCTCTGAGAATCAATTTGCCAAATGACATGACCGTGTGAAATTATGGTGCCATGTAGCACTTTTTTTTATAAAGTATGTTTTGCTTATTTGTCGATTATTATAATGATTAAAAAGTCTGAACAATGTGAAATTCTGTTTTCATTCACAGACAATGGCAGGGAAAATAGTTGGAATGCTTGGAACAGTTTACAAGAAAGCTGATCTGGGAAAAATACAACTTTATGAGTGATGCAATTGAAATGTTAAAATTCATTATATCCCTAAAAACTGTGATAAGTGAAATCTAAAGTCAAATCAATGCTGATTTGTTTTAATTTTATATAAACAATATTTTTCTCTCAGATTTAGTTCAAAATTATCCGGCATGTTATCTGCAAGTTATTGCAGCATTTATGTGAAATGGTAAAATGTAAACACCCCATTTTTGTAGCAAAGAGATGTGCAAACTTTATCCCAACAAAGTCTAATCTCTCAAAGCCTTGAGTGTGAAACACTTTTTAATTAAATTCAGCATGAACCAGATTATCTACCAGCCATATTTTCTTGATCTTGTTTTGTGCAATAGTATTTTAATGTCTCAAATGAAAAAAAGTCTCATTTTTTTGCAGACTGGAGAAAATGCCACAGGGTATTAAAAAGCATCTCTTTGCAAGTATTTCTGGACTACTTTAAAGAATGAAAAACATGTTTGAATCAGTATATTGCATCAAATGAACAGTAATTTGTAAGATATTAAATTTATAACACTTAAAAATGAATAAACATTTTTTTATTATAAAATTCAGGTTGCTTTTGGATAACCCTTGTGTATGTGTATATATATTAATGCTTACTTAAAAACTCCATTTATTTATTAAATAAGTCATAATGCTGCCTGTTTGTTTACAACATAGCTGAGTTATAAATACATAATTACAAACTTCCAATCTTTACATCTATGAATTCATAAAATACTTCTTTTTCTTCTTGCTCTTCTTCTTATAATAATAATAATAATAAAAATAAAAACAATAATAATAATAATAATAATAATAATAATAATAAGAAGAAGAAGAAGAAGAAGAAGAAGAAGAAGAAGAAGAAGAAGAAGAAGAAGAAGAAGAAGAAGAAGAAGAAGAAGAAGAAGAAGAAGAAGAAGAAGAAGAAGAAGAAGAAGAAGAAGAAGAAGAAGAAGAAGAAGAAGAAGAAGAAGAAGAAGAAGAAGAAGAAGAAGAAGAAGAAGAAGAAGAAGAAGAAGAAGAAGAAGAAGAAGAAGAAGAAGAAGAAGAAGAAGAAGAAGAAGAAGAAGAAGAAGAAGAAGAAGAAGAAGAAGAAGAAGAAGAAGAAGAAGAAGAAGAAGAAGAAGAAGAAGAAGAAGAAGAAGAAGAAGAAGAAGAAGAAGAAGAAGAAGAAGAAGAAGAAGAAGAAGAAGAAGAAGAAGAAGAAGAAGAAGAAGAAGAAGAAGAAGAAGAAGAAGAAGAAGAAGAAGAAGAAGAAGAAGAAGAAGAAGAAGAAGAAGAAGAAGAAGAAGAAGAAGAAGAAGAAGAAGAAGAAGAAGAAGAAGAAGAAGAAGAAGAAGAAGAAGAAGAAGAAGAAGAAGAAGAAGAAGAAGAAGAAGAAGAAGAAGAAGAAGAAGAAGAAGAAGTTTACATAAAAGAGTTGAAAAGCTGAAGTATTCAAACTTTCCCAAATATAAAATATTTATGCCTGGTTTATCCCTTTAAATAAACTAGAGAATAAGCTATAATGGTTCAACTTTTGGCTTGCAATGTATCAGATTACTCTTTATAGTTTAATGTGGTCATAGAATGTCAGACTTAAAAATATAAGATTTGCATTAATTCCAGTTTGGAGATATCAAACACTCAATCTTCTTATGAACACTGGAGCAATTAAGTCATTTGTTTATTCTACCCTGCATTGGTTAGTGGAGTGGTGTAATCTCAGACTGTGGAATATACAGTCTGAGTTCAATCTCAGCTCTAGAACTGGCACTAGAATTTCTTATGAATTTCTAAAAATAAAGTCATTCGAATAATTATTTATTTTTAGGGAGCCAATATATAAATACTACTGTTGAATATATAATTTTAATTTGATAGTCCAGTTTTTAATTGCTTTCTAACTCTAAATTAAAAGAAATACATAGAGAATTCCATTAAACTTTTCATGTTTATATCTATAAATCTATGTAAAACTGATTATTATATACAAGCTCTTTAAGTATGAAAATACTTGAGACGCTAAATATTCCAAACTTTCAAACGTATAAAGAAACTAGTCATGTCTGATCTACTTTTCTTATTTAGATTAGAAAATAAAATAAAGATCGATTCCACTTTTGACTTGTAAATTGTTAAAAATATATATGTTTTGCTAGATAATGTGATTTCAGTTTGCTGATCTGTTTTTAATTGGCTGCTTACTCGGTTATATCATAGTGGAGTTCTAAATAAAAAATACACAGCAAATCTCACTAAAACTTTTCAATATATATATATAATGTAAGTCATCATTATCCTTTTCATTTTTGTTTGTAATAAATTGTCTAAAATGTTTCTAGCATTAGAAAAAGAAAAAAGTTCATTATATGTATTTATTTTTTATTAAATGTCGCTTAGCATATTTTCAGTTCGGAAAACTAGATTCATAGCATTTATGGGTTAGCTAGGTATCCTGCAATATTTATTGATGAATTACTAATATTTAAATTAAGTATTTAAATATTACACCACCTTAAGAGTTGAATGCAATTTCTCTTTATTAAGGATATAGTTAGCAGTCTCATTTATGAATTAAATTCTTAATGACAAGTCTTCTGTTTTAGCTAATTTTTAAAAAGTTAAAATAAAAGTATATTTGATTAGAATCAAAAAATTCTATTGTTAATTTATATTTTACTCATCATTGATCTTTTATATACATACTTTGAGTATTGAGCTTGACTTCAAGTAGAGTAACTCATTGGGAAGAGCAGAATGTTTCCATCAATGGATAATATTTCTTGATTAGCGATGATAATTAGATATTGATAACCATTCTGTTAAATCAATTTATTGCCACATTTCAATATTCAGTTACAAAATGTATTTGAAAAAGCCCTTTACATACTTTATTTCAAGTTTTAATTAATTATTGGCACTTCAATACAACTTACACTGTTAATAGGTTTAATTTATTATAATTTCTAATTTGGCTTTAAATGTCACTTCCCAATTTATCAAACCATATTATTGCCTTTGCTAAGTATTGCTTTTTGAATCCTTACTTTGAGTACAATGAATAGAATTATATGCAGATTTTCAGTACACTTTAATAAGCCCCCCCCCCCATTTCAGGATCTTACTGATTTGTTTATTAAGTATATAGAAATTTGTGTTTGAGTTAGCACATTTAAAACCTCATTTGGTTCAGATATATAGATGATACATTTGTTGTCTGGCAATGTGATAAAAATAAACTATATGATTTCTGCTCACATACAAACAGTATCTATTTTCATGTTAAGTTTACCATGGAAACCAAAATTGATGGAAAGCTCATCCTTGATGAACTCATCACATAAAAAAAATAATTTTTTTTTAAACTTTTTCCATTTTCAGGAAAACTACACACATTTCATCATCACCCAGCTCAGATCTTTCTTTAGCCAAAACTCTTTTTAATAGAGAAGTTAATATTTCAAATAAATTGTATCTGAAAAAAAAGTAAAAGAAGTAAGGTCTTAAAAGCTGATGGTTATATGACTGAAATTATAAACAAAATCTTTATAAAAAAACTACAACTATTAGCATTGGCATTTTTTATATAAAATGAACATCAAACAGTATTGCAAGAAAAAGAGTTTGCACCAGTAAGAAAAACATTGGTAGCCTTTTGTCCATGGATTACTCCTAGATTCCATGGAATTTATGAAATTTTATGTGGAATTCATGGAGTCTTTTAGCTCAATGAGAGCAGTCATCATATCAGTTCTAGGAGAGATGAACATGATAATGCACCCAAATAGCATTTACCATCACCAGCATTCTTATCCATACTATGCTTATGGTCACACTTCTTTCTCAAACAAGATGTTCTTATTCAGATGTTATACTGTTCATCAAAATAAGATCAGATGAATCACCGAGATCCTTAAAAGAGGAGAAAACTCTCCATACACAGTAGGGTCACCCAGTGCAAGTAAGAATAATCAATGTGGGCAAGAAGGTTTGTGCATAAAATTTCTATCTAGAACTATTCATCCAATATCCCCTGACTAGTTTCTAACTTGTGGCTTTCATCAGTAAGCAACCCTGGATCTGGGGGCATTGCATCTAGGAAATTGTGATTGTGTGATGATTTAGAGGTTTTATACTAGTCCTTTCCATAAGATGATAGTGAATGTGGTTTTTAAAAAATCAATGACACTAAAATATACAGATACTGTACTGGATTCAGACCTATATGATTGAACAAGCAAATTAGCTTGGATTGAAAACATTTTTTTTCCAATTTGAGTTTATTGCTTTATAATTTACTCATAGATAAAGGATGGCTAATGGAGGGTTGCAATAGTTACAGTGTTCTTAGATCCAAGACTCCTCACTGATAAAGGCCATAAGTTAAAAAAACAATCTGAGAATATTGGATGAGTCTGCATTAGATGTATGAGTCTGCATTAGATAGAGATTTTATGCACAGACCTAAAAACATTCATTGGTTATTATGGCTTGCACTAGATGGTACTACTGTATGCAGAGTTGGATACAAGTAAATAAATTATGTAAAGAAGAAATAGAAAATATTAGGCATCTGTTAATTGAATGTAAATGCTTGAAAACAGAAAGGGCACATATAATGAAGTTATGGAAGAATAAATATGAAAAAAGGGATTATACAGAAAGTGGATTATTGGTTTTTATGCTGGGTTTGGAAAAAGATAAGGGGGATTTAGATATAAAGGTTATAGAGTTGACAAAGATTATGTTGTAGAAATGGGATGGAGCAGAATATGGGAAAACTTAGACTGGGGAATGGAAAATAAGGTGGCTAACAGGTTTCTCTGGGTATAATTGTTGACAGATTCTTAAGAGAAGCTACAGTGCATTACATCACATCACATCACATTACTGTTATAACTGCTTTTCTGGATAATTCAATAGTTAAAAAAATTATATAATGCATTTCAAATTATTTTTGGTTGGCTCCTTTCCATTGATGCTACACCAGATGATTAAGACTTGTCCTATGTCCTAAATAATCAAAGTTTTCTGGCACCGAAATCTCAGGGTTTTTTACTTATTTTCCATATATATTTTAAGAAATTCTTTGATATCGCATTGAAATCCCAAGGATTGAAAAAAAGCTTATTGAAGTAGCCAGATTATATGTTTTTCTAGCTTGTTATGTCCCATAAACAAAATTTAAATTCCGTCCTTATCAGGACAAAATCAAAATAATTTTAATAAGATTTCTTTCCCGCTTTTCTAAAACATGTATTTATTGCAAACTTAAATAATAATAAAAATATTTTTCTTAAAAAATTATTTCTGTCTTATTTAAAACAATAAGTAATAAGTCTAAATGCACTAAAATGCAGGTATTGGTGATTAATTACAGAAAATAAAACAAACAGCTGAGCGCTATTGAAAAGTTTTGTCTTCTCATTATCATAGCCAGCCAATTGAATGAAGATAATGAAAAATGTGTGCAATGGATATTTAAATTTATTCAAAGTGGGTTAGAGAGTCCACTTTTTGGAGAGAGAGAGAGAGACAGAAACATCCTTCTTTACAGTTATTACCATGGGTGTTGGTGGTTATAAGCCAAGCTTCATGGACTTTATGTTTAGAGTCATGGCACTCCATATAAGCAATGATGGCAGAAGACAGTTGGAATATATGGCCAGTGGACATTTGGTATTACAAAAAGATGAAATTATATTCAGGTTTATTCAGAGCTCTTTTGTACAAGAAACAGTGCTGAGAGACGTAAGTGAAGAGCAAGGTGTCAGATTCACCATAATATATAGCACTGCAGCCAGTTTGAAGGCATGTGATTTTACATGCATGTGGGAGTTTGATCAGAGGTAAATGGTCTTTTGAATTATTGATTAGTCTATTAGGTTTTGATAAAGCTTTTAGTGAGAGAATAAATATGTTAAAGAAGCATTGGTTTGTCATCCTTGGGATGGTTGGTGTGAGCCTTCTGGTAAAATGGCTTTATCTTTGTTGTAAGATGATTGGGATTAAATCCAGCATTGATGAGCTCTTTTATATTGTTCTATGTTACTTTTGCATGAGGCTTCAAATTTACATAGTTAACAACCCCCATGCTACAACCAGAAAAAAGCATGCTTCTCTCTCCAAAAAGTGAACTCTCTAACCCAATTTGAATAAACTTGAATATTCATTGCACACATTTTCACTGTGTTCATTCAACTCACTGGTTATGATTATAAGCAAACAAAACTTCTTGATAGTGTCAGCCACTAATGTTATTGTCTATAATTAGCTTCACCAATACCTGGGTTTTAGTGCATTTAGACATATTACTTGTTTATTGGGAAGTTTACATTTTTCTTATTAAAACATTAAGATAAAATACAAAAATATTTTACTAGCATGCTTTTGTGAACCTTTATAAAATAGCAAAATATTTTGTCTTTAATTGTTTTTCTAGTTACAATACAATCATTTGAAAATAAATATTATTTTAATTTACTTTTGTTATTATACTTACTACTATTGAAATTATTTTCAAATATTATTAAGCAATACTTTTGGGGCTTTATGTATGTATGCAACCACACACACATTTGTATGTATGTCAACAACAAATATCACATGATCTCCATTTTTCATGCTTGCACAAGCTGCTTACATAGAGGCAAACTCTCCAACTCTCCATATTAGTAGTGCCATTCAGTACAAGCCAGAGTAATCAATGAATGCAGAAAACTTTGTGCATAAAATCTTGATTAAGTGCCCACTCATCCAATGTCACCAGACTAGAGTGTTACATTAAATCCTAAGATCAAAATGCTGTACTCTTAGATCAAAGACTCCTTCCTGATGAAAGCTATAAGATAAAAATTAGTCTAGGTATATTAGATGAGTAGGCACTAGATAGAGACTTTATGCACAAACTTTCCTGCATCCAATGATTACTCTGGCTAGCACTGCATGGCACTACTGTATGGAGAGTTTTGCCTCTGTGTCAACAAGAAATACTTACAAAATATTTTTTTTTTTTAGTTTGGAACATGACTTTCATTTGTTGTATGTTTATTTGGATTGTATTTTAATATACCTAAATGTTAATGAATATATTTTTAAAACATAAATTCTCTTTGTATTTATTTTAGCCAACAAATGAATCTCTTTTTATGTTTATCTTCACAATATATTCTATGAAACATGTTTTCAGAAACAACCACATTTAGTAAAATAATATATACAGATATTTCAACAACAAAACACTTGCTCTCAACTGGGTCATAAAAAAGAGTAATAGTCATGTGATTGTAGCAGAGATAACAACCATGTAATTCAATTGCCTCTGCTACAACCACGTGATTATTACTGTTTTTACACTTGGGTGAGGGAAAGTGTTATTTTGTTGAAATGTCAGTATATTCTTTATAATATTGTTTTATTAAACATGATTGCTCCTGAACTCATGCTTTATAAAATATCTTATGCCTGTGAGAACATTCATTTCAACATATGTATATAAACATCCTTTTCAACCATTATTATTTTATTGCAGAATGAAAATCTCTACAAGTTATATATAATAAATGTATTAAGTCCTATAGATGACATTAAATTGTTAAGATCGTGCTTAAAGACACACTTTTATATTATTTAACTGTAAATATAGGTAACGTAACAGAAGTCACATTCCATACAGTATAATGAATAATACTGTTTTTAGTTGGAAATCATTTTCAAAATTTGAACTTAATTTACTGTCAGCTTTGTAATTTTTGAAACGATTACTATCCACTATAAAATGAAACCTTTCAGAACATGCACTTTAAAAAAAAGAAGTATTGATATTGCTTAATCATCATTTTGAAATTTCTTTACCTGTTCAACCTTTTTCAAAATAATGAAGTTCTTCGTTAGTATTTTTCAATATATGATTTGAAAAAGAAATATCTGAAAGTTTAAATCTTATATTACTATTTTTAAAAAAGAAAATACTTTTAGATCGTTATTTTTATAAGTAGTATGAATATTAAAATTATGTCTATACTGATGTTTATATATCTCAAATAGATATAAACATTAATAATTTTTATTAGTCATTCATTAAACCAGCGATCCAATTAATGAATAATATTTGTGTAGTGGAATTTTCAATGCATCGTTGTCATGCAAACTAGAAATTGATTTTTACTTGCTTTTAGCATCTGGTGGAGGGATGTAATCATAAACATATGACCGAAAACATGTGAAAAAATATAATCCCCAAGATAAAGTATAGTAATTGGTTATGTATATATACTGAACAATGATAAAGATATGTTTAAGAGATTATGATCTGGGCTATCTGATGAATACTGGTTCAGCATAAAATCTGCATCTTGGGGATCATAGATCTTTTATATGACTTTAATAATATGTTAATAATTATATCCTTCCAAAAAGTATGGATAAAACCTTTTGTAAGAGTGGAATAGTGAAAATTACACTATAGAAATATTATTCATTAAATAAATAATCTCTATTATAATAAATAATTAATAAAGGGTAATATATTTCATCAAATGATTTGTGTCAAAGTTGTGAATGTAGTAAATTTGATATTTCTCAATTAAGTTATAGTAATTGGCTACCTATATATAATGAATAATAATAAAGATATGTGTAAGTGATTGCGATTTGTGCCAACTGATGAGTACTGTTTCAGCACAAAATGTGCATCTTGGGGGTCATACATCATTTTTACATGCCTTTGATCATATGTTTATGATTACACCCATCCACAAAGTATTAAAATGAATAGAATCAGTTCCTATTATGCCTGAATGTGGTATAGTGAAAATTACATTAAAGAACTATTATTTATTAGATACAGACATTAGTTCTCAAAATGTAATAAAAATTAAAACAGAAAAGTCAAAATGACTATTAAAATAATTTTACAGATTGTAACACCTGTGTTATTTTAATGTAATGAAAAAATGGTGGATTTAGAAGATGGAGGTCTCTGGATCACAGATCAACTCTGTTATGACCCTCTGATTAGTTACGTTTACATTGAATGGAGTGAGAGAATCAAATGGAAAATGAAAAAACCAAAAATTACTAAATAATAAATTTGCTCCTTAGTTAACTATTACATATGATAACCATTTACACCAATTTGATCCCACTAAATAGTTATGGGTGCAATGGTTTAAAATTTTCTAAGAACATCATTTGCTCTAATGTTAACATAGATTTCTCTATGTTAAAGAAATCTAAATTCATTGACTGTGCTACTTTATTTCCTTACTGCCCTTTAAAGTTTGCTTTCCCATAATTCAATAGATGCCTGCAATAGACTGATGAAACCAAAAAGCAACATTTAGACAATTAATGATGATAAATCTGATTCTAACCCTAAAATAGCCAGAAATATTCTATGCAAATCAATTTATCAATGTTTTTGACAAGGCTTCAATCTACTGCGGCAGCACTAAAATTATGCTTTTTGGTATCAAATATAGTAAAAAGGTGATCAAAGAAAAACAGGTGGCATAACACTGATTTTAATGCTTCCTCAATTTATATGCATATTCAACCTGAATCTTTGACCTATTCATTGTTTTATTGCTATAGGTCAGAATATATAGACATCCTACAGATAATGTTTTATATAAAAAAACAGAACTTGCAACATACCTAGTTAAATTTTTAAAACTGATTCAGCAATGTCATTGAATAATCATTAAATAATAAAAAATTGCAAAACTTTTTAATATTCCTATAAATCAGTTTATTAATTATACTTTATTAATAATCTTTTAAAAATATTACTTAATTTATTGATAAACGTCTAAAAGTTTAATTGACCAGTTTAAACTGAAGTAAATATTAAGTTAAGTCTACTGGTTTGAAATGTCTGTATTAAATAAATTTCTATAGATGTTTGCCAATTATGTTTGCTAAATATGTTAAAGTTTTATTTTGGTTTGTTTAGAAGTAAAATGCCTTTAAAAATAATATTTAATAAAGTGTTAATTATTTGGGCAATATTTGAGGAAAAATAGTTTTGGCTTTGATAAATTTGTTTAATTTAATTTTATTTTATTATTATATTTAAAAGTAGGTTATTTCCTGAAATACATGTGTGTGTTGTAGAATGTTTAAATGCATGTGTGTAAAGTAAGATTGGGAATTAATAAAAGTAGTAATTAATTTTAAAAATAATAACACTTTATAACAGTTTTGAATAATAATGATAATAGTAATAGAATTAATGAGTGTTTTAAATAAATATTATTTGGAATTAAAAAAGTCCATTTTAACATAAAATATATTATTTTATTAAACTAAGTAATATTTACCGAGGCTGTAACCTCGAGAATATGCATGTAAAATGTGATAGTAGGGACCTCTACAGGTGTTTAACCACAAGCTTTCACTATGGAATCAATGTGTGTTTAATAAATTTATTAAACTAAGTATTTTTTAAAGATAATTATGTAACAAGTCTAGACATCACATCATTTAAAAGTTTCTTTAATTAAAAGAATCATAGTCAAACAAATTAAAAGATCAGATTAATGTTAGTGTTAAATGTCATCTCTCATACTTTAAATTGGATTTGATAATAGTATATCATGTGATAAAGAATACAGAAAAATACATACATTTATAGGTATATAAAAAGAAAATTCTTTTAAAAAAGGATGGTAGTGATGTTAAAATCAAAAGAAGAAAAGGAAATTAATTGGTTTTCACTTTTATTTGTCTTCTTTTTATTTTACAAGTTATCTGAATAACAGGGTCAAAAGCCAAATGTTATCCACAGAATGTTTTAGATTATACATTGAATGATAATCATAAAAGAATGCCAATTTAATATTATTTAAAAGAAATGATAAAGATTTTAGAACTGAAAATTACCAGAAGTCATTCAAACATTAGGAGATAAGTATACATTTTTACCTTATCATAAACATTGTTAGTTAATTTGAACGTTTTGGCTATTACTTAGTAATTCTAAAATTTATCTTATATATTTTAAAATTAACCTTAAATCTAACAAGCAACTAATTTATTTATTATAACTTCAATAATTTTATCCTTAAAACAAATAATTTATATTGAATATCTATTACTAAAAGACTCCTAGTTTTTCTTGTTATAAATAAAATTTTTAAAGCTGCTGCTGCCACCACTATTATTAATATTGAGAGATTAAATATTCAGAATTAGTCTATTCATTTACTCTTGGTTTATTTTCCCACTCAATTAAAGAAGTAATTTAAATTCTTCTATGTTTAAAGATTAATTAAATAGTGTTCTAATTTACAACGAAACTGTTTTGCTATTTATTAGTTGTTAAGATCAGCTCCTGGTTTTTGCCTATAAATTATTTAATAATGAATTGTATTGTAGCAATCAGACAATATTTAAGGACTTCCTTATTTGAACTCTAATATGTGTATGTGTTTCTTTTTGACCATCATAATAAAAGACTATTATGGTATTACAGATAAGAAGACAATAAAATTGACCCATTCTTAAAAAGGAATTAATTCTTATTATGGAAAGAACTTTAAATTCTTTCATTAGCGAGTAGAATCACGGTAGCAGGTATAAATGTGTTCATATGTACAGAAAATTTATTCTTTGAAGTATATAATTGTAATTTTATATTTTATGTTTATATTATTAATATATTTTTATAGTATTATGAGAATATATATATAATAGTATTTGCAGCTCAAGGATTTGTTAAGAAACAAAAATAAGTGAACGTTTTTTTTTTTTTTTGTTAAATGAAATATATCCAGGTAAATATTTTATTTTAATAATTATTAAGAGTTCTCTAGACTGATATTTGATATGACATAAGGGTAAAACAGCCTTTATATCTGATATGTGTGAACATGTAATGTCTGAGAGTCACTGCATGAAATTTTAAATAGATTATAATATATAGTTTTGTTATACTATCATATTTTGTGAATTCACATTAATTAATGACTTTGTTTTATTATATATATGAGAGTGTGTGTGACTATGTATTAATATTGCTATTATTATATTTATGCCTTGCTTATATAGTTAGGCTGCTTGAAGTCAGCTGTTAATTCGGAAATTGATGTTGATATTTTTTTTCTTGCTATTACATAGATTCAGCCTGTCCATGAAAGAGAGATTGTGACTTACTGCCTGCATAGAGATACTGGGTGCCTATTTATATATGATTTATTATCCACTTTGTCTATATTGCAAGTTTTAAAGTGTTATTGAGTATGTAAGAGCGTTTCAAGACATATTAATTTTAAGGGTATTCGCTAACTACTGCAATTTAATGTTAAAGCACTTCTCGCAGTATAATATGTATATTACATATATTTCCTCACCTCTCATAGGTATCAATCGTATTGGAATGGTGTACTTATAATTTATGCAATATACTATCTTTGTAATGTAAGAACAAATGCTTTCTCATACTGGTCTAGAGACATAATTGATATTATTAGGAGGTTAATATCATGCTAGTGGCCTAATGTAGGTATATATAATTGTTTTATCTTTAATACAGAATAGTGGGGGTAATGTGTTAGATAATAAGGATGAGAACTTAATAAATAACGCAAAGATTATTATTATAATTTTGTAGCAATACTTAAAGAGGATATTTATTGTAAAATTGCATAAGTATTTTGTTATCTTACTTTGTTAAATTAAAATCATTATTTGTTTTAATATCTATTGTATTAAATCTCACATTTTATTTATATTGTAAATAAATATTTTTGTTATTATTAAAATATGTTTCTGTTTTTGTTGCCATTATTATTGCTTTCATTAACCAGAAAATCTCATAAAAATAAAGTTTTATTATTCATTGTTTTTAAAAGAGTATATTAATACTTCCTTGATTTACATATTATTAAGCATCGTAATAACACATATGCTTAGTTTGTTTCTTGCTATTTTAAGTGTGTTTTTGTAATCATCATCAGCAGCAGCAACCATTATTAATCCACTGCAGGATGGAGGTCTCTTCAAGTTCAATCCATCTTCTCCAATCTATCGCTTCTCTTCTCCACATCACCACTGCACACTTTTTTATTTCATCCATCCATCTCATATGTGGTCACTTTCTGGATCTTTTACAATCTCTTGGAATCCAGTTTAAGATTTCAATTGTCTATCTATTATCATCTCTTCTAGAAATATGTCCAGCCCAACTCCACTTCAGTCTTTTAATTTTTTCAATGAGGTCTGTAACACCTGTTTGTTCTCTTACCCATATATTGAATTTTCGATATGTTCTTGTTACTCCCAACATGCATCTTTATGTATATTTTTTGAGTGGTCTGAAGTCTCTGTATTGTTCTTCTATTAAGTGTCCAAGTCTCAGATCCATAAGTAAGAACTGGTAAAACACATTTATTAAAAACCTTCATTTTCAAACACATAGCCATATTTCCTTTTAGTATCAAGTTATTTCTACCAAAAGCAATCCAATCAAGTTTAATTCTATGATTAATTTCATCCACTATGTTTCCATCTGTATTAATAATCTGACCAAGGTATTTAAGTTAACTGTTAACTTCTTTTAACTCATCATAATCAATCCTTATTTTCATATTTTGAGGAAATCCATTAAACATTACTGTAGTCTTTTTAACATTTATCTTTAGTTCTACTTTCCTACTTTCATCTGATAACTCCTGCAACATTTCCTGCAGCTCTAAAGTATTATTTGCAAAAACAACTACATCACCTGCAAAATCTAAATGAATTAAATAATCTCCATTTACTTTCACTCCTTTAGCTTCCTATTTTAATCCACAAAATACTTCTTGCATGCTGTAAAACGTTTTGGAGATATGGAGTCACCCTGTCCTACATCTTTCTCAATGTTGACTTTCCTAGTAACCTTATGTAATCTAATTGTTGTGTTGCATTTTTATAAATATTCTTTAAAATATAACAATATCCTGGATTTATACCTTGATGATCCAATGCTTTAATCACGGAAGAAATGTTTATAGAATCAAATGCCTTTTCATAATCTACAAATCCAAAACATAATGACAACTCATATTCATTTGTCCTTTCTATAACTTCTCTCAATACTTGAATATGATCTACTGTACTAAAACCACTTTTAAATCCAGGTTGTTCTCATGGTTGATAGAAATACAATGTTTTTGTAATACTTTGAGTTATATAAAATGTGCTTTCTTTCTTCTGCATTACTTCATCTGTATGCAATTATTATAAATTAGTTTATTATAAGATTATAGACTTAGATATACTTATGTGCCAGATAAATAAAATATTTATACATGAAGAAAATTTAAAATGCTTTAAAGAATGTTTTGTAAGATAATGATTGGTCACCTAAATATTGAGATACTCAGTTTTACATATTTGCTTTTCATATTTGATTAAAGCACAAGATATCAAAAATAATGTTATAAAGATGATATAAAATATTTTATTTACAACTAAAATAAATATTGCATCTGAGAACTTTGGAATATCTAATATAATTATCATTTTATGTTGAGTATAATATGAATCTGAGATACTGTCAAAATATTGAAACTTAAGTTAGTATTTAAATTTTAAGATATCTACTCTTATATCATAAACCTTGAGAGAAGAAGTTTCAAACCCATAATTGTAACCTAATAAAAGTTTTCTATTAAGATAATTATTATTATTATTATTAATTACATTCATTATCTGAGATTTACACTATAAAAGAACCTCAAATTTGAAAGTTTTGAAGTAAAGTGCATTGGATAGATTTATGTGCAGTTGGTTTTCATTGTTCTCTCTATTCCAGACCATTGTTGGGTTACAATATATATATATATATAAAAGTCATATTTTTTGGGTTCATCCTTGTTAAAAAATTTAAATATTGATATACCAACATTTTAACTTGATCACACAAGTCATCCACTGGGTGATAAAAGGTAGAAAGATGGTTGTAGAGGTGCTACAATCACTGATTTGAAAAAAAACTTTAATAAAGTTCCACCAACAGCAAAAATGTTAAATGAAGAATGTTTTTTAAAAAAATCTCTCCAAATAGGAGGAAGTTTGCATTCTTAATTTAACATTTTTGCTATTGGTGGAACTTTAATGTTTTTTTTTAAATCAGTGATTGTAGTGCCTCTACAACTGTCTTTCTACCTTTTATCACCCAGTGGATGACTTGTGCAATCAAGTTGAAATGTCGGTATATCAATATTTAAATTTTTTAACATGGACAAACCCACAAAATATGTCTTTTATCTATGCAAGCCATGAAAATCTTTGTATCAACATATATATATATAAGTGAAAAATATTGAAAAGAATAAAAATGTGGCTTTGAAGAAAATTAATTAGAATGAGTTGGATGGAAAAGAAGACTAATGAATCAAATATTAATAAAACTAGAATTTAAAAAAAGAACTATTGAATATGAGAAAAATGAGAAAGATGAACTTTTTGGCCATATTTTAAGACATGATAAGTTTTTACAAAATATTTTGGAATGGAAAATATTAGGAAGAACAATGAGAGGCAGACAATAAATCTATCTTAAAATGTGATCAACATTTTTTATAGATTGATATGAAATGAATTGCTGAACACATTTTAAACAATTCATAACTATATTCTTTTAGTCACAATCCTTTTTTTTAAATAAAAAAAAATCTTGAATTTTGCAGCCCATTTACAAGAAACTTTCTTATTTAAATTAACTTGAATTTTAATATATACATATTTATACTGTCATCACAGTATACCATTCAAGAGAGGTTTTTTCTGAATGCTGCAAAACTCCTGCTCTTCTTTATTTAACGGGAAGTGTCACTGAAAGAAGATTTATGTGGCATTTATTGTTTCTTTTCAATATATATATATATATTAATTACAAAAACAAATATAATACTAAGATCAAAGTTCAAATTTAGCTCCATCTAATATAACTTAAATAAAACACTAAATATTAAATTTATTTTATGGAGCTGATAGCATTCTATGCATTATGATGTTTTTTGACGAACTGATGATTGTCGGTTTAGCATGAAATACATATATTGGTGATTATTTATCTTTTCAACATATATGTGTTCAAGTGTATCGGTGTTATGAGATACAGTGTAAAGTGGTGGGTCGTGTGAAAGTCTGAATTCGAATCCCACCTATATTACATATATAAATGCAGGTTTAAGTCTGTGCAATGTATTAAAAAAGTCTTTAGAAAATTTAATCAATTTGATATAACAGACATCTTTCTGTCAATTCATTAACATGATGTAATTTAAGAGAATGTTTCTTAAGCTTCACTTTAAAATAGTTTAAAATACTCAGAATTTGTTAAACGTTAAATTATCACATTAAATGGGAAGTCAGTTATTTAAATAAAATAGAAAAAATTGAAATTATTGAAGACTTTCTCAAATTCTTCAAAAATGTCTTTTAAAAGTTGTTTGATTACCACTCAAAAATAAATTGATCTCTGAAACATTCTTAAAGGTGCACATCTTTGTTCATATGATCAATATTTGTAAAAATTAAAAAGAGGCATTTGTGTTATTCTTTAATAACTTTCCATTGTCATAATCTTCTGAAACAAAATATTCAATCACATCATTTTTATTAATTTATTCAAGAAAAAAGTTAGTTGAGAATAACAATAAGCGTCTTGAGATTTATTTAACTAGAAATCCATTGCAAATCTAAATTAACACATTTTTTTTACATTGGTACATTTAATATAAATAAGCATTTATTTTTATAGTGTCTGTATACAATTATCTTTAGACTGGAAAAACATCTGGACAACACTGAAATATTTCTTTTTCATATTACATTGTCATCAAGTTTTAACACATCTACAAAATTTGAAAAAAATCCATTTGATAAAAGTATTTTGAAAATTGATTACAAAATGTAAGCCAAATAAACAGAGTTTTAAGTTAAACAAAAATGTTTTAAAATTGCAAGAGTAAATATAAAATAATAGAGATACATGTTTTTTTATATTAAATGCTTTTATTGACTGTGCACTAAAAAGAAATAAAATAATTGTTTCTTCAACCATAGTTGGAGCTTTTAGATTTAACTTGAAATAAAAGCATGGGGGAGGGGGGATCAGATATTAATAAAGTCAATTCCTTGTTATAAAAAATAAGGATTGACTAAATTAATTTAATATTGGAACATTTATTGAAAATGTAAAACTATATATAAATTGACTGGACACTTTTTTTCAAAAAAAAAAATTGACTGGACACTTATAATTGATATATATATATTGGTAAATATTTCTACTAATAGTTAAAATATACTATTATTATTATTACCTAATAACACATATACATTAAGAGTTTAAATAGTTTTTAAAATGTTATTAAATTAATAGGAAAAAAAATGAAGCTGCCCTCTTGCAACCATTATTTAAACCAAATGATAATTGTGCAAAATGTGAAGTTATTAAATATTTTTCACATTTTTTCCATCCTCTGTTCCATATCTATCAAACTAGTTGACATACTGAAAAGATAAATGCTTCAAAAGGATTAAGGTGTTATAACTTAGTTATATTTCATTTTTCAAGCAATTCTATTCAATTTAAATATATTCAACCTTGATTTTAATATTTTATTCTAATTTAAAAAAGACTAAAAGTTAACAAACTAACAAATAAACAAACTTTCCAGAATCAATTAAAGCATTTAATAATAATAATAATAATAATAATAATAATAATAATAATAATAATAATAATAATAATAATAATAATAATAATAATAATAATAATAATAATAATAATAATAATAATAATAATAATAATAATAATAATAATAATAATAATAATAATAATAATAATAATAATAATAATAACAACAACAACAACAACAACAACAACTTTTTGCTTCATAGCTACATATCTATATTACAGAATAGTTGGATATTTATGGTCAATTCCTTAAAACAAAAATCATGTTAACATTATAGATATAAATAGTTGAATCATACCAACAAAAATATTTTCCAATTTTTAGACATATTTAAAACAATCACTTTTTTCCAAGATCACTATCTCTATAAAAAAAATAATTTTATATCAAAACGAAGTCATCTCTGATACCTAAATTTTATCAGGCACAATATATATAGAGACATCTTTTATCCATATAACATTAATTAGAAAAAAAATCAATTTGCTTCAATAAAAATTTATTAATTCATAAACAAATAGTATTTGTTTTTGAAGCTATTGAGTTTTACATTTTATTAATGTCTGTGTCTGATTTATGAATTGTAGGAAATAAACTTTTATCTTGTCTCACTAAATGAAGTATGTTAGTGTATATAGATGTAAATTCTTGACTATTTTTGCAATTTTTAATATAATTTGTTCTAACATTTCAATTTTAAAACTACATCACGAAGTTCTGTTCTTTCTTTCTATTAATTATCCAAATGTATTTGTATCCATTTTTAAAAATAAATTAAACAGTTTTAAATAAAATGTTTTTATTTTATTTTAAAATAATTGTAAAGATGAGATCTATTAACAACTTAGCATTTAACAGCTGAATAAGATATCTTATGAAAGTTGGAAACAAGTGTTGAAAACATAGTACGTTTACATCTTTGATTCTAGGGGGAAAGATCTAGAATAAAACAAAGAAGAAAGATGAGAAAAATAAGAAAGACAATTATCTAAGGTGGGTACAACTTATCTATAATATTAATGACAATAATATATATGACAATAATATATATATATATATTATGACTATGTATATATATATATTGCTGAATTAATGAGCTAAATGTACACTTTCTCAGTTCTTATCAAAGATTTATTTTCTAGGCTTGTATTATGATTGTTTCTTATTATTAAAACAAATTTAAGTAAGATTCACTTTTGTTTCTTACATTTTAGAATATATATTAATGTATATTTTTTTAGAGTCAAATAAATTTGCCACATATCTTTTATCAATTCAATGTGCTTAAGATAGTTATAAAAATAATTTCTTTGTAATTTTCCATATGTTTTTATTCAATTATCTGATAATTTCTACTGTCTTAAGAGCTATTATTTTAAATATCCTTATTTAATTAAATAAAAGCATTGCGAAAAATGCAAAGAAACTATGATTTCTTAATTAGGGATTTGCTTAATATAATTAACAATACAAAAAGAATGAAAGTACTTTAAATATCTTTGACATTATTTTATTACCTTTAAAATTACTAAACATCACATGATCACTATTTCTTATGCTACCACATTACTGTTATTAAAACAGGCAAAACTATATGGAGAGAGTTTTACCTTTAAAATTATTATATCGTCAATCATATTCGTTAAAAAACAACATATAAATTCCTGTAGTTTAATTTACCTATATAAGACAATTTATGCTTACGAGTCTAAAATTGAAGTAAATAATAAACGAATTTAAACAGCCCATTGAAGGCAAAGACCTCTGCCAGAAGAATAAACATGGCAATTACATCTTAGTGAGAGAACTAAAAACTAAATTTATTGATTTAACAAATTATTTTGCAAATAAATGTCTTAATTTAATTTTGAATATTAAAAATGATAATTTCATTTCTTTTTCATAATTTACAGTTAATTGAATCATTATAAATTTAATATTATATGAAATTTAAGTTGCTAAAATCTTAAAAAAAAAAAAAAAACAATAGAAAAGTATTTAAATGTATTTAACTTGTTAAGAGTTATATTATTGATTAAGAAAAAAATTACTTATTAAATTACTTTAATCACATTATATAATAAATTTTTAAATTCCAAAGCTATGATTTTAATTAAATAAAAGGTTTTTATTGGTAATAAAAATATATTGCAATTAATAAAACAAATTTCATTTTTAAATTGCATACTTTAACTCTTAGCCTGATATTTCATTGTTCTCCCTGGTGGTCATTTTTGTAAATGTTCAGCATTTGATTTTAGTATTTAAATCTTAATTTTACATTATAATTCAATAAATTATGCTTGATTTGTTAGAATGTAAGTTTACAAATAAAATACATTCCTAAAATTCATATCTGAGCTTTGTAAAGACAATAAAGTAAAATACATAATGAGAACATTAACTTTATTCTTATTACTGCAACACTGGTGGAAAAATAATTAATAAAATCTTTGTTGGTTTTTCACTTTGTGAATGAATTAATGTCAAGTCATCATATATCTATGAAGCTCTATTCTAAAATTCAAATTTGTATTTATAATTATTAAAATATCATGAAAGTTCTGTGCTACTATGTTAATAAACTATTACTGGTTGTAGTTTTTTTTTATCATTAAGACAAATTTATTTAACTTAAATTTTTAAAAAGAAAACATATTCAACTAAAATCAAAGTGTAACCAAGTATATTTTTATTTTAAATTAATTATTATAGAAATATTTTGAAAAATAATCATAAATATTTAAATAAACTCTGGAATATATATATATATTGCTTATCATAATCTACAAAGTGCAAGCAATATGCAAGTTGTATAAGCTATAAAAACAAAAAATAGTAATAACTCAGTTAAATCTGAGCACTTTCAAGGATCCATGCCTCATATTCATAGCCATATTGAAAACTGTGGTATT
This sequence comes from Epiperipatus broadwayi, assembly GCA_028023455.1. Classification (NCBI taxonomy): domain Eukaryota; kingdom Metazoa; phylum Onychophora; class Udeonychophora; order Euonychophora; family Peripatidae; genus Epiperipatus; species Epiperipatus broadwayi. The sequence continues at coordinate 1,734,118 of JAQFVV010000057.1, read as the reverse complement.
GTTTACATCAGACTTAAGATATGCAAATTAAATGCAAATGAGTTAGGTAGTCTATTTTATCATTAACAATAATAGAAGAAAAGTTTACAAGTAGTGTCACAACCACCATTAAATACTGAGAACAAAGAATCAAAACAAACTGTAGTAGACACAGTTCAGATCCATTTTAGTTTCTTTTCATTGCAAACTTATGACTTCTTCAGTCTGTTTTTGTACTAATAAATCAATATATTTTAGTTCCAGTTTCTGTTATCAAAATAAATTGAAAACCAGAAAAATGACTAATATAGGTAACTGCAGAAAAGTCATAGTGTACAGAAGATCTACAGAGTCATTTCAAACACACAACTTTGCATGTATTAATGAGTTAGTTAAAATTGAATCACAGAGATGTAAAATTTTTTATTAAAATTTATGAAGCATAGCATCAAATGTTGAAATAGTATGCTAAAATATGTTAAAATAGAAGCAAATAACAGCAAACTATATGATCTAGGCTTGACTTAGTGATCTAGTTACTTAAAACTAAAACTTAATATTCAAACATGAATAATCAGTACTACCAACAATTCCTTTCAAATGAGTAGACTTATTCGAAGTCTATAAGGATATAATAACAACAAAAACAATACTTTAGAAATAAATTTCACATGACTGTATAAAATCAATCTGGGGAACATAAATATATCCATATATAGTTCATATTCAGTCTTCTAACATCAGCAAGAAACTCTATTTTCTGTAAGACTTTAACATATTGTCTATTTGTAACTGTCTATGCATTCTGTTAACCATCTTATTGATCTAATGAAAGCAATCAACATTTCATGCTTAGAGTGTCTTTGATATAACCATTGCAACATATCTAGGCTCTGCTTTACTTAAAAAGTATGCTAATGTTTGCTATGTTATTTGGAAAGTCTTATACAATTTCTTCATTTCACATGACTAAGATAATAAAGATGTAATTTTACAATAGTAGAATCAATAGCATCCTTAACAGTTGATGCAGAACCTATTGACTGATCTTCATATTTTAAAATTATTCAATATTCTTAAATGAAAATTTTGTCTTTACTCAAGTATCCAAATCTTATATATATAATATATTTACTTTGTAATATATATATATAAGACATATTTTGTGGGTTCATCCGTGTTAAAATATTTTCAATATTGATATACTGACGTTTCAACTTGGTAACACAAGTCATCCACAGAGTGATAAAAAGTAGAAAGACAGTTGTAGAGGCGCTACAATCACTGATTTGAAAAAAACATTAAAGTTCCACCAATAGCAAAAATGTTAAATTAAGAATGATTTTTAAAAAAATCTTTCCAAATAGGAGGAAGTTTGCTTGTATCATCTCGCTTATTGATACAATCTGATCTTTTAAGTATCTCAATGGCTTCTCTAATTTTGCACTGGTAAAGATTATCACATCTGGATATGATCCTGTACTAGAAAAATTAATTTTATGACCTGAATCCATAGTATGGAGTGAGAGTGCTGATGATGATGTGTGTTGTTTAACTGCATTAGCATGCTCATCTCTCCTAACACTGATGTGACAATTACTCATACCTATGTAAGAAGCCTTACAATTTTCACATGAGATTTGATAAACACCAGGAGATTCAAGAGGGATTGAATCCTTAGGCTTGCTTATTATAGTGCTGATCTTTTGATGAGTAGAAAACACTGTATTTATATTATAGTGTTTTAATATACACCCAATACTGTCTGTAGTTCCTTTTACATATGGAACACAAATCCTAATAGCTGATTAAAGGGGATATGAACCCAGAGTTCAAATTCCATTTAATTACAGCTAGGGTAAGTATATACGTTATACTTGTATTTTAACGAAAATGTTTTTTTAACCGTAATGTAGAAAGTTTGACAAAATTTGAAGTTGATATAGACTTAAAAACGTTAAAACTATTAGAGGCTATAACCTCGAGCATATGCATGTAAAATGCGATAGTAGGAACCTCTACAGGTGTTTATCCATAAGCTTGTGCTTAAACACCTGTAGAGCTCCCTACTATCACATTTTACACACATATGCTTGAGGTTATAGCCTCAGTAAATATTACTTATGTAATCAATGTGCGTTTAATAAATTTATAAAACTATTAGAGAAATCATAGTTTTTTGATTATAAGAATATTTTCCTGAGCATATTTAGTTGTAATGAAGTTCACTTATTTTGCTATTCATTTTATTTTAAAAATATGATACAGCATTTACTTATTCTTAGTTTTTCAATGAACAAATTAATGAATATGAATAAAAACTCAGTTTAAAAGTCTGTAAATGTGTTCCCTCCATTTATTATAACTATACTATTATTATTTTTAAAAAATATTGTTTATAGTACAATCTCAATTTATACATTAATTATATATTTATACACACATGCGGGTTACATTATGTTCATATTGTAAAATGCTTCAATAAACACTACATATTCTACTCTAATCAAAGTTTATTAACAAAGGGTGAGCTATTATATGCAAGATACAATGTACGTGAGAGAGTTTAGATGAAAATATACTGAATATAAAAGCACTGCTGTACTATTAAATCCACTAATGGCATTTTCTCATATGCAACAGTAATATTTTGAATAATAATATAAAAATTGATATGACAACTTTTAATGATATATCCATTTTACCTAATTATTTTTATTTTGACAAAAAGAACTAGGTTAGTGAAGCCAAAATAACTCTTTGTAAGTTTAAAAATGGAAAAAGATTTATGTCCTGATGAGATACATGGAGAAGTTTTAAAATGGGGCAGCCATAATTTAATTTAATTAATCACTAGTTTATAAAAATGTTAATAGAATTAATTAATATATCAATGTCTCAGATCTTTATTTCAAGTTACATATAACAACTAAATTTGTGACTGAAGAAATCAATATTTTTTTTGATTTTTAGTGCATTGCTGATCAAAGTAAATACAAGTGTTTGGCAATTATGTATTATTCTTACTACTAAGCTATGCTGTGATTTTTTAATTATACAGTTTCAGTGGCCTACAATAAATCCTTAAAAAATGGTTAACAAGAAAATATTTAATATTTATATTTGTTTATTATTATTATTATTTCTAAAAAAAAATATTTCTGCAAAAATTAATTATAATATTTCCACATGATTTCTTTTTTTGTATTAACTTATTAATATAAAAATAAAAAAAATATATGAGCTAACTTTATATGCATTAATTTTTGTGATAGATAGGATAATACATAACTACTGACATTTCATATATTCTTTTTGTTTTTAATATTAATCATTGACTTTTTACAAAAAGTAATAAAAAATAAAGTGAAAATATTATAATTAATTTTTTTTCAGAAATTTTTCTTTTTTAAAATAACAATAATAAAAAGCAAATATATATATATATATTAAATATGATCATTTTTGTTAGCCATTTTGTTTTAAATATTTATTATAGGTCACTGAAACTATGTAATTTAAAAAATAGCTGCAGGTTTGATAAACAGGATAATACCTAAGTAGCAAGTATTTTTTATAAAATATTTTTCACCTATATTAGTTTTTGATTTTTTGCAACCTTTTTTAAATGCTTTTATTAAAGTTGGAAAATCAGTTTGTTTACTTATTATTTTTTGATCTTTTCCAAGTTAGAATGAAATTTTAAAATTGAGGTTTAATATATTTAAATTCAGTAGAATTGCTTGAAAATTTATATATAACTAAGTTATACCAGCCTAATTTATTTGAAACACTTATCTTTTCAATATATCTACTAATTTGATAGATATAGACCAGAGGGTGGGGAAAATATGAAAAATATTCAATAACTTCACATGTCATAGGTAACAATTATTCTTAGAACTTTTATTTGTTTTAAGTAATAATGATGAGAGTGCAGTATAATTTTTTTCTTTCAATTTAATAACATTTTTAACCATTTTAAATTCTTAATATATATATCATATTTAGGATATATATGTATAATAAATCAATAACTAAGTTTTTAATTTAAATTGTTTAATAGCTTTTATTTTAATTTTAAAACAATTTTTTTTTTAAAAAAAAGGTAAATTAAAAAACTCACATTATTTGAAACAATTGTGAAAAATTAAAAATGATTTTAATTTTTTTCTTTAGCATTTCTTTAAAACAACTGTTTTAAAATAAAAATAAATCTATCAAACAGTTTTAAATAAAAAAACATACTGATTTATTATACATATAACACACACTAAATATAATATATACATTACTAGTATATATATATATATATATAGATATTAACTTACTGCAGAAATATCTAATGACTTATATATACTATATGCATGATATTGATTTAAAATAAATTTATATATATCAAGTGAAGTTCATTTACAATATATACACATGTATTATTATATTATACACACATACTAAATATGATATATACACAAAGAATATACATTTTGACTTATAGCAGAAATAACTAGTAAGATATATATATATATATATATAACAACTATAAGTGTTTAGTCAGTTTAAAGTGCAATATAGTTTTAAATTTTCATTTACTGTGTCAATACTAAAAACTTAAAAATAATAGAAATAAAAACATATTTTATATTAAATGCTATAAAATAATTGTTTTTTCAACCACAATTGGAGTTTTTAGATTTAACTTGAAATAAAATTATGGGGGATCCAGAAATTAATTATGTCAATCCCTATTTTTATAACAAGAGATTGACTTAATTAATTTCTAGACCCCTTCCACATGCTTTTATTTCAAGTTAAATCTAAAAACATTGATTGTGGTTGAAGAAACAATTATTTTATTTCTTTTTAGTGCACATCAATAAAAGCATTTAATATAATAAAAAAATTATTTCTATTATTATGTTCAAATTTAAAACCTGTCAATCAAAACAATGTCACCATATTTTCAATATTTAAAATGAAATCTAACATATATTGAAAATTGTTTTACAAAATTTTAGGGTTTATGAAAACAGTATTTAAAAAAAGAACATTTAGTTCAACAATCAACAAAAATTAATATTTCATCTATCATTACTTTTTATTTTAATTAAATGAAAACAGCTTTTAATGAACTACTCATGAAATTTAATGAAAGCACATTTAAAAAGAAATATACTGCCATCTATTGTGCATCACTGAAAATCTACTGAACTGATATCCTTGTAGTTTGAAATTCAGCTTTCTATCACTGTTAGATTTTATAAACAGTTGAACAATTTCAAAATTTTTACAGTTATATTGCTACTGTATTCTTATCATAATAGGGAGTTTTTTAATAATATTTAGCTTTATTACTACCTAACATGCTTTCAATATATTTTTACTATATCATATTCATGGCATATCATGGTGTGATTAAATAGTTCTTTACATCAATGTTTAAATAATTGTTTATGTATTTAATTTTAATTTTAAATTTGAATATTAAAATAGCCCATTTCTTTGAAATGGATAAACTTGTTTTTTTTTTGTTAATAGAAAAATGGTCACCAACTATTGCACATGCTTCTTTAATCTTCCACTGTCTATCTTTTTCTTTCTTTCTGTACACTTTCTCTGCTTTTGTTACATTGAATCTAAGACCAGTTTGCTGCTCATGGTCTGTAAATATTGAAGTGTGCTTTGATCTCTTAGGGCTATATTGCATAAATATCTGTTTTGGACAAGTCTTATTGAGAAATTACCCCTCACTTCCCCATAGTATGCAGCATTGCAAGCTGATTGACTGCACTTAATTCTATAGACCACTCAATGTGCTGGTTTGTCTGATACAATGTCTTTAGAGTTATTGATTAATTGGTTATGATGGAGTGGTTTGAAAGCTTATATTAAATTTATTTTACATATATTGTTAATTTATATGAAATCTTTGTAATATAAGATAAGCTTAGGCAGATTTTACATTCCTTTTCTTGGTTGGGATGAGGATTTCTTATTTTTTTTATAGAATCTCTAAATGGTGTTTATGATTTTATCATAATTATATCCCATATTTTAATTGTGTACTATTCAATGTTGGTTTTTTTTATCATATTCAAACTTGCATAGTGTATAATTTTTATTTAAAAAACTCTTCAATCCTGGATATTTAAGTGATATTAAGAGTTATTGGTCTAAAGTGTATCACTACTTTTATATTCAGAGGCTTAATCATCATTCTGTAGTTTAGCACATGGCTCTTTCTTTGTATATATAAGTCTAAAAACTTTATTCCTTTATTATTGTCTTATTTCTCCAAGGTCTATAACAGTGTCAATCCTCCCTCCAATACTTATTGTATTTCATCAATTTGCCTGTCTGTAGCACACATAAATGTGTCATCCATGTATCTTGCATATATTAAATTTCAGTTTAAATATCTGTGATTAGATATAAAACATTTTTTTTATTTTTGCTAGGAATTGACTACTGATGATTACCACTAATGGGTAGTCCCATCAGCCAGCCATTATTTATTGTATAATATTTTTAATTTGTTGCTACCATGAAGTTTTCATCAATCTGTTTCAAAACCTCTACTATAAATTCCCTTTTTGCAATGATCATAATTGTTATTACTTAGTAATCCATTAATTACCTTGATTGATTCCATTATGGGCATTGAGCCATATAACTCTTTTACATGAGGTGATGCAATTTTATTACTAGCATTCATTTCCGTTCTTTTACTTTTGTTAACAAATTCATACAATTTAATTGAGTATTCTCTGAATCCCAATTCTTCAGTCACCCATACAGCAATAGTTTTGCTTGTTTTATAAAAGTATGAACCACCAAAATCAATAATCAACCAGATATTAGATTGGCTCAGAAAAGAAGAAAATTAGTAACAATTGTATTGCTATCAGTACCTAATGTATAAAATTTGAAGTAAATCTGTTTGGTAGAAGTATACTAAAATTGATTACAAAATGTTAGCTAAGTACATAAACAAACAAATAAAATATCTAAACTAAACAAAATCACTTAATAGTAAATAAAATAAAGTGATATATCACAGGTGACTTAATTTGATAAGCTGTAATTATAAACTAAAATAAAGAGCATGCTAATAGTTCTAACAAGTATTATCAATAAATGCCACAAGAGAAGGCATTTAAAATCTCTAGCTAGAATTTATTCCCAGACCAGTTTCTAGCTACTGACTTTCCTCAGTGGATCTAGTGTCTGAAATATCCTAGCTATTTACTAATAGCTAGAAATCGGTCTGGGGATAATTTCTAGATGATATTTTAAATGCTTTCTCTTGCAGCATTTATTGATAAAGCTTCTTAGAGCTATTAGCATGCACTTTATTTTAGTTTAAAACCATTTAATATATTGAATTCTGCATTTTATTAAGTCCAATTTTATCACTCACTGCTTCACTGCATCTATATTATCAATATAATTAAAACATTTAATGAAGAAAATCTCTACTTAGTCTCTAAATAAGCTTCATTCTTTATACATATTTTATTAACTTTTTAAAAGCCATGTTATTGGATAGCATAAAAAATTTTGTCACTTCTTAAAATTGAAATCAATAAATGCTATTGGGAATATCATTTAATCATACTAATGTCTGGAAGATTATATTAAAAAATCAAAAATTATCAAATTATTAAAAACTTCCACACCACTGCTTCATGGTTAATCATTTTTATGTAATTATTATTCTGCAAAGATGTTTTATTCCTTAATCTTTCAATTTAATATTAGCTTTTGCAATAAACTTGCCCTGTAGTATATAATTTTATCATTTGTCTATTAACAGACATTTCCACAATCGCCTTGCATGATTCACTGCTTAGTTGTCATTTAATATAAATTTACTCTGTACGCATTGGATATGTGCCTCTATTGTCTAATATAAAATATTTGATATTTTTCTGGATAATTCTGTATACTCTGATTGTATATGACATCCAACCATTTTTTAAACTCAAATATCCATCTTTCTCAAACTCACAAGCACTCATGCTTATTATGACAATAAAATTAAAGCTTTTCTCCAACTTGTTAAGTAGACACTGTTATTTAGAAATCCATTAACATTCTGTTACCTCTAATCCAGAATCTCTTTGAAAAGTCCTTTTTCTCAGATTAGCAATCCCTGTTAATTCTCAAAACTTAATTACTTCCTCAGGATAACCTTAACATTAATTATTTGAACTTATTCTCAGTAACTAATTCTAGTACTCTTCACCATGAATAAATTGACCAAATTCCTTTTGGATCCAACATAATAAAAGAATATATTGTAGTAATGAAAATAATCTGCAAACATCTAAAAAGACATTACCAAATCAAATATAATTTCCAGAACAATAATTATTTAAAACATTAACATGTAACGATCTAAGTTTTGATACAGATTATCTCAAATAAAACAATTTATTAATGCTATATCCAATAGTATTTTTATTTATTTATTTATTCTCTGAAATAATGTTCCTCAAATTAGAAACTCCATACTGTCGTTTTATAAGAAGTATTATTATGTAGTAGGGTTATTTTATCTATTTATTTTGAGTTGAAAATAATATGTTCTAATCTCTATGTAAAAAGTAATTTTTTCATAATAAATCATCACTCAACTATACATCCTACATCAGACAATTGTTGTGGTAGCAGAAATGTTTAACTATTACATCTTAGAACATAGAACTGTTGTTTAATGTGATACTCTGTTTTTCTGAGAATTGTCTATTACGTCCTTAAGATGATTTACTTTATTCTACTTTGATACACAAGTTCAAACTTTGATACACAAGTTCAAACTTGCTGCAATTCCGCATTCTTGAAACATGAAAGAATAAAGACACCACAAGATACACTTTATCACTAGATTCATGCTGTAAGCTCTTACACATCATTTTTATCATTCGTTCAGTATTTATTAATAACAAATTATTATTGTTTAATATACAAGTGTCAGCTAATATCAACCACTTCAGATCAATATATCAAAGATTATTATTAATCTTTTTTTTAATCTATATCCCTAGCGTAATATAACCCTCAGTTAAAAATTAATATCATCATCATCAACCATTATCAATCCACTGCTGGATGAAGGTCTCTCCAAGTTCAATCCGTCTTCTCCAATCTTTAGCTTCTCTTCTCCACATCACCACTACACACTTTCTTATTTCATCCATCCATCTCACATGTGGTCTCTTTCTGGGTTCTTTACAATCTCTTGGAATCCGGTTTAAGATTTCAATTGTCCATGTATTATCATTTCTTCTAGCAATGTGTCCAGCCCAACTCCACTTCAGTCTTTTAATTTTTTGAATGAGGTCAGTAACACCTGTTTGTTAAATATATATTTAAGATTGAACCTTAAATAAATATTAGTAAAAAAAAAAATCTAAATTTATTTTAATAATTATTTTCTAACAAGTAGTTTTTACGTTGTAATATCGCAGTTAGGACTTAATATGGTTTATAAACTGAACATTAATGCACATATATATTCATGAATTTATTTTGTTGAAGTATTAAAAAAAATTAATGGTAGAGGCAATATGATTATATTATTTTCATTTCTTAGTCTCAGAAGCATAAAAAGATAATACCCGTTAATGACTTTTGCCCGATTCTGCTAGCAATTACTTAGTTGTTGCCGATCTTCGAAATATGATGAGTCGTCTCATTAATCTTACATCTCCAGAGAGAGAAAGGTTTAAAACACGCTGCTATAAAATTATGATGTTTAATTTACACTTAAAATAAAATTTGTATTTTAAATACATTTTCAAAAAGCACTCTCATGTCGTTGTATAAACAAATTAAATGTTAAATATAGTAAATTTATGAACACATTAACTATCTACCTGTCTACCTACATACCTATTTATCTATCTATCGGCCTACTATCGACTAAACGAGATATTTATCTGCATTTCTATTAATACACTTCCTAATGTATCATCTCTCCGTCTATGTTTTGTCTATCTAATATCTACCCCTAACATCCATCTATTCATCCTATTTGCTATATATCTTATTATTTATCTATCAATCTTTTTCCTTCCACCAACCATCCATCCATGTATCTTATACTAAACTAATCTATCTATTTGCTATATATCATGCGATTTAATCTATGTACTTACATCTACTCATCCATCTACCTTCTATTTATCTCTCAATTCATTCGTCTATCTGCTAAATATCCTACCATCTAAATATCAATCCGTTTTTTTCTAACTCACCAACCATTCATTCATTCATTCATTCATCCATATGTCTTCTATCTGTCTATCGAAATTCTATTGCATATGCTTGTCCATATGCATAACAAAGTGGTTTATTTCTTCTCTTTATATCATACAGCTGAGTGCACTTTTGCTGGTGAGATCATAGCTCTCATGTTAGCTACTGTTGCTGCTGTTTTATTTATGCTAAGATCTAATTATGCATTTTATATAAATTAAGTCATTTAAATATTACATTTATTTGACAACTGGATACTGTATTCTCTTTTGTTTATTACATTTCTATGGTTAGCAATAAATGAAGCCTCTTTGACCCACATTTTCTTGTCACCACTCTTTATATACCAGTTTAACTGACTGTATAGAAAAGCTATGCTCATATTTTGTGGTCCCAAAAAGAGACTATATTCAGTGTGTCTTTAGCCATCCATAGAAATGTAATAAACAAAGGAAATGCAGTATCCAGATATCAAATAAAAGGAATACTTGAATGACTACATAACATGTATTTACATAGCATGCATAATCAGATTTTAGCATAACAACAACTACTGAGAGCCATGATTATAGGATTCACCACTGAAAATGCATTCAACTGTATGATATAAAGTGAAGGAAAAAGCTGCTTCATTATGCACATTCTAATTATCCAAAAGAATTGCATAGTCAAATGAAAAAAAAAATAATATCTATCTATTTTTCTATTTATTATATCATCTATTACTATATGTCTACCTACTTTTTATCAATTCTACTACTTATTTGTTTATTCATTTATCCATCCATCCATCTACTATTTTTATTTCTTTATCTATACAACTAATTCGTTACTTACTATCTATTTACCAATATATCTTTTAGACTATCTATCCATCCAATGTATTTAACTTTCTATTGATTCATCTTAACTATTTATCAGTTAAAAGTAGAAAAAATATATAAATCTATGATAAAACTATATCAGTTTATTAGATTTCATATCTTTAACATGAATACTATAATTATATTGAACTATTATGCTTCATGGATCCATCTTACATTAGTAATCATGACTAAAATTAAAGAAATTGCTAAAACATTTATCCAAGTTCAAACATTCTGCCTCCTTTTCCAGCTATAGTAAATGTATCAGAAAATTATTTGGGGAGGTTACATATAATAAGTCACAAATTTATGAAAAGTATTATTAAGGCAAAACTTTTCATGTAATTGATATATTGACAAAAATTGCTTTTTTTAATAACTGACAAATCTAAGCAATCAGAGATATCAAGCCAAAATAATCATATGTTGGGGGGAAAAGAACATATATGGGTTCATTGCTCAGGAGTTCATAAGATGTTTGAGCACCAAACTGTGATTTCCAGAATTGATTCTGGGACTTTCTGATCTCAAGTCAGACCCTCTGCCAACTCTGCCAAATTGTGCAGGATATCATTCAATATATATACACATAAATGCACATATACCAAATTATTAATTCTATAGATAGCTGAACAAATATTTATAACATAATCCAAAAGGTTTTCTTGTTTTACACAGCATCTCTACTTTTGCAGTGCACAGCTCTGTTTTCAACTTCTAATTGGTCTTATAGCCATATTTGAAAATTTCTTCAGAACTAGTTTGAAATGAAAAACTGAAATAAAAAACAGCTTTGATTTTGGTTCAGTGACCATTATTATGAAATGAATATATGGTAAAATTTTCTCACTCTATAAAGATTTAATTAATCTTAAATTACATCTTTTTACAAACATTTTAAGTTTATTTTCTTAACAAATATCTTAAGTAAAGGTTTTAAAACATTGAAATATTTTCCAACCTACTCTCTACCAGCTCTTATCCCCCATTTCTTTACTATTAAGATCTCCATAAAATATATTCACTAAAATACACTTGAACTTCATCATCAGTTCTTACTTAAAGCAAAAAGTTAGTCTTAAATATGACCCAGCATTATAGTAAAACCCTTTACCATTTTACCAAACAAGGCAAAACCCTCCATACAGCAATGCCACGCTGTGCCAACCAGAGTAATAGATGGATGCCAGAAGGCTTGTGCATAAAATCCCTATCTAGTGCCTACTCATCCAATATCCCCAGACTAGTTTCTGGCTTGTGGCCTTCATCAGTGAGGAACCTTGGATCTGAGAGCACTGCACCTGGATCTTAGGATCTAATGCAACCCTCCAGCAGCCACCTTTTAACTCTACTTAACTACAAAACCATGAGAATGAAATTTGAAAACAATAATATTTTCAGTCCAAGCTCAATAGCTTATATAGATCCAAGGCTCGCCACTGATGAAGGCCACAAGCCAGAAACTAGTCTGGAGCTATTGGATGAGTAGGCACTAGATAGGGATTTTATGCACAAGCCTTCTGGCATCCATTGACTAATCTGGTTGGCACAGGGTGGCACTGCTGTACGGAGGGTTTTGCCTTGTTTGGTAACAATTGTGTGCTAGTGTGAGATGGTGATCATGTGATGTTTAGTCCTTTACCATTTTGTTAAAAAAAATTGTTTACTAACTTGCATTATTAGATATTTATTGATAGCCCAAACATTAACTTAAAACAAGGTCTAATAAAAATTTTCGGACTGCTTGACCACTAATCTTTCCCATAAAGTAAAAGTTAATATCTGAATTGCATACAATTTGTTCGCAGTGTTAAGTTATATTCGATGCCAAAAATAAAACGCTGGAAGAACTTAGTATCAAAATGTCTTTAAATCACGGATTTACTCGCTGCTACAATTCATACATTGAAGACTATACCAATTTCCAATTTATTTTTAAAAAAATTATATTTAAGGCGCTATTTTTTTTTCCACAATCTCAATTGCACATTTATTCTCTTGTAATTTGATTAAAATCTCTAAATTATTTTTTTAGCTTAGACTATACATTTTTGTAAACTTATTAGCAATTCCCTATTCTTTGTAAATAATTTTTAAAACATAAATAATTTATTGTTTAGTGAAGTTTTTATTTGAAACATATGTTAGTTAAAGATGCACAGACAGAGAAAATTAAAAAAAGAACGAATATAAAAAGAAAAATGACTTTTTTTGGTTTACTTAAAATTGGAAATGGTAAAAGTAATTTATCAATGCTTAGAATGTCACAATTAAGCATATGTCAGAATAAAAGTAATATTCCCATAGTTTAAAATAGTCCAAAGATATTACGGATATATAAGATATAACAACTGTTGGATTATAGGAAGTATTAGAAATAATTATTTAAGACTTTATAGCAACAGTTCTGTAAAATGTATGAGATCTTATATTGAGAAGTTAATAATAAAATATTAGTTGTTAAAAAAGATAAAACATTTTTGACGAATATATGTCAATACATATCAACTTATGCCAAATATATATATACTATATTATATAATGAGCATGCTAATTGCTCTTAACAAGCTTTCCGAATATCCCTATCATCAGATCGGTTTCTAACTCTGACTATCTTCAGTGGCCCAGTAGGATATTCAGACATTACATTTTAAAATACCACATCAAGTTCTAGAATTTATCTAATAGTTAACTATTAAGTAGAAAATATGAAATTTTCAGACATCCATGTCTTCAAATCCAGCTATCAGACATTCATATATCTTCAAACCCAGCTAACTTAAATAGGCATGGCTATGGCTAGATAGTTGGATTTAAAGATAGATGGATGTTTGAAATTTTCAGATTTTCTACTTGATAGTTAACTATTATATAAATGCTAAGGTTTGATCTGGTATTTTAAAATCTAATGTCTGAATATCCTAGTGCATCACTGAAGACAGCCAGAGCTAGAAACAGGTCTGAAGATAGGGATATTCAGAAAAGCTTGTTAAAAGCCTTTAGCATGCTCATTATATATTTGTAGTACAAGCTTATTAAATTAAGTCATGTAATACATGACTTGATTTTCTTACAATATATATCTATACTCATTTATGGATCTATACTCATTTATGGATCAAACAAATCAGACTATGTTACTAAGCTAATTCACAAGCTAGATTCCTAAAGAATCATTGAAATAAATTTGCAAACAATACCAACTGTTGGCTATATCAAACCCTGTCTATTGTGTCAGATAATGATCATTTTTGTTGTGTTTATACTGTAGTATTGTGTTTATACTGTAGTATAATGAAAGTAATATTCCTTCTCACTTAAAAATAACACAGAACCCTGAAACTAAATTTTATATTTATTATACTATATATATGTGTGTGTGTTAAAATGAAGATTTGCACGGGTTAAATATATAAAATACATATTTTGCGGGTTCATCCATGTTAAAAACTTTTAATATTAATATACTGACATTTCGACTTGGTCACACAAGCCATCCACAGAGTTATAAAAGGTAGAAAGATTGTTGTAGAGGCGCTACAATCACTGATTTGAATAAAACGAATGTTTTTTAAAAAAATCTTTCCAAATAGGAGGAAGTTTGCATGTATCATCTCACTTATTGATACAATCTGGCCTTTTAAGTATCTCAATGGCTTTTCTAATTTTGCACTGGTAGAGATTATCACATCTGGATATGATCCTGGTACTAGAATTGTAGAGGCGCTACAATCACTGATTTGAATAAAACGAATGTTTTTTAAAAAAATCTTTCCAAATAGGAGGAAGTTTGCATGTATCATCTCACTTATTGATACAATCTGGCCTTTTAAGTATCTCAATGGCTTTTCTAATTTTGCACTGGTAGAGATTATCACATCTGGATATGATCCTGGTACTAGAATCAATTTTATAACCTGAATCTATAGTATGGAGTGAGAGTGCTGATGATGATGAATGTTGTTTAACTGCATTAGCATGCTAATCTCTCCTAACACTGATGCGACAATTATTCATACCTAGGTAAGAAGCTTTACAATTTTTACATGAGATTTGATAGACACCATGAGATTCAAGAGGGATTGAATCCTTAGGCTTGGTTATTATATTGCTGATCTTTTGATGAGCAGAAAATGCTGTATCTATATTATAGCGTTTTAATATACGTCCGATACTGTCTGGAGTTCCTTTTACATATGGAACACAAATCCTAATAGCTGATTTATCATCTTTTTGTTTCCTATTTTGCCTATTTTGGGCTTGAAATAAGGCTTTTTTAATAAATTTGTAATTATAACTATTTGCTAATAAAACACTATTAATATGACTTATTTCTTCTTTCAGATGTGTTTCATCTGAAAGGTTCATTGCTCTATTTAAAAGAGTTTTAGCTACAGAAACTATCTGAGTTGGGTGATGATGAGTATGTAAATGTAAATATCTGTCTGTGTGTGTGTATCCTTTCTGTAAATAGAAAAAGATAAACTATTTGTCAGAACACCAAATAGTTTATCTTTTTTTATTTACAGAAAGGATACACACACAGACAGATATTTACATTTCCATTCTCATCATCACCCAACTCAGATAGTTTCTATAGCCAAAACTTTTTTAAATAGAGCAATTAACCTTTCAGATGAAACACATCTGAAAGAAGAAATGTCATATTAATAGTGTTTTATTAGCAAATAGTTATAATTACAAATTTATAAAAAAAAACCTTATTTCAAGCCCAAAATAGACAAAATAGGAAACAAAAAGATGATAAATCAGCTATTAGGATTTGTGTTCCATATGTAAAAGGAACTACAGACAGTATCGGACGTATATTAAAATGCTATAATATAGATACAGCATTTTCTGCTCATCAAAAGATCAGCAATATAATAACCAAGCCTAAGGATTCAATCCCTCTTGAATCTCATGGTGTCTATCAAATCTCATGTAAAAATTGTAAAGCTTCTTACATAGGTATGAGTAATCATCGCATCAGTGTTAGGAGAGATGAGCATGCTAATGCAGTTAAACAACACTCATCATCATCAGCAGAGAGATGAGCATGCTAATGCAGTTAAACAACACTCATCATCATCAGCACTCTCACTCCATACTATAGATTCAGGTCACAAAATTGATTTTTCTAGTACCAGGATCATATCCAGATGTGATAATCTCTACCAGTGCAAAATTAGAGAAGCCATTGAGATACTTAAAAGGCCAGATTGTATCAATAAGCGAGATGATACATGCAAACTTCCTCCTATTTGGAAAGATTTTTTTAAAAAAAACATTCCTAAATTTAACATTTTTGCTATTGGTGGAATTTTAACGTTTTATTCAAATCAGTGATTGTAGTGCCTCTACAAGCGTCTTTCTACCTTTTATAACTCTGTGGATGGCTTGTGTGACCAAGTCGAAACGTCAGTATATTAATATTAAAAGTTTTTAACACGGATGAACCCGCAAAATATGTATTTTATATATATGTATATTTATTAAGCACAAATGAATATATGTAAATATGTAATGAAAGGCTTTAACCTAAGCACTGCACTCTCTGAATATATTTTAATGCTGGAGAGCCACTCTTATCTTTATAAAGTCGTAATCTTGTGTCAAGATTTGTCGAGGTTTCTCTAGTATTAAAATATATTCAGAGAGTGCAGTGCTAAATGTTAAAGCCTTTCATTAAGTATTCATACTACATATATAAATACAGTATTTCATGCACAGAATATAATATATGAATATTTATCTACAATGGTGTACCTATGTTATGAATGGTCAACTAGGCAAGTGTAGTTGTTAATTGCATAACTAATAATTGAAGAAGATGCTGCAATCTTCCTTTAGAAGCCTAACACCAGCCTGCAGGTGGTTTGCTTCAGGTTCAGATATAGTGATGTCTGTAGCTAGTAGTTTCCTGATTCAGGTTTGAGTCTGTGTCACTGGATTATACAAGATGGTGGACAACATACATACTAGTGTCCAATGTCTGGCAATTGCTTGATGTCTACTCATTTAAAAATTGTTATCCCCATCAATTGTGAAAACCCTGTCCTTTCTGGAAATGATCAGATTCACTGATCTCATTTTCTAATTGGCCTATTTATGTTATTGTTACTTATTTACATTTATCATTTATTATCATTTTTCAGTCTTATTGTAACTTGAACCCAGTCTTTATAATCTTACAATAAGAACAAGTCCATTATTTGAGGGTAAATATTTCACAACATTCTCTCCCCCTGATAACATATGAAGTACATAATTCTTAAAATAGTTTGTTAGACATCTAGGTCTTCTTTTTGCTTCATATTTTGGCCTGGTTTTATTATTCATCCATCTATTTCATTATTAGCTCTGGTTTCTTCATCTGGACTGGATTATTTATTTGTTGAATTATTCATATCATCTGGTTTTCATAATAGGTCTTGATTTTTCATTTGCTCTTATTTTATAATGTTATTTTTTTTCTTTATTAGTTCTGGGAAATTTTTTCTTGGATAGAATTATTCATCAATTCTGGTGAACAGTTGAATGTTGCATGGTGTTTGTAATGTGGCTTTAAGTGATCTTTATATCTGGATGGTGTTGCGTATCAATTGTCTGGACAGCCATGGGATGCAAGTCTTTTATATTTATGATTGTTGCTGGAATCTATTTGGTGATGCATTTGAACATATGGCATAGGACTTTAGTATATACCCATAATTCAGCACCTTGATTTTTGTTTTCAAGAACATGGGAATAAGGCTTAAGGACTGGAAGGTATCAACACCTGAATAGTCTCCTTTTAATATTGTTATATTTGCAAGCTGGTTCACATTAAGCACTGTACAGCCTAAGTGATTGACTGGTCTTAATATAATAGATTATTGCACTCACCAGTCAATGCAACAAGAAGCAAGTGAATAGTTTTAATAGAAATAGGAACTTTAAATCTTCTGTTACCCAAGAGTAGTATTTTATTGTTTTGGTAATCTGTAACCACTATGCTAGGTTAAAGCTGATCATTATGTTTTTATTTCATGATAACCTACATATTTTTGATACAATTGTTACTGAAAGTCTAGTATCCAGCTGCATTGTTATTGGGGTATTATTAATTATAATTTGTGATTTGACAATTGAATCAGTTGCCCTCACTTTATTTAAACAGGTATTGATTTTACATGAATTTACTTTGCTCTTGCTATTTTTTAATATGAATCCTTCCATATTTTTAAGTTACTTGCTTTTTCTTGTAAAACATGACTTTTGAGAGTTACAATACCTACTAATTATATACTGATGAGCACAATCAATATATGCATGTTTTTGCTTGCCACATTTATAACAATTTTCTGCACTTATTTTTTCCCAATTTAATTGTAGAGTTTTTAGTATTTTAGCTAATGATCTTCTATTTGTTTTGGTACAATGGGTACTCATCTGACCCATTCCTACTGGTTACTTTAATATTGGTATCAATTTTCATTAATGGACTGCCTGACTCAGTGGTATTTGGGTCCATTAATAGCTTGACTCTAAGGCTGTGGTTGTTCATGTCACAAATGAAATGGACCATCAGAGCTTTGTTTAAGAACTACTTAAATTCATAGTTCAGCATTAGCTTTCTGAGTTTTGTAGCAAAATATGTGGCTTTTTCCTTCTTCCTCTGAACATGGAGATTGAGATTGTATTTTGTCAAAATTGTTAGAAGTTTTGGACAGTAAGAAGTCATCAGAAAAAAAATTGCTAATTCAAAATCTCACTCAAAAAGATAGGGACTAAGAATATAAAATTTCATATGTTAAAAAGTCACACAGTTTATAATAGTTGAATATTTTTAATTCTGATTTTTTGATTTGGTTTGCTATGAGAAAGAAGTGAACTTGATCTACATATGCTCACCAGTTTTCTGGACTGGTCTCAAATTTGTCTGGGCAACCAATTTTCACCATTTTGAATATTGAACAGCTTTAATTTAACTTGAATCCAATCGTGCAGTGAAGACAAGTTCATTATTTGAGAGAAGCTTCTGCTGTGTTAGAATGAGTTCACAGCAATCTTTTACTTGACACATTGCATTGATATAATAAAAGGTGGGTCTTGTTTAAAAGTTCTTTTAAATGATTCTTTGTCAATCCTGCTTGTGAATTATCTTAGTAACTGTTCCATGAATAGGTTTATATTCTTAGCATTACATATATCAAAAGCTGCAAAATTATTTACATGCTTACTAAAATATTTACAGAGCTTCACACTGACTCACTGTAAATTGAAAGATTTTGTGTATATTAGCTTGTATAGAAACTGTGGACTTAATCAGTGAAGTAATTAATAGCTTCATGCTCTCAAATCAAATATACTTTAGATTCACCTATATAATTAGAAAGTAGGTCAAAAATGAGGGACCACTTCTGTCTTTTAAAGTTGTTAATCTTGTGTTAAGATTTGTAGAGGTCCCTACTGTTGCACCTAGGCACATAGTCTTAAGGTTATAGCCTTAATATATAAATAATCTTGTAAAGTAATCCTCCTAGTTTTGTTTTAAAAGATTTGAGCAGGAGGGCATGAAACAAAGTACTGGAGATCCGATCTTATATGATCGCCTTGTTATTCAATCAATACTCGTACCACTACCTTTAATAATTATGTTATAATATATATTGTAAAATATAAATTAAAATTATAAATTATAAAATAATTAAAATTATATATTTTATATCATAAATTTAAAATGTACTTAGAAATGGTTTGAAGACAATTTAAAGATAATACTCACTGATCACATGTTAATCAAACAACCCTGACCCATTATAAATAAGATGTTTTCTGAGTTGTCAGTAATAATCGTTGTATTAGAATTGAATCTGAAGACAGTTGAGAGTTAGAAAGAGCTTACAGACATCTAATTCTTAAAATTAAGCACTCCAAATGCAGTCAAACAAGAATTTCCTAGCGCATTTTAAGTGCCATTATAAGTCATCTGTACTGCTGCCATACTAAATATCATCTTCGTGGATTACAGTTGCTAATGACACACTTTTAGATTGATCATTTGCTTCTTAATCATGTGACTGAATTGAACACAGAAGACAAAAATCCATGTAAATCTCGGATTATCTAAAAATGATTATCGTTAACTACTGCATGACTAAATTGCGAAAATAAAAATGATTTGAAGTCTGAAATATAGATTACCAAAGAAGATGTAAACAACCAGAACTAATGCTAAGAAGTCCAACAATTAAACAACCACTAAGACAATCAAAAATATATTCTAAGTGTTTTTCAAAAATCTAATGAAATGCATGAACTACATATAAACTTAGCATTAATAATTTGAATGTTTTTATATATAATTTTTTTTTTTTTATATTTTTATTTAGAAATTTAATATGTGTTACTTTTCTTATAAATGTCTACTAACTGAAACACATAGACTTATTATATACCTGCGTCTATATATGTAATATATAGGGTATATGAGCACAGACTTCCACACGACCACCACTCTCCACACTATCTCATAACACTGATACACTTGAACACATATATGTTGAAAATATAAATAATCACCAATATATGTATTTCATGCTAAACCAGCAATCATCAGTTGGTCCAGATTACCATCTCTACACATATATGCTATAAGTGCTCAGATATCTATTAAGATAGCCAATCCTCATACTTTATTGGACAGGCTTCCACCCTGAGGCCAAGATTCTTGTCATACCCATGTTGACCTAAGGTGAATCTGACCTCTCATGTACAGGACATAATCCATTTAATACATATACAAGGGATGAGCAGACATCTCTACTATGTAATAACTGAAACACACAGGCTTATTATATGTATATATATATATATATATATATATATATATATATATATATATATATATATAGTATATGAGCACAGACTTACACATGACCCAACACTCTCCACACTATCTGAGCACTTATAACATATATGTGTAGAGATGGTAATCTGGACCAACTGATGATTGTTGGTTTAGCATGAAATATGTATATTGGTGATTATTTATCTTTTCAATATATGTGTGTTCAAATGTATCAGTGTTATGAGATAGTGTGAAGAGTGGTGGCTCAGGTGGAAGTCTGTGCTCATATACCCTATATATAAATGTCTATGAAATTCACAATGATTTAAAATATGAAATCAAAGTGTAGAACACACATATCTCCCATTACCTTTTAATAATTTAAAATAAATATCAAGCTTGACTATTTTTTATAATAATTGTTGAGCAAAGTAAGTTATATGTGTGCAGATGTTTTGCTTTCTATTATTAACCCATATATTTTAATTATTTCTGCAATAGCCAGTATTTTTCATATTAAAACAGTAGTGAACTCTCCATACAACAGTGCCACCAAGTGCAAGGCTTATAATCAATGGATGTAGGAAGGTTTGTGCATAAAATTCCTGTCTGTGCCTATTCTTTGATCCACAGACTAATTTCTAGCTTGAGCTTTCATCAGTGAGGAGCCTTGGATCTGAGAGCACTGCATCTAGATCTCTGGATCTAAAGTGAACCCTCCAGCAGCAATCTTTTACCTATTTAGTTAACTACTAAGCTATAAGCCCAAGTTGAAACAATAATGTTTTCAATCTAAATTCATTCACAAGTATAATCATAGAGATCTATAGATTTTGAAAGCCACCAGCAAAAAAACTAATCTGGGGATATTAGATAAGTAAGCACTAGATAGGGATTTTATGCACAAATCTTTTTCCCTCCATTGATTACTATTGCTTGCACTGGGTGGTCCTATGGAGAGTTTAATACTGTTTTGATGGCTTGTGTAAACATAAGAAATGGTGAGCATGTGATATCTGTTATATCATTAGGTTTATGTTTGTAACACATTAAATTATTACTAAATTGAATTTCATTGCTTCACATAACCTTTATTTTGTAAAAAAACATTTTAGATTAGGTTATATGTTTTTTATATATAGGTAAATGTATGCTCATCTAAATCTAGTAATTGAATTCTTGAAATTTCATTAAGTACTGAGAAATTATAATCATTGATTTAATATCAGAAACTACTAAAATTGTAAAGAATTAAATTTACTCTAGATTAAAATTATGAACTGAATTTTATTATATAAACCATTACATGTATAAAAATAACATACAATCCACACATGGGGTATTTAGACTATGTCTTATGAAATTTTGGATGTCTGTCAGTCGCATTCCAGTGTATATACATATAAACAAAAAACTCTGAAATAAACTTTACAATATTCAAAATATCAACGTGCAAAAGTAAATAATAGCTATTCCCAATTTATGATATGTTTACTATCATCAATAGTTTTTACAGTTAAAATTAAAAAAAGAACTTATTAAAATCATGCAACATGAACATTCCCATGTGAATGACCAACTTTCTTTAATTTATGCATAATAATACAATTATATTATTTATTAAATAAATTATTTAGCATATTTAAAAATATGCTTCTGATTTTTCTTCAATCTTCTTAAGTATGCAAAATAAAAATATTAACGGGGGGGGGGGTCATATTTAATTTTATCCAAAGAATAGCTGATTTTTTTATATATACAAAAGTTTATGTTCCTGAATTAATTCTTTTTTTCAATGGGCACATTTTGCCTCATCACTATGAACCCCATCAGCATACGCTTTATAAATAATATATTTGTTGATTTTATCAACATCATCCTTTCCATTATTAATTAATCCACCATTAAATGCAATATTAAAATAAAAAGAAACCAATGATGTAATCACACTATACACT
Source organism: Epiperipatus broadwayi (assembly GCA_028023455.1). Taxonomy (NCBI): domain Eukaryota; kingdom Metazoa; phylum Onychophora; class Udeonychophora; order Euonychophora; family Peripatidae; genus Epiperipatus; species Epiperipatus broadwayi. The sequence continues at coordinate 1,711,217 of JAQFVV010000057.1, read as the reverse complement.
ATTATTTATATGGTATTAAGATTTATGCTTTCTTTTCAATATTTTTTTTCCTATATCTATGTGTAAATTTACATAAAGTATATCAAATATCTTTTCTATTATAACCTACTTTCAATAATTCATTAGCATATATATCAATATTGCATAATTTATCATTCAATATTGCATAATTTATCATTCTGAAATTTTCACATATTATTTCTGAATAAAAATGTTCTAAATTTAGACAATTTATGTATAAGAGGAACATTTAATATGGCATGTACAAATGCCCTAATTGATAAGGGGTTTATAAACATACAGTACAAAACATTCCATACAACCTTTCTAGTATCCATTGATTACTATGGCTTGCACTAGATGGCACTGCTGTATGGAGAGTTTGCTATTGTATTAACAAGTTGTGTAAGCAGAGGAGATAATGATCATGTGATGCTTTAACGATTTATGAACATCTTATAATTGATCAAGTTACATTTTTTCCGTAAAGTTAAATCAAGATATTATATACAAACTGTCTTAAAAACTAACAGCCCATTTCAAGTTATCAGTTTCATTTAATATAGATAAATGATGTTTTATTATAACATGTGATCCAACATGAAGCACATCATCATCATACCTAAAATAATCTTTATTATCTAATTAAAAAAACTATCTTAAGATATTCTTTCCATAATACACTAATATTTAACTGTATATAAAAATGAAACTGGATTCCAAGAGATTGTAAAAGACCCAGAAAGAGACCACATGTTAGATGGATGAATGAAATAAGAAAATGGGCAGGGGTGATGTGGAGAAGAAATGTTAGAGATCAGAGAAGATGGATTGAACTTGAAGAGACCATCCTGCAGTGCATTGATAATGGTTGATAATGATGATGAAAAGTGAAGTTAGAATTCCTATGGAACAGCCTTCTTCTATTTTATACAACTGACATTCAAATATTGATATGAAATTTAATTAATAAATGTTAATACATTACTAATGAACAAATGTTTAAACTAGCATATTCCCTTAATATTCAAACATTAATCAATCACTTCCAAGATAAATAATCTATTTCCCTCAGTCAAAATCACTTTGTCAATCTTTTTGACCAAATCAAAAGAAAATTAAATGTAATGTTTACTTAACTTAATTCTATAAGTAACATTAATACACTTCCCAAGAAAAGATTAAACTTTATTTGACAATATAACTAAAAACTTGATTGACAATACTTTTAACTCTGGAGGTTATAATCATAGCACTCAAGCTTATTGACTAGGGGAAAACATGACATTAATACTTGATAGTTAATATGTAAATTCATAATTTCCATATTCCACTTCCAGGACAAAGCTATACAAGATACTTTTTTTATTTATTACATGGATGTTATTAGCAATAACCCATGCCTTTTTAAATTTTCTTTTCCAATTGATATGCTTTGTACATACTATTTTAATATTCCATGGATCAAAATCATGGCTAGATTCAATTTGATGCTTAGAAACACTGACTTCCCATTGGGATCTTTCTTTGTGTCAAAATTCATATATTGATGTGACACCAGTCTTGTGGGACTCTTATCATGTGATTTTCCATAGTAGATTGCTTTGCAATAAGGTTCATTGCAGCTGATTTTGTAAACAATCTGAAGGGCCTAGTTCAGAAACAATCTATCCTTCATATTGTTTAAGAGCTTATACAAATTTGGGATGGTTCTAAAGCTGACAGTATATGTGTCTGCACATATATTCTTTAACCATTAAAGTAACCCAAGCATGAAAGTGAGATCATGTTCTCATACCCTAATGTAGAATAAAATTTCTTAAGAACTTTAAATAAAATATTACACTTATAGCCTGCATTGACTAAATCTTTGATGTACATTTTGCAAAACTTTCGAAAGAAAATTGTGATTTGATTAAACATACAATTTCCAAAATCCAACAAAACCTGGAAGATAAGTGTTCTTTATATAAATTTAAAATTCTAATGATGCTTGATATAATAACAACTAACAAATAAATATATTTTCTAATAAACAATTTGTAGCAAATTAATACTAAAGAATTTGTTCAAAAGATTTAAATATAGAGTTAATAAACTTCATTCTTGTTGTATTAACAGAAGAAATATACAATAATGTAAATTTTAATTTTTCAATTTAATAGCAAACATTTTCTATATAGGTTAAAGATAAGACACCGTTGCAAACATTTTCTATATAGGTTAAAGATAAGACACCGTTCTTATTTTTATAAAGTTCCTATCTCATGTTGAGGTTTGAGAGATTCCTCTATATTCAAAAACTACATCATTTAGCTATTCTACAAATATTTAAGGTGCATGGGGAAAAGATTAAAGCCTTTCTCTTTAGAATTACATACTGCCTGTGTGCTTGATAAATAATTAGAATGTTACATTATTTTATATATTTCCATTAAAAACATCTTAATATTAACTCATTGTAAATTGTAAGATTTCATGTAAGTTAATTTGTGAAAGGGAATAGTGGAATTAAATGTGACGAGAGTAATATCTTCATGTACTCAAATCAAGATGTTTCAGATTGCCTATATAAATAAAAATTTTGGTTAAAGATAAGATGGAAGCTCTTATCTTAATAAAGTCCCTATCTTGGTTTAAGATTTGTGAGATCCCTCTATAGTCAAAAACTACATCATTTGGCTATTATACAAATGTTTAACATGCATGTGGAAAAAGATTAATGCCTTCCCCTTTCTAATTATATTTACAATTATATAGTGAACATAATTTCCCATCCTTATTCTCCATAATACATGTAATATTAGAAAAATTCTTCTTTATTAATACTTGTAATTACAACACACTTCATTTGGATATCTTTGGAGAGAACCCTGATGGACTTTCAACTTTCTTTCTTTCCCCTGTAGCTACCTGTAGTACTATTTTGCTGATTTTGTGATTATTTTGATTGAAGAAATTGTATTGATTTATTAATCAACAAAATGCAAAAAGGGCAGAAGTGTCCAATAAATAAATTTCAGGTCCAAACCATGTTTTCTGAGATACTAATTGAAAAAAAAGCAATTATGATAGTTAATGTATACTCAATTCTTTTGTCCTTAATCATTAAAAAACAATGCTTTATCTGCATAGTTTCTTTAAATATTTATGATTATTTTTACACAACATTTGTTCAATAATTATTTAAAAATTAAAGGTATGATTTATTACAATTTGATTTCATTCGAAAGTGCATTATTTATATTATGTATATAAGTTAACGAATTCAATCTTTACGGTGAACAGAAAACTATGGTGATAAGATTGTTAATATATTTTTTTCATGTATCATAGTATCGGCTGGGACGTGAACCCGCTAACCCAGGACAACTGCTTATAAGGCAGCCGTGCTGACCTCTCGACCACCAATGCTTGACATTAATATTTTTTTATCATGATACTTCATAATGTTTACAATATTTTAAAAATTCCAAATACACCACTTAAAATTTTAGAATAGAATTTGATACTTCACATTTATTTATTTACATTTTTAAAAGAATGTTTGATCTGAAATATATGAATTTTAATAAGTTATTGAATTAAGTTATAGAGGGGATAAATAAATAGACGAACAATAAATAGCCGAAATAAGATTAAGTGGATTAATTGCTTAAATATAAAATATTTAATTAAACTGTATTGTGCACAATAATTGTCATCGGAAGAAAAAATAAGTATCAGGTAATGGAGAAAATTTAATTACTAGGAGTTAAAATACTAATTAAATTTACAGAGGCAAGATAAAACTAATAATACATCCACCATCTGGATTTTGTCCAATGAGCTTAATTACTCCAGAAAACAAAAGTACTGAAAATATATAAACTGTGAAAAAAAATTACTCTTCATCATCTTTGAGGCAATTGTGACACAAGAGTAAAGCAATGAAAGGAAACCAGCAGGGTACATCTTATTCCCAGGATCATGACTCTGAAAATCAATAAACCAACTAGGGTTAAAACAGATCACCTTGATCTTATTATTACTTCATATGCCTTAAGAACCATTCAGGCTTAAAGGACGGTAATGATCTTAAAGGTAAATATACTGTTTTAGTATTTTAATGTTAGTGAACAGACATAGTAAGTAAAAGGACTTGTATTCCTAATTAGCTGTGATGAGGTTATATAAATTAGAATAGTGTTTGATTCATATATATATATATATAATCCTAGTGTATATTAACATGTATATTAAATTATATAAATTGAAATCTGAGTGGCTGTGTTCTTGATGACTCAAAAAATATTTATTACCAAATTTGTTATTCTTATTTCAAGGATTAGTGAGCTAAGACATAGCAAAACTTGGCACAGTCCACAAAGCATTTATTGATTTTCCTTTTTCATCAGTTGAGTTGTCTTTCTTTTATACTGCCCAGTCAAAAAAATTGTCATTTCTCTCATTATGTATTATCTTTATTATTATTTCTTTTCTACATTTGCAAAGTTCATAATATGATTTTTTTAGGATGTTTCTAATTTGTAATTTTATATTTCTATCAAAGGAAATCCAATGTATTAAATTCTAATACAGAATAAAGGATTATATTAAAATCCTATGTTGAATGATTACAAAAATAGTCACTAGGGAAAACAATGAAAATATTTTCACCACTTGAAGGAGCAACAGTTTAATAGTTTATTTTTTAAAAAACAATAATAATTTCTACCATTCATTATGAATGCTCCCAATGTTCATATTTTTAGAAGTATTTATAATGAATTTTATAATAAAAATGATATCTTTAAATGGCATATATATATATCAGCGGCCCCCCAACCTTTTTTTGCACGGCCAGGTTGCGGGCACCATTTATTTTTTCAATGTAAATTTATAGTTGGATATTGTTAATAATACACATAATGTACAAAAAAAATATTTATTTCAAAAATAAAATTTTAACATATAATTAACGTTTATATTTTTACGCTGTAAGAGTATAGTATGCCCTACAATTTGATTACAATATAATACAATAATTTATAAGAAATTTAAAAAATTAAATTTATTTGTGTCAGATAAATAATTTTTTATCGTGAGCAGCAGGCACACATAAAATGGCCTGCAGGTGCCATGATACCTGTGGGCATAGGTTGGGGACCCCTGATATATATTATAAAAGTAAGTAATAAAATGATTTAATAAATAATATTTCTGTAACATACTTTTCACTACACCAATCTCACACAAAGTAGGGACTGGGGTCTATCCACTTTTAACATCTTGTGAAGGGATGTAGTTATAAACATATGACCAAAACATGTTAAAAATATATATGGTCCCCAAGATACACACATTTTGTGTGGAACCAGCACTTAGCAGTTGACCTAGGCCACAATCTCTCACACATATCTTTATCATTGTTCAGTATATATATATAGAGAGAGAGTCAATTACTACAGTTTAATTCATAAGTGTTAAATTTATTATCTCAATTTGTCATAACCACTTGATGGAAGTACATTAATAAGTTTTATTAGTCATTCATTAGACTAGAGATTATCCATTTAAATAATAACATTTCTGTAATATAATTTTCATTATACCATTCAATGATAAAATATGTGTAAGAGATTGTAATCTGAGTCAAGTGATTTGTGCTGATTTAGGACAAAATGTGAATCTTGGGAATTATACATTCACATCCCTCCACGAGGTCTTTAAAGGAGGTAAAACCCAGTTTCTCTCTTGCGTGAGAATGGTGTAATGAAAATTATACTACAGAAATATTATTCTTTAAGTGGATAATGTTTAGTCTAATGAATGACTAATAAATATTGTTAATAGCATCATTTGTTTTATAATATTTTCAGTGTATTAGTCTTATTGAATTTTTTTTAAGAAAAAGGAAAGTAAAATTTTCTTTATTATTTTTAAATAGAAAAGTAGATTACAAATGTCTTTACCCTAAAACTTTAGAAAATAATTTCTATTATTTGAAAATATGATTTTTTTCTATAGTATAGGCTTTTTTATACCTGCACTTCTATATATAATATATAAAGAGTTTGAACTCAGACTTTCAGACGACGCTCAAACATCCATGCTATCTCATACCGCTGAAACTCTTGATCACACAAATTGTTCAAAAAATAAATTTACGTACATGCAAACACATTTCAAAAAGATTACATAATATAGAAACATTTCATTTTATCTATTGTACAATTTTTTGTTTTAAACTTTTTAAAAATATCGGTGTGAAAAATTTGTACAAAAACATATTTAATTGTACAATTTTTTTTATTACTTTTATACCCAAACTAAAATTTCTTAAAATAAAAGGGAAGTAGTTGATAATAAAATTAAATTTATTCCCAAAGGAATTATGGTGCATTATCGATGAAATTAATGTAGACTTTTGCATTTAGTTATTTAAGTTATCTGGTTAAATCTTCTATATTTATAAATTTGCTAAAATACAATACTTTCCTATATATATATATTTAAATTAAATTTTGTTTACAATTTTTTGGGTTTAATTTTTATTTTGTAAGTTGTTTAGAATAATAAGCGGAATAAATGAATATCGGAAATAGTTCATTTTATCTTAAAAGCATTTAGATACCATTATTTTTTTTGAAACAAATTTTTACAACTGCAGTTACGCATAATAATCAGAACGTGGTTAGACGTGAAATTGTTTTATTTTCAATAGCAATCTTATTTTTTTTTAAAAAAAAATGTTTAATTCTTTGTAAATATATACAAATAATATCCCATTTAGTACTGAGATTTTTTTTTTTTTAACAGAAAATATTATATGAATTCATCATAACTTAATATGCTTTAGAATTTTTCATTTCAGAAAAATAATGGTTCTGGAAACAACAAGTGTTGTCTAAAATTTTAAACTAGGTAAAAAAATATTCGAACGTTAAATATCTATGTTTCAATGAATTCGGAATAAAATTAAAATCTTTGCATCAATTAAAGGGGATTTGAACCCAGACTTTCAAGGTCTCTACAATCATCCACTCTATCCAGTATAACCGATACACATGACAATATACTTGTGAAAAAGATAAATCTTTGCATCAGTAAAACAGCGAGGCATAATCAATTCAGAGAACTCATTTAGTTCAACGACTTGCATTATTTAGTGCAGGCGAATAGTATCGGAGCCTAGAGTTAAGTCCTGAATCGATCCCAGTTCCCAGTCCGGCACTTCCGATTCAAACTTCTTATGAACTTCCGAACAATAAAACCATTTGATTTTTCATTTAAGATGTAAAAGTCTGTGCATATATTGATGTTGTGAGAGAGAACTTTTTAAATAAATATATATATATTCCATTATAATTTCGGATTATGGTTACAGACTACAAATTGCTTTATAATATTATATTACAAATTATTTTAAATATAACTTTTTAATAATACAAATATATATATATAACAAGCTAATGTCTTTGTTTCTCGGGAGTTAATAGGAAGCTCGAGCATCGGAATTGTTCCTGGGATTCAAATCCAGCGCTCTACCCACGCCAAACTGCCAACGGCAGCATCAATATAAATAAAATCAATAGGAAGTTCACATACAGCTCGTTAGGGGGTTTCAGTACTTCCTATTAATTTAAAAATTAGTTCGTAAAACATACAGCACATTTGTATTACAGTAAATTACTTGCTTTGTTTTTGTAACTTTATAATAACAATTAAGTTATAAATAAACTGAATTAAAACACATCTATATATTAACAATATTTTATTTTTAAAATGGTTTTACGTTTTTAATTGTTAATAGAATTTTGATTTGTATTATTAAAACCTCGACATCTGCAGTTTATTGATTCAGACATTTGAAAGCAAGTGAAACATCTATTATTAAAACATGACAATTGAATGTTTTTGAGTGAATCTAATTAAAAAAAGACATAGATATAAATACTAGATTAACAAAAGCATTCATATTAAAATATAAACCGATATTTACTAAAAGCATACATAGCATATGTGCATATTTAATTGTAGTAACATTAAACCAGATGTATTTATTAATATATTGCTCTTATAATTCAATATTTATAACAATTTCTAAGATTTGAAATGAAGGATATAACTGTCTCTGTCGTGCATGGTAAAAATGTCAGCTCCTTAAAACAATTTTAAGCTGTTTGATCGCATGTAAAATATCTTGATATATTAAACAGAACATATATTACATGAAAGCTGTGAATTTCTGATTGTTATATGAGTGCGAGATCATATGTTATATCTGATAAAACATAAACATGAGGGATTAGTAGATTTATTATGCCAGTATCACAAGAAGTACTAAATTGTTTTAAAATTTTTCACTAGAAAGCAGTTAAATATCTTTTACATATATGTGAGGTAAATATAGATGTCTGTTCTTTTCTGTAAAAAGTTTTGGTTTGAGAGTATTTCATTTATTTAATAAACCAGTTGAGTGTTAATCTCAATGTATTATATAATATTAATTCCTGGGAATATCTTATATTTGCATATTTCACTATTTCAGTCAGTATTGGCAATCTCTAAATTTAAAAATGTCACAAATGTCAATTAAAATAATATAAATCAATTTAAAATATAGCTTTAAAAGATATATGATTGATTTAAAAATATTCATGCTAAGCCTCTATAAAAGAAAATGGGGTAATGAGAGAAAATAGTCATTATTTTCTCTAAAATGCTTTCTCTTATTCTTTGGATTGAGAGTATTTTATTTATTTAATAAAGCAGTTGTTTGAGTATTAATCTCAATGTATTACCATATATATATATTTTTTAACGGTCAATGAAAGTGAGCCTTTAACGTATCTGCTGTACGAGGGCGCCATCTAGGAATTTGAACCTAGAAATAAACAGAATATTAGGTGTGAGTTAATTTATGATAATAGTAAGGAAAGTAGTTTATTGTTTAAGGCTCGAATGGGATCTTTAGCTACAAAAGAATATACATGTAAATGGAAAAATATGGGTGATTTATTTTGTAAATTATGTAAGGAAGGAATAGAAAATATTAAGCATTTGTTAATTGAATGTAAATGTTTGAAAACAGAAAGGGTACATATAATGAAGTTGTGGAAAAATAAATATGAAAAGAGTGATTATACAGAAAGTGAATTATTGGTTTTTATGCTGGGTTTGGGAAAAGATAAGGGGGATTTAGATATAAAGGTTATAGAGTTGACAAAAATTATGTTGTGAAAATGGGATAGAGCAGATTATGGGTAAATTTAGAGTGGGGAATGTAAAAGAAAGTGGCCAACAGGTTTATCTGGGCATAATTGCTGAGATATTCTTGACTTCGTTTAAGGAGAAGCCATAATACATCACATCACATCACATCACATCAGAAAAATTTATATAGTAGGCAGATACGTAAGTTAAGATTCAAAAAAATTTTTTTATGTATATTCTGACCATTTGCCCAATGTCACTAGCTCATAGAGTAGCAGAGATTTAAACATTTTTATAAGTTTTAATTGATTTCTATTGTCAAAATATATATTAAATATTTAGAACAATAAAATAAAAGAAGCCACTGCTAGTAATTAACACACAAATAGATTTTTATTAACGCACATTTAAAATTGAGGAATAAATTTATTTTTAGGTTTTGACATTAATAATTTTTTTTAATTTAAATTCAAATTACTATTTAAATAGACCACACAGATGGATATTTAAATTATATTTTACTTTAGCCTATCGAGCATAGATAGTCTACATAGATTTTTTCCACTTAAAAACTTATCAAAACATTCATTCAATCTCAGACTAAAAGTTTGTAGCCAACCCAATGTCAACTTCCAGATATATATTTGCAACAAATGTAATATGAAGATGCTAGCATAAAACCACACTGACAGGAATGTGCATCTGACAGCGTGATATTATTTGAAGGAAATGATCCGTGTCCAGAACAGGAAAGTGCATCTGCCAGACTAAGGAATCATGTATATAATTTTTTTTAAAGAGTGCTACGTATGGGGGAGAGCGGTCTTTCTGCCATCTTATAAATCCCTGTCCATAGAGCTAGAAGGGATCAATCGCACAGGAAATACATCTGCTACCATTTCAACGATATGACTGCCTCTTTGGGGTCATGCATTCAGTTGGGCACGTTGGCCTGTATGCTAAACACACTTCACATTACATTAATATAAACACCCATATATCCCTCCACAAGCATTGCCCTAACTACAAAACAAATAGCCTGAAATTAAAATCTCTTAAATTAAACATAAACGAATTTAAACATAGTTATTAATCTTTATCCATGCAGCTATCTACACCCAACTTTAAATTTAATACATTTTAGTTAAAACATAATACCACACAAAAAAATGAAATGGAAATGATTGCTTAAACATCTGCATAAAAAATATTAACAATTGAATTTGCATTTTTTTAAAATCAGATAAGAGTTCTTATTTTCAGCTATTAATTAATTGCAATTTTAGGAAAGTTCTTATTAGATAGACACAAGAGTTCATACTTTACGGATTTAGCAGATTTAGAAGTCCATTTTCGTGATCACTTTCATAGATTTTGTCCTTCTTTGAAATGAAACTGCGACTTGCCATGCATTTGGTCAGGAATTGTCATCCAGAGACCTCAGCTTGTTGTCCGGAAAATTAAATTTATTGCAAACTTCCACATCGTGAAAATCTGCAATATAGCTAGTTATAACGATCTATTCATAGTCAGCTCTAAGATAAGAATTATAATAATAATTTGGCTTTTATATTTTTATTAGTCTCTTATCATCCAATCTTTGGATTCAACCGGCAAGATGTCACTAGTCCTCTAGTGTTTCAATTACGGTCCATGCTGACATTTCTGGTGTTTGCATTGGTCATTTAATTTCTTTTCTCTTACCATTAAATTTATTTTAAGTGGCCCCAGGGCTAGTTTGCTTTTGAACAATCATTTAATTAATAAGACAATCATTTCCATTTTCTAAGATTATAGAAATCAACATTATTTCTATTTTTAAAATATCAATCTTTATATTTTTACTTTTTTTTACAACAAAAAATACTTTTTCTTAAAATAGTTTAAGTTTTCCATCTGCGCGACAATATATATATTAAACAGCTTTTACTTTTCAGTTTTTAAGTTTTTTTCTTTTTAATAAATCAATTTTATTTATGATCTTTTTATTTTTATTTTAAAATAATGTGACAGAATATTTTATTCCGTTACAATATATATAATATCAGTTAAGTAATATATAGTAAAACAAAATATTGTAATTAATGTTACAATTTTCAATATATCAACATATAAATCAATAGTATCTACAGCATAGCTGCCATTTGAAAAAAATGTTACTCAAGGCAGAACCATGCCTTAAGTTACTATAGCTGTTTTTATTTATTTATATATTATCTATAAATAATAAATAACTCAGATTATATGTAACAAAAGCTTTCAATGAGTTATATAATGGAAATAAACTCTCCAAACAAGAGCATGCTAATGATCTCTAAACAAGCTTTTTTTTTATTATGAAAAATGCTACTACAAGAGAAGGCATTCAAATCATCTTTATCTTAGATTGTCCCCATTCCCAGACCAGTTTTGACCTATGGGTCTCTTCAGTGAGGAGTTGGGACACTAGATTCAAAAAACCAACTCAAGCTAAGCATTTATGTAAAAGGTAATTGTCAAGAAGAAGATCTGAAACTTTTAGACATCTGCATGTCTTTAAAGTCAGCTCTCCAACTGAAAAAATTATATGGGCCTGAACTTAATTCAGATACTCCATGTATTAATAGGCTTAGCCATTTAATTTAGCCAAAGCCTCAACAGTAAAATAATAATAGTAATAATAAAAAGTTAGATGTCACATGACTTATATATAGCTTGCATTTACCAATATGTAAAATTAAGAACATGATTTGAATGCCTTCTCTTGTAGTAGCATTTATCATAATAAAATATATATATAAAAGATTGTTTAGAGCTCATTATCATCCTCTTAATTTTACATATTGGTAAATGCAAGCTATATATGTCATGTGACATCTGACTTTATATATATATATATATATATATGATCACTAGAGGGAGCTTACCAATAGCTCTAATCAAGCTTTATTTTATAAGTGTCGAAAAAGAAAGAATTCAAAACCTCTATCGGAAATCCCTATCTCCAGACCAATTGGTTCCAAGCTTATGGCTCACCTCAGTTGAGTGCTGGGATTCTAGAAACTAGATCTAAAATACTAACTCAAAAAGCCAGCACTTATAAAACACATTACTATCAATTTGAAAGGCTAAAGTTTTCAGACATGTAAATGTCTTCAAATCCAGATTTGCAAACCAGATAGCTTTATGGGTTTGAATTGAGCTCAGTTTCACCATATAGTAATAGCCTCTGCAATATAACATCACAAAAGCGTTTAAAGTACACTTATAATAATTAATAAAAAAAAGCAAGTTACGAAATTTATGACATGTTATATATATATATATATATGCAATCGGAATTACAAATGTGAAACTTCTTATGATCAAATTAATTTTTGTCTGTGATTAAAGTTTTATCTGAACTTGAAAAAATATAATCTCCAAAAGATAGGTTTGAATTATATAACTCATTGGAAATTTCAGTTATTTCCTATTCAGTGATTTATATGCTATTATATTGAAAGTTGCAGAATGGATTCCAGTGTTTTGTTTTGTTTTAATATATATATATACAATTTGAATTACAAATGAGAAACCTCTTCAGCTCACATTAATTCTTAACTGAGATTAAAGTTTATATCTGAGCTTGAAATAATGTGATAATCTTTAGTCTAATAAATGATTAGTAATAACCTTATCTAAGTTTATCTAAAGTAGTTGTTGTCAAAAATGTGAGTGAAGAAGGGTTTGATAGTTGTAGATCAAACTGTAGTACTTTGATATTGATAAACACTGAACTAATGATGAAGTTATATGTAAGAGATTACAATCTGAGATTAATTAAAATGTATTGGTTTAGTATGAAATGAATCTTAAATTATTTTTCCCCAGATGTCTTTATCTATATGCTTTAAGAACGATTAGAAAAATGGATGTTTAAAGTATATCTAATATATATACATGAAAGTTTCTGTTCAAACAATTAAATTAAAAAAGTGAATGATTCCCAAGATACATTTCTGTTGAAGCAGAATTATTAGTTGAGACCAGTTATTCTATCTTTTTAAATAACATCATTTTTCATAAATTTATATATCATAATAGACATACAGTACTAAATTAAGAGCTCTCATTTTATTTTAAAAGTAAATTTGACAGATATGCTAAGCTTTCTGTATTCTGCTTGGATGTTGCATCTTGTTAACAGAACATATGAACCTGACCGTTACAGTATATACTTTAAAGCTGATATAAATCTGATGTTTCAAAAAAAAATCAGGAAAGATAATAAAATGGGATGTTGATAAATTTAAAATGAATTACAAAAAAAATATTTTTTGATTTGTGAGATCAAAAGACACAATAATAAATAGTAAAATTAAAGAAAATTATTTTTAAAAAAGTTAACAGATGCTACAATTAAAGCAGTAGGTTTTAAAAATAATGCAAAAACATCTTAGATGAGCAATCTTAAAGATAATTAGATGGAGACCCATGAATTTTTTTTTCATATGTCACAGCATCAGCCGGGATGCGAACCCACAACCATCTGCAACCAACTACTTGTTTGCAAGGCAGTTGCAATGACATCTCGGCTAACAATGCTTGATGACATGAATTTTGTAACAAGTAAAGATATCAACAGAAGGCTTAAATAAATTGAGATATACAATAAATAAACTAGAAGAAGGATGTTGGAAGATTAGAGTAATTATAATAAAAGATAGATTTTGATTAATATGTTACAATAAAATTATTTGATAAAAAAGCATGAACGATCAATCACAAAATTAAGTAAATAATTTAATGCCAAAATAGTAAACTATTAGTAAAGGGTATGGGTTTTCAAAAGATGATAAGATGATACAAATAAAAAATATCACCTGATTCCCCACAATCCTTTTCAGTAGCAAATTCCATTTCTCCTACTTCAGTTCCACCGCCTAGTATAAACTTGAGTAATCAATAAATAGTAATGCTTAATAAATCTTGGCCTAACTATACTAGGAGAAACATTTCCTAAATGGCATATTAAATTTACAAATAATAGGAGGGTATTTAAAGTACTGAAAATTATTGTTAATATTGTACCGCTAGTGAACAGCATTACATGCTCATAATTTTTTTTTAAAATTATTAAAATAAAAAGAATTGATAAGTAGGTTAAAGAGTTGCAAAACAAAAATTTAAAGAAATTAAAACCTTGTGGAATTTACTAAAAGTAATAAATAACAATATAATTTAAAAGAATATAAGAAACAGAAGTTTATTTAGAAAGTTTAAAGAGTTTTTATTGATTAGCACAGATTACCAAAGGGCAAAACACTATGTCACTTATTAATCTAAGTTTTACTAGTTTAAAAAAAAGCAATTAGAAGGTGATTTGGGGGGGGGACTAAATAAAAGGTTAAAATTAAAGTTCTTGTCATGAATTTAAAAAAAAAGAGAGAAGATGTCTGTGTGTAAAAGTGAAATTCAGTTAAAATGTAAAAAGAAAGCATATAAATTCAAATTCACTCAGAGATTGCTCAGCCAATAAACAAAAGAAGAAAATAATAATTATAATTTGCGGTTCTCATAGAATAGCTGCTAATTCCCACCCGATGGCGTACTTTTCACGCTAAAATTATAAAATATGATCATTCACGGGCTGATAATTATAATCATTTTGATGTGTTTTTTGTAATGCAAAAATAAAAACAAAAAGAAAATCGTCTTTTTTAAATATTACTTGATTTTAAATATTATTTTTTATTAACGTATACAAATTAAATGATAATAACAAATGTAAAATAAAATAAACAAATTACAATTTGATTCGTCTTTTTTAGTTTTCTTTTTATTAGAAAAAATCAATTTTCTATCGGAGATTTTTTTTACTGGGGTAACGGCTTTTTTTTTGTTGTTGTTGTTTACCGCTAGTTTTTATTTAAAATAGAATGATAACTAAAAGTAAAACTTGTTACACTTACATTTAGGGTTAGTTTTAGGGTTAGGATTAGGGTTAGCATTAGGGTTAGGATTAGGGTTAGTTTTAGGGTTAGCTTTAGGGTTAGTTTAGGGTTAGTTTTAGGGTTAGGTTTACGGTTAAAATAAAAAATATCAAAATCGCATTTTTGTAAATATTTTTTTTTTACTAACATCTATAAAATAAATGATAACAATAATCGTAAACTATATTCAACAAAGAATAACAGTAGTCAGAGAAAAGAGAGAAACTAAAACTTTTTTAAACAACATATATATATATATTGTAACGTTTATTTGTATACGTTACAAATATATTGGCATTTGGTAAAAGCTAAAAAAGTAAATTTAGATTTTTTTTTGATTAGTATAATTTTTGTTAAAACGTGCAATGAAGGTTAAAATTGTCATTCTTATTTTTTTATCTAATTGGAAAGAATAAATGACATACAGATTACTAATCCAGATAAATTAAAAGAATTCAAAAGTATAAGCTAAAAGAAAAATATTTTAGCTAATTAAAGATGGAAGAATAATGTAAAAAAGAGAACTTTGTAACTTAAATTTAAGAGAGAGTGTATAAGATTATTATCTTATACGCTGATAAAAAGACAAAAGAGTGGAAGTTCAAAAAATGGAGCGATATAAAAAGGAGATACAACTTCAATCTGGTCTTCTCTTTAACTTCAGTTACGCTCTGAAAGTTGGAGGTTTCCACGAGCATAACCTGTGGCAAGAAATATACTTCTAACAGGTATGCCTTGCTGTACCAAGCTGTCATGCAAGCATGGAAACGGACTTGTGAAGACCTTGCAATAAAAGGGTCACTACAACCTCCTTTTCTCCAGCTATAGAACGGAAAATAATGGAAGACCCAGAGGAGAGACCAATGGAAATTCTCATGATCTGGGATCCCATAAACCTACATGAACTTACCGTAAGTTAAGAGTAAATTTTCCTGATAGTGACTTAAAAGTTTGAAACAATTATTTATCTAAGCTTAGACTACCATCCTGATATAGATTTTCTTTCGTATTCAAGAGACTTTCTAATGAAGAAATTTATACAAGATCTTGGGACATTATTAAATCGCTTTAATTGCTTAATCTCACTGTTTTTGTTAATCGATTCAGTATCTGGATTAGTGTGTGTGTAGTTTCCTGTGTAGTTAATATGTAATTTAACTTATAAATATTTTAGTTTGATAGAATAAAAGAGATTTTACTTTTATCAACCTTTTCATTGTGCGTTATTGATAATGGTTATTATTTTTTATTATTAAATCTATTAGTAAATAAGATTAAAAAATGTAATTTACCTTTGCCAATATGTTTCGATACTCCCAGGACTAATAATCTTAAAAAAATTAATTCTCGTTACGGTATGATGTAATGCCGATTAGTTTAAAAGCATTTTTTTTCTATTTAAGTTTTACCTTTAGTTATTTGACTTAGATCGTATAATTATTACCTTACGGGCTACAATATGTTTGACGCAGTCTCAGTGGGTCTAACGACTCTGGCGCCCTCAAGTAGAAATTAAAAACTGGTTCTGCTCACAATTGTACTCGGTAATAGTTCTAGGCCGAAGTTGATCAGGAAAAATAGCTGTGTTGAGAATAGAAATACAACTTTCTTTTTTTCTTTGATACAGCTTGATCAACTCACGCTCAAATATAAATTTGAGGCATATAGTGGCCTAGTAATAAAAAAAACGTTACAATATATATATATAATGTTTATAATATATGCTTTTTATGACATTTAAAAAAACAGTGTACAATTAATTATACTTTTCTTACTGGATATTTTTGTGTTAATGCTTTTTTTTTTATTTCAAAAATATACACACTGTACAATCTTAAAATGTCTCATGGAATGTTATGAACAGTACGTTACTTGACTCGTTACCTAATTCCAAATAACTTTATTCATATATCTTGTCAACATTTACTACTTAAAACTTCAATACACTACAGTGTAAAAAGTCTGTTAATTATTACTTTACAAAATCTGAACATTTCAATACTTTAAAATAAAAAAAAATCCAATGAAAACAACATTTCCATCAAATTCAAAAAAACACACCCTCTCCCCAAGCCGCAATCATTTTATAAACTGTGCGAATTCACAAAATGTATTTGCTGCGTAAAACATACATGCTGTACTGTGACACGACATAGTGGCCTGAAATCTGTAGCACAACAAAAAAGTTGTATTATAGAAAATGCAGGTTCGAAGGTGTCGGCCACGGAAATGGCATTTTTATGTGTTTTAGCGTGAAAACAGTGCCATCCAGTGGGATATATCTGCTCATCGATGACAAACTAATTTGCAATAAATAAAAACAATGGGAAGTAATACAGGATGATATCAAAAAGCTAGATTAATCTAAACAGGTAGGCAGATTAAAAAAACAATGGAAATATAATTAATAAAATTTACAAATTAATTAGGCATGGTAAAAGAGACAATCAGAGGGGATCATATATAAGGACTGAAAATCTATTCATCATCATTCAGACTCTGATTTTGTTTTACATATTTCATATGTGAGTTAATTAATACCATGCAGTGCTAAGCAGCCAATGGAGTATGAGGCCAGTCTCCCATCCTGGTCCTTCAGAACACCAGAAGTCCTCCATTTAGAAGTTATGCCCATGTAACAATCTAAGCCCCTAAGGATGTCTATCACAATAAACAAAGGGAGTCAGCCAAGAGCAAAAGCCATTAGGAAGTCCAAAATCCAATCAGTTGGTAACCAATTTAACAGAGATCAAGTGAGGAGCTGTATTTCAGAAGTATAAGTGCAAAAATCCTAAGTAAATATGAACTTGCTTATTCACATTCATAAACTAATATGACTTTGTTGAACATTAATAGCCACAGTAATTTTGAGTACCTTCTATAATTGTCATATAAAGTGAACTCTAGTATGTGCATGTAATTTAATCTCTCATAATATATTTAGTTAAATATGTATAAAGCTTTCCTTGAATAATCAGTATGTAGTTTCTAGTATGTGTGTATATGTGAATGTATAATTAGTTATATTATTCTTATTATCATGTATTTATAAAAGTATGCTAAAAGTTTTATAATATTCATTTTGCTAAATATTTTACATCATTTTTTTTATTATTAATTAAAAGTATTTTAAAATAAAAGTGTTTGTTTACTAATTATATTTTGATCGCTTCTCTTGCCGGGTATAACATCACTAGTTGATCTGTAATTAAGAGCAGGCTTTAAGTGGCTTATCATAATTTACCTTCTTATAAATAAACAAAAGAGCTAGAAAAGGGTTGAAACAAGCACTAAATCTATTTACCTGTTGTCTGTGCATGCTAATTATAGATTATGATTTGCTGGTGCCTGAGGTTTTAGCTCAAAATAAATGAATGCTTTGCATGGCAGAGGAGTTAAAATTTATCACCCAAGAAGTTTTATAGCCTGGAAATGTGGCCATAGGTTATATTTCTTATAGCTGTGTTTTAGTTATAGATGCTGTTGGTGATCTCCACCTTCTGTATTTGACTTCTCTGCTTGAGAGGTGAGTGTACTGCAATATTAAAGGTGCATTTGGAGTGGATTGAGATTTAATAATAATTAGTTTTAGTTTTGTAATTCATATAGTTTCTAGTAATAATTTATATAAACAGAGCCTAACATTATACTAGTAATAAATAAAATACAAAACCATAAAACAATGAAATACTAGATACAAATCCAAATTTTACCAAAATCTTTACATGACCATGGTTTCATCTACTAACAAATAGATCTTCTCAAGTGAAAATCAAACAACATATATATATTATACTGGATACTCAATCTATTCTGAAACAGAGGGCGCCACCAGACCACTACGTGTCTGGAAAATTTGTTTACTGTGGTCAGAATAGATGATGATGGTGGTTTGCGCCGACTAGACTCAGGGAGAAACAAGAGATCTTAAATTGTTTAGACAATTGAGACAAAAGCACAAAGACAAACGTCAGCCAAATTAAGTTAAACATATTTCATAAATTTTATTATGAGAAAATAAATTATTAAATATAAGTTTATGACATAATAAATGTGAGTTAACTCAGGCATGTACCAGAAATACTAAAGGCAAAGCTATGACAGACTGACTGATCTACTAATAAACAAAGTTAAAAGGGAGGAAGCAAATTTCATTCAGCAGAGGATTCACCTAAACATTGGTCCTCACTTTCAGATATTTAAACCCTATGCCCCTGAAATAGACCAAAGAATCCAGCGCCGATGAGCTGTTCAAGATCTAAAAAAATTGGTCAGACCTTGAATGTCCTTATATCGGTATGAGCTGCACCTATTACTATGTTTAAAATAACGGTGATTGATCCACCTCAAGAACAACCGACAAACATGACTGAAATGAAGAAACAATTAAAACTGGTGAATCCCAGCCAAACGATTGGCAAAAATTACTTTAAAATTAATAATTAATGGTCCCAATAAAAGACAAGTAAATTATTAGAAAAACAGTTACGTCTGCCCCAGCAAATAAAGAAAAGAAAAGAAACATACAAACAAATTCTGAGTACACGCTCTGATAAATTTAAAGCACACATAATAACTACAAAAAGAAATCTATCGGAGAGTGCACATGAGTACGAAATATCAAAAGTTTAAATACTCTAGCAGACCGAAAGTATTGCTCACCTGTAATTTAAGAAAGGATAAAATTTATCTTCCTGCTGATGACTTATAAAATTACAAAGAAAACACAATTCTAATTTCCGCTTTTTTTTTTGAGATATTAGAAACGAAATCTCCACCTGTGGAAAATTAGACAATAAAGTCATCAGCCAAAAGATTGTGGAGGTTTAGCAAGAGGGCAAACATAGAGTATAAAATTAATTAATTATTAAATACTAAATAATTACAGGTAAGCATTTTAAAAGCACGACTGCCAAAGCATTTATAAAAATCTTACATAAAATAGAAAACCCACTCATCACTCTCCAATAAACAAAATGGAAAGCAAATTAGAATCTTAAAACTAAGATTCTAAGACACACTATAAAATATTGAAAAACACAGCAAATATTAAATATGAGGCTATATTGATTTAAGAATACATATTTGTGGTTAGATTGAGCAGAGATTTAATGAGAACTAATTTACCCTGGGAAGAATAAAAACGAAAATAATTACCTTTCGTTAAAAGCAATGTTCATGTAGAGTGCACACTTTTACTTAAGTTCATTTTCAGGTTCTTGAGGCAGCAAGGTAGATATACGAAGGTTCCGGCTTCTTTTAGGTGTTCAAGGCATTACTGGAGCAAACTTGGAAGTCAGGGATCTGTCTTTTGTGGAGTTAGCAAGCCATTCGGGTGGTGATAACAAGAATAGAATTTTTCATTTTTGCAAGCGAAAGTCTTTAATAACAGCTGATGTCCTTTAATTAAGAAATTTAAATGTCCATGCTGCTATAACTTTCACATGAGAAAACCACTTGTCTATCTCTCAAAAATGGATTAACTGACCCTCCAAATTTCCGGGGTTATTTATACGTTGCTCCATTTCCTGCGAAACACTTTCCTTGTTGTTCAATTTCTTTGCCTTAGGCAGGGCAAATATTAATCTCCCACTCAATCTATCTAGGAATTCTACCCAGGGTTTATTGAAATGAAAACAACAACATAAAAATCAAATCTCCGCTATCAAAATTGTTTACAATAATTAAAATAAAAGCAACAGGAATGCAATTAGCTAGCCAGCTTGTTTTTAAATCAAATGGATTTAAAAACAGGTGGTATATGAAAACTATTTTAAAATAAATCGATAAATATTTTTTAAAAATCCGTTTTACATATAAACACGTGTATACTTGGATACACGCATTCTTTTTAAATAATATTGCAAATTTAAACTCTACGTTTAATTAAAATTAAAAGCTTAATAAATTTCTTTTTTTTTTGTTTAATAACAACACCATTGAACCGGATTTCAATATATATATATTCTGCCCTCCTCCTCCGTCCACGTCCTCTCCATAAAATTTATATAGTGTTTAAAATATATTCCGGGTTCTAGCTCAGTCTAACAAATGAATAAATTAAATCTCCAGCATTAATTTAAAATGATTACTGGTTCTAACTTTTAAAATATAAGTACAGTTATATTTGTAAATGAATTAATAAATATTTATTATTTTCATGAGACATGGAGTGACGACACGGGGAGCGAGATAGACTACATTGAGATATTATCCACATGATACTATCTCAATGGCATAAGAACACTATTCCCCCTTTTTACTATATTAAATAACTAACTTATAGTATTCTTACGACTTTCTAAGCTCTTTTCACTATGATTAAAATAATAATCATGTCTTAATATTCTTTGTAATAATAATCTAGCTCAATTAAATAAGATTAAGTAAATAAATAGAATAAATAAAATAAAATCAAATCTCAGGTTCATAAATTGTATTCTAACTGATTTAAAATTACGGTAGTAAACTATGAAAAGGGAATTTTATGTCATAAATTCACTACGCAGCAACTAACAATAATAATAAAATAATAATAATAATAATAATAATAGTATAATATAATCTTATTACTTCCTAAATGAAATAAATAATTACGTACGTGGTAGTATTTTAATAATCCGACAACAAAATACGTGTGGTAACATTAGCATATAATTTATTTTAATATTGTGGCAACCAACTTATGACCAATAAATGATATAATTATGATCTTTTAATTTTATCATACAAATAAATTTTCAAAGTTATTATAACACTTTTATGTTTACCTATTTTGTGCAAAACTATATGTCTGTTTCAATTATAAATGTGTATTGTGATATCATGCATCCATGTGGAGAAATAATAACGAAGACACAAAGCTTTATAATAAATTTACAACAAAGTTTATTAATAACAAAAACAAATAACACTATTTTACATTATGTACATTGGATATCCTTACTCTCCTATCACAAAATTATTTTACTAGTTTATACAATAAAACCAAACTTCTACTTATTTTTCTAGTTAATTCTTTTCTTTTAAATACTTAAGAAAGTACAGTATTCTTATTATTGGATTTCTTATTTTAGTTTAGCTTGTTACAAAATGTATTTATTTATAATTATCACTAATACTTTGTATCCCTACTATTTTTTAAAATTATATTTTTATAAAATTACATTCGTAGTAAACATTCTACAAAATCATAAAACTCTAATTTTATATTAGTTATATGGAATCCTACAGATTCAAAAACATTCTTCTACATTTGATATTACGTTTTATTGTTCACTATACAATGCTTATTAATCTAATATACTCATTCAAGCCTTGCTTCGGATGGTAATTACAATTATTAACACACCATGCACAAATATATGTGTCTATTACACATTATTGAATTATTTTCTTAACAAACATGCAATATTTATTTTCTAAATATTATTATAAAAATATTCAAATTTTATTATCACTTAAAAAAAAACTTTGTTTTAGATTTCTCTTTTAAAAATCTGATATTCGTTTCCGAATTGGTTTTAAACTGTATTATATGATTCTTTCTCTCTTTATGATTTATGTACTTTCACTTTTAAAATTACACAATTCTAACACATTCCAGTAAATAAAATATTCTTACTTAAACGATAACATACCCTCAGTTCTATTTTATTCATTATTTCTGTAAAAAAAAAATATCTTTCTGACGATGCAGATTCACGAAACAAGGATAGCGAAAATAGATGCATAGGATCAAAATAACTAGAATATTATCCGTCATAAACCTTAACAATAATGGCACAGTGAATTCAAAGACACTATAGAGGAGCGACCTTTGTCTGTCTACCCACCTCTATTATAGGAGTGATGCTAAAGCTATTTCTTCAGCTTTATATAACATCAAAGAATTTAAAAGATACGTAAAGACACTGTCCAAAATATATGTGTTCAGTGATAGGGCTTAGTTAGCTATACTGAAATCACACAAACTAACTATGATCCAAATACTTTATTTTTCTTATTTCTTAGCAAAACATCATCTTGGTTTCCTCTACACTAGTACTACCAAGTCACTATCCGATCTTATTTCTCTAGATTTTTCTATACAGTACATCGACAAATTCTTATCTGCCTTTCTAACAATAATAAAATTCATTTTATTTCAAAACTATACAGCTGTTCTCTAAGAAAATCTTTTACTACTTTTCTCGTATATTTATCATATACAAACTATTTTAAAATATCTAATACTTTGTTACATGAAAGTTCAAAAGAATCACACAATTGTTTTGACAACTTATACTATTAATTATACTTGAAATAACTCATTGCATGCATATTTAAATTTACTCTTATCTCAGAATATGTTTTAATGTTGTATGAAATGTGTACTTATAATTTTAAAACTTTCACACATCATTCTTAATCAATCGATGATCTAAAAAAAATACATTATGCATTATGAATAAATACCAAAATTACCAAAACGATCTTGATCTTCTCGATCGTGTTCTGTAGGCTTCACCATTCCATTAATTCTTGTAGATATAAAAATTCCATACATACTCTTTATTTTTAAAACAATATTTCTATCATTCTATTAAGCTATTATATTTAAATCTCATTATTATTAAATTTATGTTTATATGTTTTCCCTAATCTAATATAGCATTTTATATTTTAAATATAATCAATAAAACATTTAAATTATATTTACGATACTTCTTCACCAGACTTTCTTGAACTGTTCATATTTAAGCTAAAAAAAAATATTTTTTATTTTTTTCTTCAGTCACTTAATGTTCTATTTTAAAGTAAAACAATAGCTCTGTTTAATAAATCTTCATAGACGACAATCCTTGGTTTTTCACAATATTGTATACAATTATCAATTCATGGCATTCTCTTTTACTATTGTCTGCTAATATTTTCCCGCGCGACTTTTCCGATGCATCTTGTACGTACTTTTATTTAAATCTTCAATAAAATTTTCTGTTTCCATGGATCCATTTTCATTAAGTCATTTAATTTTTATATTTCTTTTAAGCTCAAGCATTTTTTCCATTGTATACTTTAGAATATTTTTCTAATTCTCTTAGATAAAGTTTTTCTGTTCTTTTCCTTAAGACACATAATAGCACCTTCATATTAGTCTTTAACTTTTTTCTTTATTTAAAATTCTGGAACTATATTTTTAATAATGTTTTCCTTTAAAAGATAAACACTCTTTCTTCATCATAATTTTTCTTTATAATAAAAACGCATATTAAATTTTTCATAGAGAAGAATATAACATAACTTCAAAGTAGCCTTATAAATTTTGCGTCATAATTTTTTCCTGACGGCATGTAACTTCTCTTTTAGGTTTTCATGTAGCGTCCCATTTATATTTTTCTGAGTTATAACAATCAGTTTCTGGTTGAGCATAAATAAAGCTGTATTAAGACAATTTCCAAATATTTTTTCTTCGGTAATAAATTTAGATATTTTCCCTTGTACTTCCATCTCTACTGTAGGTTTTTGGTTAAATTCGAATAAATTTCCCTGGTAAGATAACTTTTAAAATTAGCAATCCATATCAATACAGTCAAAATATATTATATGTTACAAAAAGAATTTTTGAATAAATACAAAATTTTAAATTTATATCACTTTTCCAGCTACGGTGTTATCAGCTACAAAAATGTGTTACTTTCTCTTTCACTTACACATTCCTTCTCCCCGCTATGTATAATTCCTATATTTTGTCTGCTAATTTACCTCCGTTGATTGGTTAATGACTTTATTTTAGCGCGAACAAATTTATCCATTTTAGTTTTATAACAGAATAGACTTTTAAAATGAAGAATTGATGACGTAATGTCTCAAAATATTATTTAGACTAGTATTTTAAATTCAATTTTAGTTTCATCAAAATTATTTAAACTTTTAAAATAATTATTAAAACAATATTTAATATTTTAGCTTTCACTTTAATGATCGATGGCAATTATATCTAGTTTTAAATTCACAAACTTTATTATTATTTTAACAAGCGTGTGTGTAAAGGTATATAATATACAGTCACGTGTTTACTAACTTTATCAAATGATTTTTTATTTACGTCTCGGTCTAAATTACCAAAACTAATATATTTTTATAAAAAATTTGGAAAATAATTTTAAAATGTAGAACTAAATATAATTCTCACCATCATAAAGTTTATTTTAAAATATACTCTATTAATTTTGACTATTAAATATAATTATACAATACAGAGAGCATTTATTTAATTTATTAGTTTTAAAAATATTATATTCAAATTATTAATATACTTTTAACTATTTATAGCTGTGTTATTTTATATGGCCAGCTTTTACAACCATAAGCAAGGATATTATTAAGCTTTATTTAATTGTTTTCTTTTAAAATAATTTATTACATTTTTATATACCAGGTATTTTCAGCTTAAAATTGTACTATAAAATTTAATTATCCTACTATTATTTATATATCATACAAATATAACTTAAAATTTAAAATTTTTTAATAATTGACCTATCTACCTTATTATGACCTACAATATATATATATATATATATATATCACAAACCTTTTCTTAATTCATTTCAAAAACCAGCTTTCCTTTGTATCAAAAGATGTTTTCACTTGAGAAGGTCTATTTGTTAATAGAGGAAATCATGGTCATGTAAGGCTTTTGGTAAAATTTGAATTTTTATCTGGTATTGTTATTGTTTTATATTGTTGTTTATGATTTTGTATTATATATATTGTACCCTTTTGTTAAGGCTAGGTATGCTGAAGAAATTCAATTTCTTAAAAAAAATTAAATTAAGGTAGTTCTAAAAATTATAATTGTAATTATATTGATTTCATGGAACTTGAACTTGTTTAAATGAATTTATAAGTAGTCAGAGAATATTTTAAAACCATTTTAACTATCAAAATTATAAAATAAGTGTAGAATAATTTAATATTTAGTAATCAAAATAGATTAATATTAGCTATGCTTGAAAATATGTTTAATATTCTATTAAATAAATATTTTAAACTCAGTAGTTTACAATGTAGTTTAAATATAGTTGAATAAATTAATAAATCTATTCTTAAAATAAGTTAGAACTAATTAATAATTATTTATTAAAATTCTTAATATTTTATGGTGCACCAAATGTTTCAATATTATTTACTGTTATACAAAATATCAAATTTACTATTCTAAATTTTATTATTATATTTAATATTTAATATTTCATTTTATAATACAATTAAACACAGCCATTCAAGCTATTACGCAAGCACTTTTTCTGAGGGTAAATAATAAATGAATAAATTCCACTCCCAACACAAGATATAGTATTTAGGAAAGAATAAAATGAATCCACTTATTCAATCTGACCCAAATGTATATATATGGGCAAATCTTAAGTATTGGAAGTGAAAGTGTGAGAATAGATTACTCACTTTAAACAACTGTCTATGATATCCGAGTAAATGATGTCAATG
Source organism: Epiperipatus broadwayi (assembly GCA_028023455.1). Lineage (NCBI taxonomy): Eukaryota > Metazoa > Onychophora > Udeonychophora > Euonychophora > Peripatidae > Epiperipatus > Epiperipatus broadwayi. Next base: position 1,684,575 of record JAQFVV010000057.1, on the reverse strand, counting down.
AAATTACCTAGAATTGTATTAAAAATTATTAAGCAGAGCGCTATATAAATAAATGTTTATTTACATATGTTTAAGCTTCATTTGAGAGTGACGTTCAGTAAATTCTAGGTAATTTTGTCGACATCATTTACTCGGATATCATAGACAGTTGTTTAAAGTGAGTGATCTATTCTCACACTTTCACTTCCAATACTTAAGATTTGCCCATATATATACATTTGGGTCAGATTGAATAAGTGGATTCATTTTATTCTTTCCTAAATACTATATATTGTGTTGGGAGTGGAATATATTCATTTATTATTTACACTCAGAAAAAGTGCTTGCATAATAGCTTGAATGGCTGTGTTTAATTGTATTAAAAATTATTAAGCAAAGCGCTATATAAATAAATGTTTATTTTATTTTATGTATTGTTTTTAGATTAAATATTCATTTAATTTTATTTCAGACAGTAAGTTTCAAAAATATCATCATTTATGTCTGGAAAAGTTTATCACATGACTGGTAATATGTGTGTAATGCTTGCTTGCTTTCTAAAATTATTGATAAAGTGGGAACATTTGAACATGATAAAATAAGTTTAAAATAATATTTTAGTTGGTTTTTAAAGGTATTTTAAAATAATAAATGTAGACTAAAATCACTACATTAAAGTAAATATTTTCTTATAATTTAATCAATTGGTAAAAATTAATAAATTGTATTATTTTAAAATATTTTTGTTTGGTTGAATAGAGTTATAAAATAAATTAAGAATTAAGTATTTTATTATATTTTTATTTAAAAGATGACTGCTTATTTTATTTTCAATTTTAAAGCTATTTAATGTAGGTAATATGTAAATTAGTTTGTTTGACTGACTCTATTTATCCAATCAAATCTCTTGATAAAATAGGTATAAGTACAGTGTGTAAAAATTAGGGTTGAACACTTTTTATTATAATTATTTTTGTTTCAACTATTACTTATTATTAAACAGTATAAAGTTATATTACTATTGGCTTGTATTATACTGAAACCTAATAGTAAATTATTCAAAATTTTAAAATATTATTTTATAAAGTCTAAAGGATAAAGAAAATTAATATTTGTTCAACAATATGTGTGGGTAAACCAATTTGAATTTCCTATAAGTAAACTGTTCAGAAGCTTGATTAAAATTCAACATTAACTTATTGAGCAGAAACTTGTAGTCAAGTGTATCAGTGAATTAATGACGAAAATACAAAGGATTTATGGAAGCATATTCTTACCAAGGTTATGTAAAAAATTAAATATTTTTGATTATGGAATACAAATTATAGAGTTATTCTCTAGGATTATATTATGGATAATGACTATGTCCATATTGATAAAATTAATAATATTTAAAAGACATTATTTTGATGTAAGATATTGGAAAAGATGGAAATGTAAATTACCTTTAAATTTTGAAAGACATTGGATATGAACTATAATATATTGTTTTTTAGAATATTTATATCATTATTTTCAAATAACTGTAGTTTTAATAATGTTTATATTTAAAACAAGTATTGATTTGGACTTGGGTAGAAAGAAATTTTAGAGATAAACTATGAAAAATATATAATTTCTGAAAAATAATATATAAAAGATAAATATTTCAATATGATAATTGCTATTTATATGCTTTATTTTTTTTAAAAGAAGAAAGAAATGCTTAATGGAAGAAAAATATATTATTAAGAAATAACTTTTAATACTAAAATCTGAATTCATTTATTAGCTATTTTATTGTGCCTTATTTGAATATAAGTTCAAAATGATAATACATTTGTTTTACTTGGAATCATGAGCTCAATAAATGTTGCCGAGAATGATGCATCTATCACCGAAGAAGTTGGATTAGTATATTCATGGAAGGAATAGATTACTTACCTTAAATTGATATTTTAGTTGATATTAAATAAATTATATTCATTTTAAAGAAACATTGCAGAAATATAGACTGTAAACATCTTTTCACAACAGGATGGATATTTTTTATGATTTTTCCAGATTTGAAAGTCGACGATTTTTTTTTTATTGTTACTTTACATGTTGAGGAGGAGAAAGTTGGGAGAGGTAAGAACTTTGAACAAAAACTTGTCTCTTAGCAGCCACACAAATTGTTATACCCCCAACTTATCAACAGAATTTTAAGGAAGGACTTATGAGAAGAGAAGAAATACTTAACTTTGAATTTTATTATTAGTTCTTATTATTAATTTAAAAAAAATATTAAAAAAAAATTAAGACTTGTTTTATATTCATATTAGATAAGTTGAACTAATAGATATTTTGATTACCATAATCTTAATTTTAAAATTGGTTAATAATTTTAAAATTTTGGAAACATTTTTTTTAAAAAGTATGATATTTTATAATGAGCATTGTATGAATAAAATTTATGATTATTCATTGCTATGTATTGGAAAACAGAAGTCATCTAAATGTGGTTATAATACTATTTAATCCCATAGGTAATTTTAATTATTTTTGATATTATATGGTATAATTTTTCAAATTGCTTGGAATTTAAATATTTATATTATGCTGAAGGAATGAATGGATATAAGATTGTGTGAATTAATAGCACATACAAATTTTGTTGATTAATATAAGCTATAAAAATATGCATACATTTTTGATGGTAAAGTTCATTATAACTTTATTAATGATTACAATTTTATATGTTTTTGTAAAATAAAACAGTATTAAAAATATATATATATAAAACAGTATTACAATTATTTTAAAATATACGAATATTAGTAGTATATTTTTATCAAAATTATTTGTATTTGTGGCAGAGCTGAAGTGTTTGAAACCATTTCTTTAAATGTTCATAATTTTGATGAATATAAAATGCTAGTTTTATTTATTATTGGGAATAATCATTCAGTTTATTTTATGATGTGGATTATTTAAATCTATATGGAATTTTTTATGGTAGTGAACAAGGAAGTAGGAAATGAAACACTGGATGTGTATATTTTAGGATATATCAAGAAGATAGGAGGATGTGTCTATATTATATCAAAGTAGATATTGTATAGATACAGTTACAAAATCCTGTATTATGTTATTTCCATGGACAGCATTGGTTATTTGTATTTTGATAGTCTATAAGGACTAAAAGAGAGCCAAGACATTATTTTCTATGGGTATTAGACTAAGTCATACCTACAATTTCACATTGTTTGCTATGTGAATCAATGAATTTATCATTATACTATTGAGTCATTACTCTAGTTATTCTTTTATATCCTATACATTATATCACTATCTTAATTTTACTGGTTATTCATCATGGAGTTTAGTATTCTGACAGTAGAATAATGAATAAACTTAGAATGATGAATTGTTTTAAATTAGATGGCAAGATAGGTTTTGAATTACGTTGAAGTACAAATGATCTTGAATGGTTATGAAAATGATAAAGAAATTATGACTATTCCTAATATTTTAATATTTTTGATATTTTTCAATTTTTTTTATAAACTCAATAATATTTTGAATAAATGCATATTTTATGAGAAACATTAGAATCGGAAATGTGAAGTGTAATTATGAATGGTTATTTATTTTATTTAATTTTATATTTTTTGTTTGAACATGTAAACATATAATAAAACTTAGAGTGGTACCAAGCAAAGTATTTTGGTACACAAATAAACATTATTTCACTGCTTTATATTTTATGAATATAAAATGAACCCAGAATATATTTTTTTGTCTAATTAAAATATTATATAAAATATTTTATATTTCATAAAAATAAAGAAATAATACTATTTCATTTATTTAATTGATATTGAATCTAACATAATTTTGAGATGTAAATATTGAAATTTTGGATCTGTATTGCTGATTAATAAACCAGAGTGAAGGCTTATACATTTTTGATTTTTCTGTTTTGGTAGTATATAATCTAATTATTTTTTATGTATAATTTTTTATATAATTTTTTATATTTTAGTATTGTAACAGTCAGATTCATCTATCTTACTAACACACTGCAGAATTCAAACCCAGACACTGAACTCAACACTATAAAGGGTTGTTTCCCAGAAAACCTAAGTTCAAATCCAAAGTCTACACTCCACAGTCCCACCTACATGATAACGCATCTGATGCTATTAATAATATACCCTTTTCACTGGTGTTGGTGGTCAGAGAGAAACAAATAGACTCTATACTACAATATAAGCTTGGGTTTGCTAACTAAATGTCTATGGATGGCACAAAAGAGATGTATAAAAGATATAGACTGAGACAGTGTTATAGATCAGGAAAGTAAATAAAGAATCAAAATTTAGTAAATTTAAAAGATTTATTAAACTATCAATTATATACGCATGCTGTCTGCATATGGAAGATAGTGACATTTACTAACTAAGATTGTGTTTTAAAGCAAATGTCAATCAACATTTACATTATTGGTTGTTAATGAATTCTCTATACCTTGGGCTAATACAACATTACAATAATGTGCCTAAGAGAGTTTACGAAGATATGCGAGGTACTTTAAGTAAATATCAGAAATAATGGAATAAAAGGTTTGGTGATAGTAAAGTTTCAATATGACATTTCTTGAATTTGAGAATAGAATGGACTAATGCTTTGCTCATTAATCTATAAGGTGGGGATGTAATTAAGGTATGCATATTCATAGAAATAATTAAATTCATATTGAGAGGTTGGTGGTGCTAGTGGGGAATTTCTGTAATGGAGGGAGGGTGTGGTACATTGAAACCATGGAGCTTTGCAAAATAAATAGCTAAATAATAAATAAAATATAGGAAGGTGTCTTGCCCTAAATCTGTAGGAATTGGTGTCATGTGGCAGGCCAAGTCTGGACTCATCCAAGTACTTAGTGACTACATGATAATTGCATAGAATTCCCAGGTGTGACAATTTGAGTACACACTCTAACTGGGAACCGCAGAAAATGAAGGGGAAACAGTCTTATCTGTTTAAAGCCCTTTGGAGGAACAAAGCGGTCTCAAACACCCGATACACCTACTAGCAACACTCGAATAAAGTACATAAAATATTTTTAAAAGGATTCATCTGGTTTGATAAAGCACTTAATCAATTCCCCAAATATTTATTTTAAGAAAGAAAATCTGCATATTCTCGACCTCAAAATTATACGCTTTGGAAATTAAGCAAAACAATAAAACATATTTAAAGTGGGAGAATGCATGATTACAGGGTTTTAAAAGAAAATATATAAGTTAATTACGCAACCATGCATTTGTTAAATATTTACTCATTGACCTCACACATGTTCTGATATTATGTTAAAACCAATAAACATGTGGATTTTAATTGCAAAATTATTAAATAGTTGATTACTAGTAAGATACTCCTGGAATGAGTGATTTAACGAGATAATAAAATGGGTCAATATTTATAATTTAAAATGTGTTAATGGCGGTATCTTGATTTAAATAAAAAAAGGGAGTAATTCACTCGGTGGATGGCTATGCTGGCACACCATCATAATAAAAGAAAAACAGATTAAAATACAAAATATTAACCCAAGTATAGAGATAGAATACACAAATTAAATTACAGAATTTAAAGAAACAAGAACAGAATTATAAGATAAAACAAATAGAAACAAATGGAATTAGCTATAGCTTAGAAAGAATATGATATCACAAGAGCTCTTGGGTTAATTTGGGTTACCTCATCAGAAGTAGGTATGTGAAGGCAATTTCGGGTGAAGATTTTTCCAGTTTGATGGTAGCAGCACTCATAAGAATTTGGCAGCAAATCTCGGTTAACAGTTCACCTTTTTAGCAGCAGTGGCAGTCTTTAGAGCTTTTTAAGTGAAGGCATCGGATGGTATGGTGCAGCGGCCAGCCATTTCCGAAAGGAAAATAACCTTCTTGCTGACTCTACTTGGTCATTCTAGGATTTCCATTAAAGGCTGGGATGTGCAGTTGTATGAGATTCTTACACTCTCAGCAAATTTAACTTTTCAGAGAACACTTTAGACACAATATATTTGAATACTTTTTAGTCTACTGGAAAATGAAAACTCGACTTCAAATAATAAAAACTTGCAGGCTACTTGTTCTCTTCAAAGCAAACTGTCAGAACAGTAATAGAATAAGAATAAGAATAATCGAACAAATGAAAACCTCTCTCTCTCTCTCTATATATATATATATATCAATAGAAACTGCCCTGGAGCATTTCAAATATACCAAAATTTGCTATCTTATCAAAGCTGCAATCACACCCATCCGAACGTCCAAAGAAATTCAACAAAATTTAAATTAATTTTCTATTGTTAATTACCCTGTACACATTCGGATTAAAACTTTGATTTCATTAAAAAAAACTTTTGCTAATTAAAATGTCCCTTAAGTGGACATTTGCTGTATTTCTAGATAAGCCACTAGAATATATTAATCAAAACTATTGTTTTCTGACCAACCCTCATTTACTTTTTACATAAAATTGATGGCGTGATTTTAAAATCTAAAATAACAACTTATTTACTTCTTTTAATTTTCAATGTTTAAATCTACTTATGGGATAAATATAATTTTATTTTAAACTAAAACAAATATTACGAATGTAATATCTTTTTATAAATAGATTTAAACAGAAATAATTTTAAACAAAAAATATTATTTTAACTCAAATTTTGAAATTAAATATATCACAGTGTGTGCGCAATTACGACCTATATAACCTACTTTTTAAACAAATATATTTTACGTATACATACACATAATTTACACTAGTTATAAACAGAAATATATATATATATAACACGAGCGTTGTACTCGTGGTTTAAAATTGGGCGGGTTTTTCGGCATATAAGCGCATTGTGGACACACTACGATACACTGGGGTTTAAACTAAGGTATGAGGGTAGGAAAAAGGTGAGAAAAGGTGAAACGAAGATCTGCAAAGCAAAGCTTACTGTTTCAGTATTCTATTAGTTAGCTTTAGTAGTATTTAACTGTAGATTTATTGTATAAATTTTGTTTGTTAACTTAAATAAATTTGTTACTGTTATTTTATAAAAATCTTTGACAGTGTTATTTACTGATCTATTGACTTCCACATGATATGATCCACAGAATTTAAAATTGAACTTATAATATATTTTGCACATAATAAATGAAAATGGGTTATTTAAACGATAATTGTTATTCAGAATATGATACTGGAATATCTCATTTTTATTATATTATTTTTTAGTCATAATCAATTATTTAAATTGCTACCATATAAGTGTGTACATCTTTTATTGCCACACTGTTCAGATTGTACCTATATTTATTACATTTTGCAATCCATTGTCCATCATTCAATATTATATACTATTATGTTCCTCCAATACATATACTTTTTGTTTTTATTATATTTATTTATAACACTGAAATAAAAGTGGTTCATAAATTTCAGTTTGTTATTGTTTTAAATATAAATTGTCTTGGTATCATTTGGCACAGTTGGTAGAGTATTCGACTTGTAATCAAGACATCCCAGGTTCAATTTTGGTGCTCACAGATCTGGGATTTGAGCTTATGAACTTTTGAGCAATAAACCCCAAGCAATAAAACCATATGCCTTTTTTTTTTGACAACAAAATTTTTAATATTTTTTTCAGCATAAAGTATTTTTAAGTTGTTATACATCTTCTTGGTAAAATGGCTTTTGATGGTTAAAAAACTTGGTAGATAATGATATGAGAATTAAAAATTGAGATATCTATTTGTATGGAAGGATTTTCTATAAATCATATTGATAAGAGTCAGTTACCTATTTCTATAATACTAAACACCAAAATACCAGTGAAAAGAATTTTAAGGTATCAGTAACACGGGTCATATAACAACATCCATATATTCTAAACAAATGAAAGACTTTAGAAGTTGTATGTATTAATGGATTCTCCCTCCATGAATATTCCTGAAGAGATTAAAAATTATAGGCATATAGAGTTTATAGAAAACCTTTTAATTTATTATATATAAATGCATTTTTAAGGCAGTGTTTTGCAAATGGAATAATAAAATTAAATAAATATATTATATTGAAATTATTATAGATAAAATTTCTTCAATTATGAATAATAAATATATATATATATATATATATATATATATATATATATATATACATACATATATATATATATATATATATATATATATATATATATATTGTAACAATATTTCCCCTATAAATTTAATATAATATGTATTTGTAATATATTAAATTAATAAAAGATATAAATAGAATTATAATTATAATTATTTTTAATATGTCACATTTGTAAACTATTACAAATATTTAGATAGGGGAAATTATTAATTATTAGATATATGCCTATCCAATCTGTACCATTTGGTAACTATATTAATTCATCATAGCATAGATAAAGAAATTCAGAATCACTGTGCCACTTGAAAAATAATAAGATTAAAGATTCTTGGTATTTATTTATATATTGGGGCAGTCATTTGAACAATAAAACATACTGGCCATTGTCATCTAATAAAAATAATATTAAATAGTAGCAACTAGAATAAAAGTACCCACTGTGGATTCCTGGAGTGCCCTTATGCTTATCTCCACACTAGGTTCTTCTTAACAAAGAATCCTTCTTCCTATTCTTCTTTCCAAATATATAAGACCATTCATGGTCATATGCATACACGGGTGCTATTCATGACAACTTATAAAAAAATATATTTTATAAACTAATATTATGAAGTTGGAAAGGGCCGATATCACTCTTTATTCAGTTTAGCTAAGTACATGTGTTTTCCTTGATGAGCGCTAATGATTGTTTTCAATCTAGATATGATCATTTATATGTACTTCGAGTTCAAACTCATTCAGTACATATTTATTACATGCACGGATGACTATTAGAACAAAATGACATTCTTACATTTTATCATATTATAAATTAAAAGATCTCAATATTACCAAAAGTTTATACTATAGATCAAAGATTCTTATAGACATTGCTAGTCTGATAGCGTGATATTGATATAATAGACATGTATAATCCTATTAATGGCTTCCAAAACAAGCATGTGAAGACCATTATTGATATTAGATGGCCATTTAACTAGATTATTTATCACAATAAAGGTATTAATGATGATGATATATTAATATCATATGAAGATATACACAGATATCATAATAATGATTATATTAGTGATGATGATACCTGCTCTAGCTATCAATAAACTCACAACAATAAATTCATCTTTATAAACTTATAGGCATCTATTAAAATTATCCTATTTTATACTGACTTAATAATAATGGCGATGATTGATCATCATGAATCTCTTTGCATAATATTCAATTTTCTATAAACCCCTATTTACTAAAATATATTCATTACGCTAAACATTAAATTTAATGATTATAATTTATTAATGATGATTGATATGATCATAACTTTATATAGTATTATTTGAAACATTTCCAACCATGATAGATTCATCTTTACGAGGATGATCTAAATTCATGGACACAACACACTTTAGCTTTCTATGTTGAACTATAATTATCAAAATTTGGTTATTCTCAACAATCCTTAAATACTTAAATATCAACATTCTAGTTTACTCATATTATTATGATTAATATTTGCAAGTGATTGCTCAATATATACGAATGGTAATAATACTTAATAATCATGAGCAATGATGATGAATTAAAATGATAGAATTAAGAGACAAAAAAAACACATTTTTAATAATAACTCGAAACCAATTAAGATATATAATTATATTTTATTAACACTACTACTTTCTTTCCTTCTTTAAAGTCAAATCTAATAATTAAATAAATGGCTTATTAATATAAAAATTTATATAAGTATAAGCAAATAAACTTAATATATATTTGTCATTTTCCTTGATATCTCAAAATAAGCTGATTTAAAATCAACATTAGAAAAAAATACATATTCTATAAATGCTTATTTAAGACTTTTTCTTATCATCATATCATAAAATAAATTTCAGGTGAAATTTATATGTTATTTCATTTAATTTAAATGTAATGTTCATTTTTTTAATTTCAATATTTTTAATCAATCATATATAACCCATATTTTTTGATAAGTTGGACAATGCAATATACATTCATTATATTCAATAATGTTAAATAGATATAATAAATGTATACCCAAAAATTAAAGAGAAAATATCTTTTTCTTTTTAATCCTAAGAAGAAAGAAACAAATAAAATAACATATATATTATCTCTTTAATATAAACAAGATAAATAAAAAACAATAAAAACACTAGTAAATTAGTAATCTATTGTTCATTATCATTAACAACTGTAAGAATAATTAAAATAAAAAAAGTATTTCAATATTATAATATAGACATAATAAAAAAAATAACAGAAAAATAACAGCTTTGAAAGACTAGAATTATGTTAAAGTATGTTTGCAGATATTGCAAATAGTTCAGTAGATGTTAAGGTCTTTACTGCTTCTAACAAAAGAAAAACGGTTTAACTAGTGGAATTAATGCTGTAATTTTAATATGTAAAAGAATAAAATGTTGCAAAGAAAGTCTAAGTATTTAACTGTTCACTTTTACTTCACATATTAATGTTCTTAATTTAAACTTCAAATTGCTTAAATTTGATCAATCAATAGGGGGGGGAAAAAAAAAAAAGATTACAAGAAGATACTTTTAAGATGAAGAATCAATTGACAAAAATGTTGCTTCTATTCATTTTGTTCACTCGTTATCAATTTCTTCTATCATTTAAAAGAAAAGTAAGTTATGTGTACTTTGAATAAGTTAGTAGGTAATACAGAGATTTTGGCTACTTCTCTTAAAAAATAATGTCTTCGTTACACTTGAGATGATTGAGGTAATCAATGTAAAAATTTGGATTTATGGTTTAAATTCTAATTATATATGGCTTTTTTTGAATTTTTCCTCCTATTTCCTCTTCATTGTCAGTTTAATATGTATTTGAGCTTATTAGCTATACAGAACTAGAAGCAAAGCATCAATATAGATTGTGTGGTTGGCTTCAAAATCATTATCATTTTTTTGTTGGGTAGTGCCTTGACATCACCTCATAGAGATTCATGATTTTGCCTCATCTGGATTAACCAGTGTGTATTAAAAATGTTTAGCAATGTTGGGCAATTCATTATGCGTAACCAATATGTTAACACCTTTTTTACATAATTAATAGCTAACTTCTAGATGAACTGCTAATCTTGTTCCACTTTCTCCTCTTCTTTAATATTAGCTTAAATTCGTTTTTATAGTAATTCTAATATTTCATTTGCTCTTTTTTTTTTTTCATCTTTCAAAGAGGGAAAAGAATTAAAGTGTCTTACTTTTTTTTTTTTTTTCAAAAAAAAATTAGCGCTTTACATTTATCGCCAAAGAATAACAATGAAGGAACCACCTTGAGCTGAGTCTCTGAAGAAAAATAATAATCTAAACTGGCAATTAATGATTCAATCTCATCAGCTTTCCCAAAAAAAATTAACACCACCTCTAAAAAAATTGTTTGAACCAATTATATACCATAATTAATAAAGAAAAAAAATGATCAGAAATCTCTATCTGTAAAAAACTACAAGCTTCTACAAGTTTGACGTCAATTGCAATCAACAAAGATCTCAATGACTTAATCATTATCAATATCTCATATCAAAGCACCGCTTTGAAAAATAATCATACTTACAGACAGCCATGTCAAACCTGGAATCTATAGCTATCAGAAACACGGTGAAAGTATCTTGAAGAAGATGATTATTCTTTGCACGTGATATTTTTTTATCTCCTAATCTAACATAATCTTAATTGCCTTATTTTTCGCTCTTCTGATTTACTCTATTTTAACAAAATGAAAGTTAAATAAATTTAACACATATTATTTAATAAAAAAAAAATTATATAATAAATCACAAAACTGCTTATTCATAATAATAAATCTATACATATAAATCTCTGTATGTATAAAAGAAAAATTTTTTTAAATAATTGAATACTATATATATATCTACAATATATATATATATATATATAACTAAATTACTCCCTGAAATTTACAACTCAACCAGACTAGCCAAAATATAAACTTCTAAACACTACTAAGTATTTCACTATATAAGTAGACTTCTAAACAAAGAACATATATATTATAAACCCAAAGAGATGCAAAGATATGAATTCCATAGTCATCATCATCATCATCATCATAATAATAATAACAATAATAATAATAATAATAATAATAATAATAATAATAATAATAATAATAATAATAATAATAAATAATAATAATAATAATAATAATAATAATAATAATAATAATAATAAATAGATAAAAATTAAGATAAAGGCTTTTCAAAACAAGATGGATCTTAATATTTAAAGCATATGTCATTAAAGGGTTAGATTACTTTTATTTAACTTCTTCTCTACTCACAACACATCTTCCAGCTAAAACACTTCTTGCAACCATAATGAATATCTTATTATCATGATCAGCTTTACTACTAAATTTTTTTTTATCAAATAGAAGGATGTTTTCTCAAGCCTTTGCCATATTGACTTTTTCTTTAAAATAATTTTGTTTGGAAATGAAATAATCTTCTTAAATAATCTTATATGTAAAAAGGATATCTTAGGGTTCATATAACTAATTTTTTTGATAATTATAAATTTCATTCTGAGATCCTAGCAAACAAAGCAGTGAAACATACCTTACCCTGTCTCCCTAAAATTAGAGTAATTTTTAAAATTTTTAAATAAATACAAACTCTTAATTTAGAATAAAGACACTATACTAGGATAGCATTTAGATTTAATGAGTGGCCTGTGAAAATGTTACACTGACAAATCCTCTTTTAAATATTTTCTGAAGTAAAAACCAAGTAATTTAACCATTTGAATTTATGATGAATAAACAAAATAATGTTCTAAATAGAATAAAGTGTTTCAACAGGACAGTGATTTTTTAATAAGTGAAATGGATTGAAGTGATCTAATAATGAATAAATAATTATACTTATTTTTAATAAGTGAAATCTCTTTCTTGGATGGTTTCTTAACATCAGAGATGCAATTTTAATAAAGTGATTCTCATGTCAAATTCTTAATATTCATGTACTCTCAATGCATAAAAGTAAAGACAATTATGATAACTTTAATGATATTTAGATTTCTGGAGGTATATAGATGATGAGAAACAATCAAGTATATAAGATAATAATAAAAAGAAATATTATTTTGACATTAAAACATTTAACAAACAAACAGTCTTGCTAATTTATAATGTATCAAGATAAATGTTTTGATATACTAAACAAAATTTAATATAAGAGAATTGTAATTTACAGTTTAAAATGAATAAATAAAAATAAATAATATAGGATGGTTAAAGAAACCTTCTACAGTACTGATATTTAAATAAGTTCTTTATTTTACAAACACAATCGTTCTATTATAATGTCCTAATGAATGTATTTAATACCCTTATAAAATATAACCAATTCACATGGTGAGATAAATGCTGAAGAAGATGTATATTCTTTACTGAAGCCACATATACAATTTTAAAATTTTAATATTAAATATTTATCAGATTTACATCTTGAGGTGCTGGCAAAGCACAGCTACAAAGACCTACACATCAAAACAACCTACACTCAGATATACTAAGAGTGATTGAAGGTAAGGGTGGCATTCCTTAGAACCTAGAAAGAATATCAATTGCCAAGATAAAGTTATGGTAGTACACTACCCATGGCTTTATACAAAAATACATCACAAATAAAATCCTCATTAGGGATGATAAGGCAAAGTAAATGATGGCATGAACTCAAGGGGAAGACACCTACATCTGAGGGCAATAAATGAACTAGGACTTTATCAGTAGTCATATAAGAATGAGAGACTGGACCATCAAGAAAGAACAATAATAATAATAAAGGGGATTTGCCTTAAATAAAGCATTATTGCTTAAATATAAGATAAAAAACAATATAATTCACTCAAAAATATTACAATATAAGATAGAGACAAAGCTACAATCTATTAAATATACACTGGCAAGATAAGATATACCCAAAACAAGAGAGAGACTAATGCTGCAATCTCTTTTAAAAAAAATAGCAACAACTAACTGATGTGTAAAACTGATAAATTGATAATTAGTGCTAAATATAGCTTAATAAAATTTGGCATAAAATAAACAATAAAAATATACATCAGCTTCTATCATTATCAGCATTTGCATATACATTCAAAAATAAATAACTTCATGATAAGGACATATATAACACTTTAAAATATAGCATTATCAATATGTTAATATTCTGAGAACTTTTGATAATATACTTCATAAGTGATTTATTAAAAATGATACCAAATAAAATACATAAAATAATAATAGCATTTTAAAATATCATGAAAATTTAAACTTAATAACGATACCCTTTTACCAAAATTTAAAATAAAATTAAAGTCCTTCATGTTTGTTCCTACCATTTGACAGGATAAAGTCACTGAAAAATAAAGTTCTGAAGCATTTTGCAGATTTCCAGCTTATTGTAATATAGTATATTTAACTTACACGCACAATATTTTACACAATAAGATTAAGCAAAAATATTTAAAGATGCTAGCACAAATATGTATGGCCATTCAAATTGATGAAATATATTTTCATGAATAAAGCACAAATAATGATGCATATTTAATATTTCAGTATAATATCATATTAAACTTTTTATCTTTTGAAAGTACACTTTAATGATAAACATTAAGGAGCAATCTTTTCAAAAGTCACAATTTTAGAATGGAGCAGAATTCTAATAACAATAAAAAAGAGAGTAGATGTTTTGGAAAACATGGGGCAAGAGGTTCATGGATAAACTTTTATTCTAATAATTCAGGAGTAGTCACATTTTAAATTATATGTAATATAATTTATTCTGGCTGTTGATAAAAAAAATAATTTTGGAAATAATAATAAATTCAAAGGAATAATTTTTGGTTGATATCTCAGGAATATCATATTTGAAAGTACATATTATAATACTAACAAGTTTCCATAAAACAGTACAAGTCAATAAGTTTAACTTCAATGTAGTAGGAAAATATATTTCCTTGTTTTAGCTTAAAGTAGACATAATAAAGATATTTAGCAAGTAAATCTTTCAAATCATTGTTAATAATAATGCTCATTTTAATGACAATAGCTTTTTAAAATAGTAATAACCTCTCTACACCCTATTGCCATCAATGCAAGCCAGGGAGTTATAAAGTTGCCGGAAGGTTTTTGCCTACAAAATTACAAATCAGAATAGGGCAAGCTACGCATCCAATATCACCAGACTAGTTTTTAAGGCTTGTGGCTTTTGTCAGAGAGAGGAGCCCTTGGATCTGAGACCTATTGCACCTACATCTTATGAGAGAAATGCAACCCCTATCAGTGCGATAGGGACCACCTGACTACCACTGACTTAAATCACAAAACCATATCAGTGCTTAAACTGAAAACACTATATTTTCAATTCAAGCTCATTTAGTGACTTAGTCTTTTAATAAATGAATGTTATCCTTTAAATAAATGTTTCATAATAATAACAATGATGTTATATACATTTAAAGTCATTCATTCATAATTTATTTTTAAAAAAAATGTTCATGTGTCCAAATAATATAAGTTTTACCATGAAAACTACTGCATTTTAAAAGCTTGAAATAAATTAATTATTCCTTATCAATACATATATGAATTCAGGTAAGACAAAGTATTTCACAATTATGAAACAGGTTCTGCTATTTGGATTAAAAGTTTTTCATTTAAAATGAATTAATTCCAAAGAAAACATTTTCTTTTAATACATAAAAAATTTAAGACATATATTCAAATAAAAGTTGCTTAAAGAATAGTTATAAGAATATTTAGAGTTAAATGTTCTCAATACTTTCAGCATATTTTAAATTTTACTTCTGTAATATCATCTACCTATAGTATGAAAAATAGAATTAATAAAAGTTCTGACATAACAGGAATGATAATGACACTTTTTCTGAAAATCCATCAAAGTATTTAATTCTAATGGAAAAATTATATTTGTTGATAGTCCCATAATGTGCATTCTGTAATGTAATTTCAAGCACTGGGAAGTTTAAAAGTTTAAAGATTGAGCCTGGATGAAATTAATTTACAAATTAATTCTTTTTAAACTTTTAACACAAAACAAAATTAATTAAAAATAGTTACAACTTGGATAAAACTAAATTATTAGTTGATTTTTTCTGCAAGCAAATACGTAATCAAGGGTGTGCAGGTATGTTCACCAGCCCTATTATAATCTAAGTCATGTGACCAATTTTGATGTCAGAAAATTGACATTTTGATAATTCCCAGTTCACCTATATTGATCAGAAGTTAGACATTTTTGTATCCTAGGAAAATATTGCTAAAAATAAACTAATTTGCATATTTTCAGAGCTTTCTGGAAATAAATAACGTCTAGACAGCAATTAATTAGTACTTTTTAAAATAGATATTTTTAAAAAACAAATTATTTAGGTAATCAAATATATTACAATAAATGAAAAATAAAATATTACACAATAAAAATTACTTTGTTTTAACAGAATATTAACTTATATTTTTCTTTAAACACTTTTTTAATGATAATAAGATCCCAGAATATTAGTTATTTGTATTTTGTAAAAAATAAAAATATTTAAAGACTAACATTAAATTTAACAAGGAAGTCTTTTTTTGAAGAAATTAAAGTTTTACCATGCATAAAATTATTTCTTCTCTAATCAATTAAATTTGAGATTATTTAATTAAAATATTTTTACTACAATTAAGATTAAATAAAATATATTTTTATAGGTAATTTAAGCATTAGAAACCTTAGCCTCAATCGTTTGAACTTATCTTTAAAGTTTTATTCTAATATTAAATTTTAATAAACTTTGATAACTAAATTAAGATGATTTTAATTTTAATATTTTAAGATTAAGCATACTAATACTTCAGGTTAGTAATGACTTTAAGATTAAACACTTAAAAAATTATAAGAATTATTAAGATTACTTTTTAAGTCATAAAAATTATGCTTTTTTAAATTGGCTAATCAGATATGTAAACATTTAATTATTAAATAGTGATAAAGTTTGCTTACCATAAAATTAAACTATTGACATTTTTTTTAATTCTATGCTACTTTAAAATTTGACATTCAGCTTTAAGACAAACATTTAAGGTTATTATA